>JBAMHV010000021.1:7705513-7716761 GCA_037177535.1 Pseudomugil gertrudae | reverse complement strand
GTCTTGCTTATTGGCAAAGTAAAATAACCTCCACTAGCATGTCTTGTTGTGTAGTTATGCATCTCTGCACTGAAGGAAAATTTACTATACAAAATAGTAGGCTTTTTTGAAGTAATTATATTTCTAATAACCTGATGCACAATAACATTTGATAAATTCTCATTTTATTGTGGTTTGCTGCTGTTTATTTATTTATATTTTATATTTTTGCTAATTGTAGTATGTTGGGATTTGATTTCAAATGCAAATTGCATTAATAATAAAATTGATTTTCTTTTAATTATAATAACATTTGTCATACAAAACTATGATAAGTTGCCCACTGTTTGGAAAAGGATCTTTTATAAGTCAGACAGTCATATAAACAAAGTGCTATGTGTGGACACACAAAAAGAGAAACCTTGTTAATAAAGTCTCTTTTTTGCCTCTTGTCAGACCTAAAACACACCAGTTTCTACTAGTACTGGATATCTACTGGTCTAAAGACCTAATAGATGAAATTCTCTCAAGATGGATTCTCTCATAATTTTGCTTTTGTACTTCAACTCTGGTAAACATCCAACTACCGGTACCTTGTTCTGTGGACTAAAAAATGCAAGCAAGCGATGAGTCTGAGATCAGAATGAATGCTCACAATCCAAGAACTAACCATTTAACCATAGTTAAGTTCTCAGTGCAATATGCATGCATTTTTACCTCCACCACGAAGGTCATGTTTTCACCGGAGTATGTCTGTTTGTCTGTTTGTTGGTTTGTTTGTCTGTTAGCAACATAACTAGAAAAGTTATTGATGGATTTTAACAAATGATTAACTTTTGGTGGAGATCCAGAAAAAAATCCTGTATTCTGGATCACCTTGAAATTTTCAGTAACATTATGGTGCTGCTTGGTGAAGGTCTGCGCTCTCAGAGTGCTTTTCTAGTTCATCATACTGTAGCTGTGATGTCTTATTTTTGTTAACAATAGCCTGTTTTATAAACATGACTTATACATACCACACACAGTCATTCAGACTACAGGCTGGTGAGTCTTTCCCCTGCTAACACCACAGTCAGGACTTACACTTCACTTGCAGCATAATTCAATGTAGTTTCAAACTGTTTGAAGTACTTTTCCACGTGAATCTTATTTGCTTTTATGGTTTGGTAATGGCATCAGGTTCGTTGGTTTAAGTAAGCGTGCATATTATACTTTGTCCCGTGAGATAAACTTAATTCATTTGCTTGTTACCACTTGAGGTATTTTAATTATATTGATCCTTTTTACAGTAAATAAACAAACAGCTGTCTGTGGACGAAGGTGTTAGATGTGACTATAAAATCAACTGTAAGCAATCCCAATGAAAGACACTAAAGAGTAAATTAACTAAACACCTACATGGAAGGAACCAATGCTGACTGTTATAGAATGAGAAAAGTAGACATAAACATATTTATGCATAAATCATTGAACAATTAAAATGATGGAGCAAACCTGGTGTTTCCATCATTTTCTCTACAGATGTTACCTAATCTGATGATCCGAAACAAAACAGAACATTTACTGTGATATATACATATAAACATAACTTTCACCTTATTGTATTGTAGCTGCAGCTTATATAGGGATACATAAATTGTTAGATTGATTTTTCCTCACCATAGTTGAAGATACAACATTTACAGCCTGCAGCCAAATTACTGGATAATTACAGTGCACAGTTTTGTCTGCAGGGCAGAATATTCAAGGCCACTAAAGCTGCTAATCTGGTACAGTCTGTTCAAAGATAAGTGCACAAAAAGGAGGCCTTGTCTATCTTAATGTGTTTTTGTCTTCATGTGTTTCTGCATTCGCTTGGGTTTATGTGTAAAGCAACAAGTAAGCCCCTACATCTGTACACACACATGGCCTCAGGCGCTCTGAACAGAGCAAGGCTATAATTTAGAGGAGCAGACTGGGCGGGAGGAGGCCTCTTGGCCTAACTTGCCTCAGGTAACTCTTAAGTCCAAAGATCTGAGTCAAGGAGCTCTGACTGGAGAGGACAGGCAATTTGCTGTGAGCAGAGTCTCTGGGAAGACTGGAGCTGTGGGAGCAGCTGGGCTTGTCAGCAGAATAATGCATCAGCATGAGTGACAGATCAGGACTCACCTCTTGTCAGCTCACTCCAACCAACTTCACGTCGGGAGAAAGTCTGATATCGTTCTCTCTTCCTTAACCTTCTATATCACCCCCTCTGGAAGATTTTTATTTTGACCACCGGTACCCAGGTTTCAGAAACCAGGGACAGTCCAGGTGGCAGTGGGCTGATTATGGGACATTATGTTTTCAGCTCTGAGGAGATTTTTCTACTGGCACACTTAGCATGTCTCCATGCTGCTGATCGCCCATCAGAGTCATGCGTGTCAGCAGCCGTGCTAATGCTGCCCAGATGTGGCGAAGACAGAAGGAATAAGGGGTGAGGGGGGTGGTGAGAAGAGAGTTATGTGTCTAAAAGACACAGGACATCAGGGGTGTGAGCAATGCAAGGGAAATAGCACCACAGCAGGTGCGAGAAGAAGGAAGAAATACACTCACAATGTCCACTTCTCATTTTCCTCATCTTGTCTCTCAGACTGCGGTGAGGCAGGTGACCTGCAGAATCACAGCCTGGAGGGTTACTGGTTTTAAGAAACTACGCTCCAGTCATAGTGGTCAGACCAGGTCACTCTTGCCAACAGATGTCTTTGATGTGTCCATCTTAAAGGAGATTTTAAAAACAGTGTGTTGGCAAGGGGAACAAAGTGTGTGTGTGTGTGTGTGTTTGTGTGGGTGGGTGGAAAGAAAGAGAACAGGGGTCAAACACTCCCTTTGAAGATGTGTTTGCATTCAAGCCAAGGATAACATAAAAGTAAGGGAGACAAATTAGATTGAAGAGCAGCAAACTTCAGTTGAGTTACTGTAGGTGTGTTCGTGCCATCTTAGTAATTTGTGCCTTTATGGTTTAGCAGAGTTATTCTACCTTCATCTGTCATATAGAACTAAAAGAGTGTTTCATTATTCAGATTTTTTGTCACACACTGTTTAATTGACACACACCACTATGTGGTATATGCTAAATTTGGCATATCTGCTAATAAATGTTTTTTAAAAAAGTTCATAATTATGTTTTAATAGAAAAAATTCAAAATTTTGCTAGTTTTCACTACACATGTTGCCTGGGTTAACCAATAAATTATGGTTTTTAATGAATAGAAAGAGGCCTGTTGTTCCCTTCTTTTTTAAAAAGGTTAATATGAACTGTTTAAACGGTTATGATAACTGTTATTATAACTTTTGCAATCATAACACTAGTTAGGTGCTTCCAGAGCATGGTATCTGCAAAGAATCAGAGAGCTACTGTATATGGAGGTTGACACTGACTGTGGGAAAATAAACATCCTGCAAAGAGCTTCTGGCTAAACTTTTGTAATATGAAGTGATGATTTCACCACTTTACATGTAATAGTACATTAAGGTCCGGATACTAGACTGCTCTGATGCCTGATAGATCTATACTAAGGTGTATCAGGAGCAAAAATCTAAAATGTTCATAATCACAGACTTTGGTTTGTGTCTTTTGACAGAACAAGAACCAAAGAAAATGTTTGGTGGGTTTATATCAATCTGGTTAGCATTGAGTCCTGACCCAAATCCCTTCAAAAACTTTTGGAGAGTTCTGAAATCTTAAACTTAAAAGCTCTTGCACACAGATTAATGACAGAGAGGACTAGTTGATGGATATCAGATGTTTCTAGATGTCTGCAGAAAACACTGAGAGTCGCCATTTGACCATTTAAGTCAGAGATGGATGCTAATGTGCTAATATTCTTTAAAATGCTCATGCTATTATTTTTCTTGTTGTGTGATGTGTATGTAATTTAAAACATGGTATTTGAAAATGCCTTAATTGTTGTCATTATGTTAGGTTATTTTGGACATTAAATTAAAATATATCATATATTTTAAATTATTTTTTCTAAATATAATACAGATCAGAGGTATTGGTATTTCTGAACAGAAGACAATGCAAAAAATGAAAGAACTGTGTAGGATTGTTTATTTCCTATTCTGCCTTACGTGCATGTAGCACAAGACTAGGAAACCTTTGTGATTAATGCAGATGCTCTATCAAAATGTGTAATGCTATTTGGACATTAACACAGCAAGCTAAATCAATACTAGTCAAGTGAGAAGCCAAACAACCATAAATATCAGCTATGAAACAATATCTCCATCCATTTATGCCCCATGCCCTTTTACAGATGCACACACACATACACATTAGCGTGTAATGTTTCCAGCGGCTGCAGACTGGGTAGTGTGCTTTGTTCTGAGTGCTCCGACAGTGAGTGGAGGTCTCAGAGGGTGCATGTTGAAGTTGAAAGCCCAACAAGCTCTCTGAAGTGGCTGGCTTTAATGTTGCACATTGTGCTTGAGCTTCAGGACGGGGCAACACCAAAGTCTAAAAAAAAACTTATGTCAAAGGTAGCATATGCCAGTCACGCAGTTCTCTAATAGAGTTCTGTTTGGAACCTTTTACTTTAAAATTAAGGTTTTTCTTTTAACACTGGATGTTTTTTTCTTAAATTATACTCAAATGATTGCTGGTAGAATCAGCTTGTAGGCCATGAAAGATGTCAGATTTCAAGCTTATTAAAACGAGGATGCGTGCCTCAGGCTGTTTCCCTCGCTGCCAGGGTCAGGGTACATGTCAGGACACAAATCAAGCTGTAAGACTCCTCACTGTACTGGTAGATTTAATCACTCCCTTGTGTGTGGGTGTGTGTACCCAATCTGTCTCTGCTGAGTCACATTGTGGTTACCACCTCTGCTTTTTAATAGGCCCCTAGTTACAACTACTGATATTAGATGCTTATTACGGTAATTGCATTCAAATGGTGACAGGCTGTTTAAAGACCAGCTTATTGGGATGATAATACACCACAGCAGCAGGATCAGGACTGGAAACAATGTGAGAGTCATACATTAAAACAATGTGAAATGTTAGTCATGCACTGAAGGGATCCCAAATACAGAAATTGTATTGTTTATTATTTGTATTGTTTATACTTTATGATCCCTCGTTCTCGTTTTAGGACTCGAGGAGACCGATCTTTTCAGGTTGTTGTGCCGAGGCTCTGGAATGATCTTCCACCCTCACGTTCGCTAATCTGTGTCAATACATTTAAGAGTAAACTTAAGACTTTCTTGTTCCTGCAGGCATACTCTGCTCAGTAGATTATGGGTATTATGACCATCATATATTTATGTCTATTTTGTTGTACACTTTTTTTTTATTGTATCTTTTTATGTATTTTTTACTCTTTTATGTGAAGCACTTTGTGACTTCTTGTCTGTGAAAGGTGCTATATAAATAAATTTTACTTACTTACTTACTTACTTTATTCAAGCTAAACTAAGATATGTCATTTGTTTTAACTATAGCATAACTACATGGACAGATGTGAGTCGCCCAAAACAACAAAAATGTAATCAGCTAACCGATTTATAAAATACTTTTGTTCATAAAGGGCGCTTGTGAAGCAGAAGCTGTTCTCCCCTTAACAAAGTCTTATTCAGATCAATGGAAACACTGAAATCAAACATCCATCCATTTTCTACTGCTTTTCAAACATTGATCATCAAACAATGAAACAATCAAACACTGATCATTTTGATGAATCACTTTGGTAAAGTATGTGTATGTAACAACACGTGTGATTCACACTAATTACAGCTTTTCATTCCCCACAGTTGCAGTGTTTTAAAGACTATGCTGAAGCGTATTCCATGGATCTAAAGTATCACAGCTAAACAGATTGCATGTTACATTTCTGGATTGCAAAAAACAAAACAAACAAAATAAAAACCCTATTTCTTAATGCTCAACACTGCCCCCATGGCGTCCAGTGGTACTACAATGTTAAGTTTGCTTCATTTGCAAGGGTCTCAAAAACAGAAGTTAAGCAGCTAAAGGATACAGAAGAAGAAGAAGGAAGTATTCTATACCTGTCTATTGCATTTAAACGAATAGAGGTTTTGTGTGTTCATTCATGTCGCAGGCAGTCTGTCTGGTAAAACTTCATCCACAGTAGATAAGAAATGGTTAAAAAGCAAGCAGAGATGACCCTGTACTTTGCCATGGCTACACAGCAGGAAGCCACAGGCTCTCTGCGCTCTTGGATTGTTCACTTTAGCAAAGAAAGCTTCTCAACTGTGTCCTGACTGCTAGAAAGTTGCAAAAGTCTGTCTGGTAGCTGGTTAATCAACCCCTTAACATTCATTACAAAAAGTTTTATATTAAAAACCTACATAACAACAGCCCATGGACGGGCCTCTGCTAGTTAAACATCTCACTAAGGACTTTTCAGGCCATGAGACAAGTAATGCAAACAAACTGACTATCTGAAGACGTCAAACTGAGAAACACGGGAGAAAATCAGACCTTAATGAAATGAATTGCTAACTGAAAAAGTGTTTGTATTTCAGAAAAGATGAGCAAAAGATATTTATTTATTTATCTTTTTTTTCTACTTGGATTTTCAATTTAATTTTCTTTTGACAAGCTAATAAAATTCAGTTCTCAGCTAAATAAACCACTTTTGAGTCAAAAATGTCCTTTGAAATCCAACACAATAATGCTGAAGAATCTGTGGATAAATGTAACGTATAGACAAAAATGCCTTCCTCTTCATGTAGATAATTTATATTTTATATACATATTGGTACATTGTGTACATTCCCATGCATGCATGGCTTATGTATACATTTGTGTCAAAAGTCATAAATGAATACAAACAAACAAACAAACAAATAAACATTTTGGATTTACTTAAAAAATAATATATTAGGAATTCTCCAGAAACCATATATTAGCCATATTTCCATCATTTTACACCGTGGCATGCTTTTTCCTTCATGACTTGGTTGACTCCATTCTCACCATTCTGAAATGCTCTCTTGTATCATTGTTGCACAATTCATAGTTGTTACTACTGTGAGCATGTTTTCAATCTCGGATCTGATTCTTCATATCTTTTCCAAGAGCTGCAACTTTTTGCTCCTGACCTGCCCTCACCTCACCTCAGCACACTATTTCACCCTTGTGTTCCCCCACAGGACTTCGCTAGTGATCCAGAGGCCAAAGTATGACAGATATTTAAGAGGAAATGTGGGTGAGGGTAAGTCTTGAAGGGGAAGAGTTTTTAATGTCTCCTAAATTAATCTAGGAGAAGTTATTTGGGATTCCAAGAGGATGTAAAAATGTGGAAAGGAGAGACAGGAAGCTTAGTTTACAAGCAGCTCATTAGAATCTGAAACAGCCTCCTCTGAGATTAGTAGGATGACAGAGTTCTTTTCTGACTGTTCAGATGGCTTTAGGTCCTGGAGAGATGCCAGGAGGAAGAAAGACAGACTAGACAGAAGAGGGTTATGTATTGTACACCAGCCAGCAGTGGCCTGAGGACTAGAAAAACAAGTCTGGGACCACAAGGTCAAGTGTCACTCTCCTCACTTCATAACTAAGGCAATGAAAGACACATCAGCGGTCAATTTAACAGAGGGTGTTTTGAAAAGCAGTCAAATGTTCCCATTTCTTTAAACCATTAAGTGTTTTTAATCTTTTTTTATCTTTTCTTTCTTCCTTGTTTTTGGGCCACTGGAGGGAAGCAAAACAGCGAATAGTGACATCACATAATCTCTTTTTTGCATCAGAAAAGTCAATAAAAAGTTATATATAACACCATGAGTAATATTAGTTTTTACTACCCTTTATATTGGTATATAGGTAACAGTATCATTTTGTTGTTTATTATGGGGCAGATGACCTGGCGTTAATTTTCTAAAACATCATCAATGTAAAAAGTTGGTAGTTAAATAAAAAAAAAAACAAGAGAGCAATAGTATGAAAGAGTATCAAAGCACTGAGCCAACCCATGCTTCAGGCGCCACACAGAGTAGTATATCAAACTTTATGAACACTTATGCGTCTCCCTAACTATCTTTGCAAATTGTAAGAAACCATTTGTGCCATTTTGCCAGAATAATATTATGATTTAATTGTCTATCTGACAGGTTTTAGTTCTACTTGATGTGGTGACATTTGTGGTTAAACAGTGACAAGTTTATCAGTTCATTTAAAAATATCTGTTTTTTCTTACTAAAAGCAAAGAAAACAAAAATAATCAACCACATTTGACTCATACTGTACATCAACCCTGACTTACATTCAGTTTGTCCTTCTTGAAAGTCTTTTCTGATTTGTCAGCAAGATAAAGTTCTTCTACTTTGGTCTAAAACTCCTCTTAACACTTTCTATTGAAAGTGATTTATTCATTCCTGCAAGAAGAAGATAGAGTACCAAAGACGGGAGGTAGAAGACCGCACAGAATACTATGGCTGTGTCTCAATTCAGAGACTGCATACTTCTAAGTACGCAGACTACGAAGTCCACAAAGTGTCCTTCGTAGTCTGCGCACTTCCGTTTGAAATGAGACCGCAACCTCGTGTACGAGAATTACTCATAGTGCTCCAGTCCTGTGTTGCCTAGCAACGTCATATGCTATGTGTATCATCCATATAGTGATCTGATTCCACAAAAAACACGAAAATATCCTTTTATAGGACATGAAGACGGATATTTTAATGTTTTTTTTTCTTATTTACTTGGGTGTCTAACCTGCAAACATGTGGAGGAGGCGGCCCAGAAAAGCTCTCCTCGTGACTAATAATCCTCGTCTGACGCATGTAATAAATTAATTTGTGTTTATTGGACACACTGTCATCCCCACTTGTCTACTGGGATAATTATGTGTTTATATATTTATTTTTAACACGTCCTTGCAGACAGTGAAATGCTGCTTATTCATTTCTATCTGGCACGCAATGAATTCTGGGTGATTGGAGACCACAAAGGATACATAGCATGTACACTTGTTTTAAGCTAACTCAGCCCCAAGCGAAGCGCGCATTTGAAGTGTGGATCAGAAGCACACTTCGAATTGGGACAGCACTTGACACGCCAGTATGACGTGTCCGGTTGACGAATCTGCGCCTCGAAGTGTGCAGTCTCTGAATTGAGACACAGCCTATGTGCGTCATCGCGATAAGACAAGGTAATGAGCATGCTCCAAACAACCAGAATTAACTTCGAGTGGAATTAACCTTTACATGATAGAGGAATGAATCAGTTAGGAATTAAAATGGGAAAAAAACATTCACTTGCTTCAGAACTGGATTTAATTTGGAACTTTCATTCAGAATTAGATGTTTTTTTTATGGTCATTTTTCAACGCTTTAAACTGGGTTTAACTTTTATTCAGGCATAAAGAGGAAATAAAACTCTCATTTAAACGTGGTCATTCATAGTCTGATAAAGAATTTTCTATTTTTATTGTCTTAAAGAGGTGTTACAAACCGCTGTGATGCAGCACAACTAGTAGTGCACTGCTCTGAATATTGCCACAGAGATGTGCTGATGTTACAGACCTCATGAGGCCATATATTTGTATGGGATTTGTTTTGCAGGTGTATTCACCTATATAAACACATCTTTTTTAATTTAGTCTTGCAATATATTCTAGGAATTTCTGCGAATTTGTGTCACAGTGCTTTCAATAAGTAAAAAATGGGTTTAGGAGTGCTGTCTACTGATAGAAAGAGTAACTCTCTGAGGCTTTTTTTACTCTTAAGAACTTTTATATGAACAAAAACTATAAATATCACATTGAGGGAATTGGGGAAACCCCAAAAGCAAAATGTGACCTTTGAAAATGAAACTTTATAAGCAAGTAAACACACCTTGTTTAATGCAAATACATGAGCTTCAACTGCAGCAATCATTATACTAAACTCCGATCAGATACCATGCATTAACATTTTCTGGGTGCAGAACACAGTTTGCAGAAAAGGCAGCAACACTGAGGAAGGTACAGAACTTTAAAGATAAACAGCATCAAATTGGATGTGATAAGAAAATCTTGAGCAGCCCGTTATCTTTTTAAATTTCTACCACTGATGTTGCCTTTTTTTCAAGCAGCGCTTACGCCACAGATGCACTAATTCACAGTTGTAATCAAAAACTAATGTGAGTCTCATGATGAGAAGATCAGCAGTGCTGTGTGGTTTTACAGACAGTGGCGCCAGTGTTTGATAATGAGCTCTTATGTGATTCAGGGAGATCTGTGTAGTACTACCATTACTCTTCTGCAGTGGTTCCTTGAATCATCCTGTGTGACTAACTCAATTTAAAAGGGTAAAATGTAAGTGGAGCTTAATTTGACTGATGTCCTTCTTTCTGGATTTGCAAACCTTTGACAACACTACCAAAGAAGTGAGACTGTTTTGTTGAATGGGTAATCAAGGAAGACAGTTTTTGGCTGGGAAAAATTTACTGTATTTCATTTAATTAAAAAAAAAGAGGGATGGAACTAAAAAACTCCTTGATTTTTAATTATTGTGATCTGATGCTACCATTTAAAAAATGGCCTGGATTAAGCATAGTCAAAGAGTCTCTGTGGTGTTTTATTAGAAGCACAATGTAAAGGAGGCCCAGTGTAGATAAGAGTTACTTTATGGATGGTGTTTCCCCGTGACATGAGACCTCAGGGCCAGCCAAGAGATATTAAATGATCTGGGTCTGGAGCCTGAAATCGTCAACCCAGCTGTTCACACAAAATCTTAACACAAGCACATTCAGCCAGAAAGGACGTACAGAGGCAATAAAGTTAGGTCAGGTGCAGACAGCATGCAGCTCTATGACTTAAGTCCACGCATGTGTGTATGTACAAGTGTGTGCATGAGTGTATGGGGTGTTTTGTTTGGCTTGTTTACTTTGACCTAACCGAGTTGACCTCCTTGCACAGTCACTCGCTCTTTCTTTGCAAGCCGTCCCTGAAACCTCTTATTACTAAATCTAAAGTACTGATATCTGTCATAATGTCAATGTGTGAGTCAGTAGTCGGCTGACAAACCATAGGTGTTGAAGCACATAAAAAACTGTCACAAACTTGCATGTTTCTCTCACCCTAAACACCCTTCTGCTCCACTGCAGGCTGATGGTTATGTTAGAGAAATCTAAATCTAAGAGAGAATGCATTTATTCCAACTGTTTTACATTTTCACTGAGCTGCATTAGGAGTTAGAGACAGTAACACTCAGAAAAATATGTTTGACTTTTGGGTAACACTTTACAATAGGGGCCACAAAATTTGCGTAGTTACTTGCATAGTTACTGGGGAGGTACTAAGGAGTT
>JBAMHV010000021.1:7674335-7687800 GCA_037177535.1 Pseudomugil gertrudae | reverse complement strand
ATTTATATATATACATATATATATATATATATATATATTTATATACAACTTCCTTCTAAATTAATTCTAAACTTAGGATATTGTGTGAAGAATGCACTTTTGCACCTGACACAGACCAGTGACACATACTTAACTCTAACATTTACATATGTCAAGAGTAATCAATCATTTACATCTCCCCATCTTCTAAAGGGAGTTAAGCCGCAGGGTAACCAGTCTGCAGACTCAATGTGATTGGCTTCAACATTTTAAGATGCAACAGTAATTCCTGTTTGCTGCATACATAGCCTTGTTCAGGTGACACATGATTGAGTGTGCATGTGTGCACTTCAGCAGCTATTAGAGTTTTGGAAGGCTCATTACTTCCACCAAATTAAAGACTGAACAGCAGGAAGACTGTGATGGGTACAGCCTCTGCCAAGCTCCTGGCTGCCGTCAAATACTGGACTTGCTTTAGACAGTTGGTTTATCCATCATAGCTTACTCTAACGCTAGAGAACTCTGTCAACATAAAGTAAGCTCAAAGAAGCAGGAGCCGAGCAAAGTCGAGAATTTGTTTTACTTCTGTAGCTTTACTACTCAAAGGGCTGATGCACTGAGTTTCTGGTAGAAGTTAGGAGAAAATAGCTATATTTGTTTTTTTAAGAAGGCTTTGAGTGCAATCGCATGTGGCTCTGTAAACCCAGCTGGGATGCCGTATTTCATTTGGACTGCCAAACATAAACTGGACTCGACTTGTCACCTTCAATAAATTTTTATTGAAAAAAAGTACCAGTAAACAACAAGAAATCCAGAAAAAAGATTTGTAGAGCAAAGCTCTGTATGTACAGCATATTGCACTACATAACAAATTGTCTTACTTCCATATATCAACAAAAAAAAAAATATATAAACACAAAAATGAGTGCACAGTAGAGTCTCGAAAACACACAGTCAATGTTTACATAAATGCTACATTTTCGCTGGGTCTCATTTCTTGGTATACAGAGAATGTGTGATAATCAAGACTTCATTGAAACTGAGCAGTTAAAGGCATGTTCAAGGGTTCTTTTTTGTTTTATTAGAAATATGTCTACACCTAATCTGTTCAAATATCTCATAGCTACAAGCTCAGTAGCCAAAATAACCAAATCATGAATTATTTAGGTTTGCCTGATTCTGTGTAAGATGTGCAAGGAATGTTGCAAGTTCATGTGAGTGAAAAAAAAGCTCTAGATCTCATAGACTTTAAAAATGATCCTACTTGTCTTTAAAGATTTTTTTACAAGTATGAGCTGTACTTACAAAAGCTGACCCCCTTTTTTTAGGAAAATACCATTTAAAAAGTTAAGAAAGACCACAAAGAAGTGAAAATTGTATCATAAAAAAAATTAAATTCAAAACCTTCGTCTTCTTCTTAAAAAAGGAACTTCAATTTTATATAAAGTGGACAACAAAATGCAAGACACTGACGGTTTCCATAAAATACAAATCCCACTCTAGAGACGTTCTGCACTCATGTACAATCTGATGTGCGCAGTTTAGGAATCTCTCACTAAGAAAATGTGAAGGGCACCTTGGCCGCTTGTTTCCCTTTCCAATAAATCAACAGGCTGTCATACCCGAACCTACGTGGTCAATGCACAGACAGCTGACACATGGCAATATTAGCCCAAGAGAACAATCCAGAGTATATACTATACATTAACACACAACAGATACGAGACTTATGGGATTTACAGAAACAAAGTACTTTCCAGTGCATATTGATTATAACACAATGGTTAAGATTAAACAACTGAAATCTAATTAACATCTGCAGATTTGTGGCGAATATGAAGGCATGGGTATGTTTATCCATTTTGTTCAATGCCATGTGTATCATTAGAGATTAATAATAAGGGATAAATCTTATCCAACTTAAAGACAAAAACTGCAATAAAACTACTGCGTTCTTTTCAACCACATATTGTGAACCCAGTGAATCGGGAGGCAGCAAAAAACAAAAAAAAGGTCTGAGCTAGTTAGGCCCATCCTTGGAAAATCCCAGCCTTTTGAGTGAATTACTCTATCCCAAAATCAAACATTCACTCATGTGGGCTTGAAAGAAAGACAACAGCAGCTATGGTCATCGTGAACTCATGTTGGCAGCAATATATTCCAATAGTCGTAAGTTATGTTGTGGCAGAAGCAGAAGAGTTGAGTAAAATGTGCAGTTAGCAGTCAGAACAGCCACCACCAGCGAATTGTTGCATAAATCCAAACTGATGTTCTTCTATGGCAGATGAGAGTGAAGTCATTCTGATTTAAAAGAAAGAAAGAAAAAGACAGGCACAATGATGGCCAACCCTACCCCTCCCGAAAAAAAAACCAAAGCCATGAACAAGCCCAAGACCAAATCAGACTAAAGAAAATACAAAGTGATTGCACACACAAGTGTATACAGTAGAAACGGGTAAGTATACCAAAACAATAAATAAAACAGAAAAAAATAAATTACAGAGAATATGAACCAATGAAGAAAAGAACATAATGAAGGAGCATAAAAACGAGGGAGAGCCAGTTGTGAGACGAGGTGCTACGGGAACTGGCTCAGCGTTCAAGATCCGCAGGAAACTATAACCACGACCACATTCAGTGCACCTCACACGCCTCTGACTACATACTCGGTAGCCCCTCGTCACCACCACAGCCATCAAACCAGCCTCACGCTCCATCTGTCAAATTGTACCTTTACGTGTGTGATGAATTAAAAAGAATTTCAAAAGGTATGAAAAAAAAGATAACATTGGTCTTCCTCTAACATGTAACAGATCTCAAGGTTACCAGTAGCCCACGAAATTTGTCCCTGAGACATCTTGAAAGAAAATGAGAGAAAACCCTTAATTATGCAGTGATAAACTTGACACATTGTAATGAGCAAGTAAATACAGACCCCTGATTTGTACTGCTCCTTGGGTCCAAAACATAGCCTCAGTTCAGCAAAGAAAAACATAACAAACAGCATCTCAGTGTCTTCAACAGAAACTTTGTGTCTCAACAATAATTACAGTCCTTTTTTTTAATTTTGCTTTTTTTTTTTATTTCAGAGACCATTTGTCTGCTGAGTCAGTGGTGGCTATGCATGCTAAAACGTCCCAAATCTAAATCTGAGCACCAAAGACAATGTAAGATCACCCAGCAGAATATCACATGATGTAAAACCTCACAAAGGTATCCTGAGAGAAGGAGATTCTGTTTCACAGATTGGTTACGCCATATTGTTTGGTGTTTGGAACTGATCTGCAGGTGAAAAGCAAACCAGGAAGCCTCTCAGTTGAGGCACATCGCTTCAACTCTATTACAACTTAAGCCTGAAACACTGCTAAGTAAAATATCCAGAGCTGATATCCAAACTCCTCAACACTGATTATTTGTCTTGGACATGTGAATGAATACATATGAAATGTGGTGGCAGGGAAACAAGTTATAACTCAAACCTTCATACAAGACAGAACTAAGCTTGGTAGTAATATGAACTCTGGAAGGGTGGAAGTCTAGTGCAAAAACAGTGGATCCATAGCTCCACTTCAAGGGCATGGAGGTCTGAAACCAATCACATGAAAAAAAAAAACACATCTAAAACAAGGTGGAACTTCTTATTACACATTGGGAACGTGGCCAAAATGAGAACCTAATATGTGAAATAAAATTTTAAAAAGCTCATAAATGTAAGTTTTATTAACTTGGGGAGAATATTTACCCAACATAAGAGTGTGCTTGTATCATTTGCTTTAATTTAGTGCATCATGCAAAGACCTACAATGGTTTCTATATGCATGTAAAAGTCAGCACCCCATGACTCAGTGTGCTTAGACATCATTTACCTTCTGCTTTGCTGGAAGTCATTTGCAGTGACAACTAATTCTCCTGAACATGTAGGACAGCACAGATTCAGTTGTTGTTGCTATGAGAATAAAATGGCAACAAAAAAATCACAGAACAAGTCAAAAACAAAACATTTTAACTCAAATGATTTGTTCAATTAGTCGTGAAACCCAGACCATTTATACTGATTAAAAAGCCTACAGTTAATTATTCATCATTGGATTGTTTGTTACTGCTCAATAGTCTTGTTAGTTCACCTATCATCTAACCGAAGATAGCTTGTTTTTAGTTTTCTGGCAGTCACCTGCCTAGTTTATCCAAATAGTGACATTCAGTATTGCCAACTTCACCCCAATACTTTAAAAAAAGTCCCAAATGTTGACTAAAGGTAGATCTACCTTGAACCTGTGCATATTAGGGGATATTTAGACCAAATGTTTTTACAGTGGGTCAACTTTTTTTATGTGCAGACAATTTACAAGTTCCCAATATGCTAAAAGATACCGAGGAATCAAATTCAATGTCAAAGCAAAGAAACTCAGGCAAAAAAAGAAGTAAATAAAAAATAAACATTTTAAAATACAACAACTTAAGCAGAAAGTTATGTTCCATTGAGGTGAGGTGCAAAATGCTTTGTTTTGAGAAGTTGCCTCTTTGGAAGTTAGTAAATCAACTTGAGTGGCCACCTCGGAGGCTTAAGGAAAAAAGAAGTCACACCAGATTTTCTTTCATTTCCTAACCGTCTCATCTTGCCTGTCAAAAATTGTCAATACTCCTTCTGGCAGAAGACACTGAATAAGGCATTCCTAGGGTCTGTGGAGGTCAAGATGGATACATGTTGAAGTGCAAAAAAATTTACTCTGAACAATGTACTGTACAAAATTACTGCACTACATGTTAGCCAAAATATGAACAGTGTCCTTTAGAGAAATCTCGCTGTATCATGGCATCTTCTTGGAAAGAAAAACACACAAACTTGTATAAAAGTTGGTTGTCTCCGTCCCGCGGTGACTAGTTTTGTCTCCTTTCCTTCCTCACTGAAACAGACCCGTGTTAAAATTGACAGTGCCATTAGGAGTCCAGTTCCTCACAGAGATGAGGACAAGGGGACGTTAAGGGGGTGATCCCCTCACCTCCGCCCTGCGCCACCTCCTCCAGCAAAGAGCCCTCTTTCAAACAGAAGGCTGAGAAGAGCTGTGGCCAGACGCCACCACAGTGGCCCCTGGTTCCTTTGGTTTTGATGATACTGAAACAACAAATAAAAATGACACAGTGATTAAGACACTACAGACACTTAAAGCTAAAATTCAGAACTAGAAAATAGTTTTATCTGTTAGATTTGATCTATGTTGATTACAATGTGTGCTGATTGACTGGAGGTCAACAGAGAACACAGAACCAGACGCCAGAACGAGGTTAATATTTTCACAACAGTCTGCCTTTGTCCCCAACAACACTTAATAAACAGGCCTCCATTTCTGTACGGCATTTCTATGCAGGCCTCGCTTTCCCAAAAGAAATCTCGAGCCATAAACACATTCATCATGCAGTCACACTTTTTCTAATCTTCCTGGCAGAGACCAGCATCCAGCAGCTAAGGAGGAGACACTCTCAGGTTTGCGAGCCAGTTGGATTGTGCACGATTTGGAGGATAATGCTATCTCTGCTATTGAGAACCTGAGATAAGATAATTGCTCCAAATGAGATTAGGGGGCTCTTGATGAGAGGCAGGGAGTCTGTGGAAAACACGTATCTGCATAAGAGAGCTACAGTAGTCCAGCAGCTTGTCTGCAGACGGAAGACAGGCTCCACCATACCAGATAATTTTGTGGCTATTTTCAGTCCATAAGGCAGGTACAGAAGGCTACAATTTTCTCTGCGGGGCCTTAAAGTGCTTCACATTCACTTAACAGCAATATATTGTTTAATAGAGCCAAAATATCTACAGGCAAAGATAACATTTGCCATATCTCATGACACAGTGTCCAAACCTTGACCTAGTTAACAACTAAAAACTGCAACTGTGATAAGCCAGTGGGTTTATACTCTTATCAATTTGTGGTGAGCATTGCATGGTGTTGCATAAGCCTTGCCAGGTTCCAACCAGCGTGACTTTCTCATATTTTCCACTTCCTTACTCTTACTTATGTTAAAAAGAAAAAAAGATGGCAAATTCTCTTGGGAAGTTCTCTGCTGTATGTCTAATCTGAATCTTGCCCGGGGCTATTTTGATAAGGACATAAAAATAGAAAATATCTACTTTATTTAAAAAGAGGAAATTTATGTGCAGAAAAAAGTAGATGAGATCACCCCTAGCCCACAGCACCTTACAAAGCTGGACTTGGGAAACACAGCCGTGCTTTCCAAATTTAAACTGAATTATATTAGAAAATAGTCTGTAGGAGGGCAAAATGACTTCACTGGTGAAAGTATATTAATATTTTATGTCATGTCTAATATTTAATGATGCTCAGATTAAACATTAGACAGTAAAAGCTGCTGGAGTCAATGAGTCAGCTGAGAGATTTATCATGCTACAAAGTTGGTGTTTACTCTGAGCTACATGGGAAGAAATTAAACTTTTTACTCAGAAACAGATTGTTCATGACCTTTTGTGCTCAATTTTAGTAAAAAAAGAGCAAGAGTGATGAGGTGTGCACAGCCCGGTTGCAACTAATGTATGAGTCACACCACCAACTGTCAGAATGAGACTGGCTCTAAATTTAGCTTGAAATAAGGCAGCAGCAGCATCAAGCCAGATTCCCTGCGTCGTCACTTTGACACTAGCCTGATGTAGTTTATCAATGCCTTGTGCAGGCTGTCTGTCAGAGCAGCTGCTCAGAAGCTCTGCCTTATCACCAGAGTAAACAGGCCAGCCTCTAAAGCACGAAAATCTGGATTAGTCATCAGCAAATAGAGAAGGGTTAAGAAAAAATACAAACAAGCAATGGAAGGAGGAAGAGACAATGGCAGATACTGAAATCTCTGTCTACACAAAGTAAAAATGATTTGTTTTTATCTCCAGCAAAACTTCTCTCCTCCCCTTTCAACAAGCGCTGAAAGGAGAGAGTGCGGTACCGTTGCTGAAACAGCCAAGAGATAAAACCACAAACACAGTGTGCGTGCAAGGGTGCTCACTCAGCCGCACACACAGCCACAGGAGACATTCAACCCTGCTTTCAACACCTCCTATCGAAAGCACCAGGACTCGTCTCTCTTAAAAAAACATGGGGATGAAACCTAACTCTGCTCCTTGCCCTGCACAGGCTTGAGCAGTCTTCCTGCCATTGTGATTGTCATTACTGCTAGGTCTCAAATGGCGGGTCGGCTAATGTCAGCCATCCTCTGGGGACCTCAGAGTCCCCTCCAGGCCTCTCTGACTGAGGAGCAATTTATCTGTCAGCATCCACCAGCACTCCTCCGCTACCTAATCCCTTCTTTTGCCAGGGGCCACGGGCTCCCATGGAGAACACTTGCAGCCCCAATGCTCCAAAATTCATCAATGTGATGGCAGTCAAAGGCACTTGGATTGCTCAGGGACAAGCGTCTGCACTGAATGGTTCTGTTTATAAATCGGCTGCTGTCTGGAGTGAATGAGAATGAACAGTAATTTATTATTTGTTATAGTTATCAAGTGAAAGTTTTTGGACTAATTTAGATCTTATGATCGTGAGAATGTGAGACAACTGAAAAGCAGAAAAACAAGTATGTGTGTATCCATGCATGGTCGTATACAAAATACAAAGAACTACACAAGTGGAGCCAGAAATAGTAATTACTAAGGCTGCAGCAGAATCGTGCACCCAAAACCGCATATCATTGAGTGCTTGAGTTGTAAAAACACCCCTCTGTAACAGTAAGCCATTCACTCAACACATACATCACACACAGACACATGCATTGTAAAAAAAAGCAATGCTGAGTTTTGTAACATAACGGTAGGGGAAACACTGTAATGCTTTAACTTTGTCACATTTGTCTTATAAACTTCCCAACTCTTCATGATGTAGACATAAAAATGATTATCTATCATAGTCCCAGTATGCTTCTGCAAGATGTGACTTTACAGGGACATTTTCACATTGACTGTCTTCTCTGTTGTTTACTCAACCAGCAAAAAGGAGCAAAAGCCACTTCCTCATCTCTGACCCGGGCCAGCCTCCGTTGTGCGTCAGTGCATCCCTGCTGTAGACACACATAGCAGAAACCCTCCTGTCTGGTTGTCTGGTTGACGGTGTGTGTCTACCAGTGTGACAATACATGAGTCAGACTTTGCTGTGAGGTATAAATAACATCTGCTTGATAAGCGTATGAGAAAATAAGAAACTGTCTCACACCTTGTAGTATAAGGTTAAAAATAAAGGGCATTGTTTATCTCAACAGAGGTTTAAGGAGGTGTGATGCCTGAACCTTAAACCTTCAAATTCACTGTTATGGATCTTTCTTTCTATTCGGCCTGTGGCTGGGTGGACCTCTTATTTTGGTGTGTCCCAAAGCTGCTTCCTGTCAAGTAAAGGGGGGTTAACTGGAGGCTCCCTGAAAGAACAGCAGTTGTCCTCTAGGCTCACATGCTGAGTTTCAGGTTTCAACATGTTTACCTACTCCCGCAACTTCTGCTTTTTTGGTTTCATTGTGTAGGAATGACTATACATGTGTTCAGACTAGGAATGTTTGATATTGGCATTTTTATTTTTACCAATATCCTATATACTGATATCACCCATACTCTTTATTTCCAACACCGATATCAACCAATACCAATATATTTTGACCACATCCCAAGGGAATAAAAAAGTTTACCAAAATCCTTTCAAGGTATATAAAAAAGGTATATTTCATGTCTGTAGACATTTTGAAATAACTCCAAAACATTTGGATAAATGCACTTCCAAGCTCTTTATCCTACAAGTAACAACTTGGTTTGATGATGTCATCGCCACAGGGTTTATTGCAGGTTGTGCAAAACATACAAAAACATCTGCAAAACTAAATGACATCTTATATTTGGTCATTTTGAGTGAAAGGAGACTTTGCTGAAGAGTTTGATATATAACACGTACATGTGTAAAAGTTATCATTAAAGAAAAAGTTCAATCTGATTCCAATATTTCCCGATATCACATTTAAATGATGATATTGATTGATATTATCGGTAAGACATCTGGAGTTAAGACTGTTTTGTGCAAAAAAACTAAAAGTATTGCATTCTGCAGAAAACCCCCCCTGCAGTTATCTGGAAAGCAAAAGAAGTAACAGTATGTCACAGTTTTAACAGCATGCCCACAAATAAGCAGAACACCAACCCTGTGGACATGGCCACCCTGACCACAGAGACAGAGACTTTTCTTAGAGACCAAGCATCCTCCATGCCACTTGCCTACACTGCACAGCGAGGAAACAGGAGAAAAGAAAGAGGAATAAACAGGAAGAAGAGGCAGAGGAAAGGTCTGGGGTTTGGGGGGTTGGGAGGGCTGTCTTGGATCTGCAGTATCTTTGGCTTCGGGGGAAAAGAGGTGGTGGGGGTGGGATGCTGGGCTGAAGCTCTGCATGTGCACAGCCTCTCCAAAACAAACACAGAGCAAACACAGCAAAAGAGAGCAAACTTTTGACCCTTCATTAATCTTTGTCAGATCAACATGATATCCAAATACAGAACAGCGTGTAGATGGTGCTGCTAATGTGTGGACCTTTTCCTGATAGGTTGGAAGGGCAAACTGACTCACTTAAGCCCTCGACATATACGGAGACACATACCTACAGAATTATCCAGCAATAGCAGCATGTTTGTTATCTACTGTGTGGCACTAAAGCCAACAGAGTGGAAGTGAAAAAAAGGTTGATCAAAGATGAAAGCTCAGTTGCAGCTCATCAGTTATGATTTTTCCTCATATGGTTGCCAATGTCTCATTATAAAAAAGTGACTTTTACAAGAATGTGGCATCAACTAAAGACTGCATCATTCCTCCTCACCAGTTGAAGGTGTTCTCGGTGAAACTGGTCTCCTATCAGCTGGAGTTTCTGCCCAATGCAAGCTTCCACGCTGCGTGCTGCAGGCTGATGCCGGGGCAGCCGCTCCATCCCGTTTTGCTGGTCTTCACTGTCTTGCTGCCTCACTTCCAGATCCCCAACAAGCTCAAAGTGTGCTGGGAAGTGCAATCGAAAACCTGCGTTACCTGTTGAGTGTCAAAGCTGATACTTAATAACTGGAAAATAGCACATGTTCAGTCAAATAATCTAAACAAAGCAATGACACCTGATGGGCTTCTTGTTACTACAGGTACAAAGATCATCTAAGCAGTGGTGTAAGTGGCTTTGGCCTAGCAGGATGCTTGGCCCTAGCTACTACTTTCCCAGCTGTTGTTTTATAACACATAATAGTTTTATAGGTCACTCACACACAAGTTTAAAGGAGTCAATTTTGAGGTTAGGGTTGCTATGAAGCTATGCTGGAATGAATACTCATATATGGCACCAATGTAACTGATAATCAGTTGCTGATAATCAACTCTCAGAAGAACTGGCACACAGGTGAGCTCTGCTGTCACATCTTTTTAGTAACAATGTCAGTCTGGCGCCTTTTGTAGAGCAAAGCAGCTGGGTACACTGCATGCAGACCATAAAAGCAAGCGTGAGGACGACTATCGGGCGCCAGAGGTGAGATCAGTACAGCACGGCTGTTTTATATTTCTCAGAGTGTCACGTTATGCTTGAGTTTTATAACACTGGTTATCACACACGAGGTAATGTTCCCCTTTTCACTTTTGAAATATGGTATGTCATCAGCCTCACCGTAGAAAAGTGGTCTGGGCTCCTCTGCGACTCCACAGGGCAGCATGCCGTTGTTTGACACCAAGGCAGGACCAGGTGTCTGCGTGCCCCGGTCTTCACACTTTATCTCCCTAAATGTTGTGCGCCAGCACGGGGGATCTGGCTCAAACACATCATCCTCTTCCTCGTCCATACGGGGGCACTATAAGATGAGTGAGAAAACAGACTGAGAAATGTCTTTTAGAATACAATAATGGCATCCCAGTTTCTCTCACTAATTATAGCAACCTTGAACAATTCCACCCTGGATCTGATGAGATGATCTCAGCCACATTCATTATTCGTTCATTCCTCCAATGCTCTCATTATCATTATGGATGACCTGTCGGGTCATTAACGAGTGCTCTCAAATCAATAAAACCGCAATGGAGAATTTGGATAGAAGAAAATGAGTGAACACTGTGGCTCCATGTGCAAACAAATGGCTCTATTCAAGCAGAAAACCACACAGTTCACTGCAGGAAAGCAACTCAGCTGATCCACACTTGTATAAAAAGGAGTTGAGCTGAACAGTGAGGGAGATAAGAAGCCTTGTTACCTGTCTTATGATAAGTTTTCTGATTTCTGAACCACTTCTACCACAATGTGACAGCCTCTCCAAGGTCAACATTGCACTGCACCCATGCTTGAATCTTATAGTGGGTCAATGAGTTATCAAAATATAGGTGAAATTCAAGTTGCTTTACTTGCAAAACCCCAAGTTGTAATTCAGGGTTACACTACTACCTCACTTCCAAATTAAGGTCCAAAGCAAAAGTGTAATGACAGTGTTTGAGGAAAATCCCAAACCACTCTCCCTACTCTGGTTTGTCTGCCTGCCAGCTCCCCAAGGAGAAGTTTTCATTCTTCAGTATGTCCTGTCTGTAGCATGAGCAGACCTCACCAGTGCTTTGTTTTGACAAAGCGCATGTGCACAGAACAAACAAACAAACCAAAAAGCCAAGAAAAAAAACAACAATCTCCACATAAGTTGTGCTTGTTTTGCTCTGCTGACCAGGGAGCGTTGAATGTTTGTGTCAGACAGTGGCTCCCCCTGCTGCAGAGAAAACAACCCAACAAAGGCGAGGCAGGGGTGGAGAGAGAGAGAGAGAGAGAAAGAGAGAGAGAGAGAGAGAGAGAGAGAGAGAGAGAGAGAGAGAGAGAGAGAGAGAGAGAGAGAGAGAGAGAGAGAGACGGGCTGGCAACCTTGTATCACACCATTTTTACTTTATATGTATAAAACAACACAAGCGTTCAAAGCGATACAGCAAACGCGACTATAATTACCTAAAACGTATCTTATATATAAAAGAAGCGCGTTTATACCCTTAATTTTACCCAAAATGTGATAAAGTGTATTTGGAGTAGCTTATTATAAAATAAAGAAAGAGTTTAACTTTAAGTAAATGTAATTACACGTTTATAGATGCGTTTATAATAAGTTGCATTATTAAAAAAAACGTCTGTGGCTGTGTTTGAACAAAATACCGATACATGACAGAGACCCGGTGCAACGTAAAGCTCATCCGCGCGCAGAGGCGCGTGAGCCGGGAAAGCCGGTTTAATTCAAACCTCTGCCTTTTCAATGACAGTCCGCGTTTTAAGTCTCTGTACACAACACGTGCTGTAATAACAGTGTTGTTTTGTTGTCTCTTCCTCAGGAAGGAGGGATCGAACATGTTGACCGGGAAGCAGACACCTGAATGAGAGCATTTAACAAAGCGCTTCTCGCGTACTTACCCTCAAAGATTTGCTTTGTTTTAACGAAAGTCTTGCACCCAGAGAAGCAAAAGTTAATGACAAGAAGCTAAATATCCAGGCGAGGGAGGCTAGTGAAGTCCTTTTCACCTCAGGACTACTTCCATTCTGTGAGGAAAAGCGCAACGAGCCGCCTTTCGCAGACGTCAGCTCCCTAACTGACTCCGCCACGGCCGGGGCGTGGCGCAGATACAGAGTAAATAGAGAGTGAGTTACATTTGGTGCCACAACCAATGGCTGACTTTGTTTATATGTAGCGATCTCTGTCGTGTATTCAGACACGTGGACGGGAAATTCCCCGGAGCACGAGACTTCTTTCACGCTACTACTGTGCTCATGTGGTCTGAAGCCTGTGAACTGCTGTCATCTGGAGGGTTTGCTGAACCACGCGTTATGTAGCTGTGCTTTATGCTGACAGATATATACACGAATCGCCCTCCATGTTCTTGTTGCATGCTTTATTAGTTTACAAACACAGCAGTGCAAAGGATGCCATCATCTATCATCCCCTTGGTAACACGTTATCACTCATTTCTGAACATGTAATTATTTAAGCCTGTAGAACCGGTTTCACCTGAAGTTACTGTATGATGTTGTATTGTTGGAAAGGATTTTTTTGGCCAACTCAATTCTTCTCAATTTGAGGGTTTACTGAAATCAGAAATCAGAAAGCCTTTATTGTCATTGTAAACCACAGCATACAATGAGATTAGGGGGTGCTACTCTTTATGGTACTTGCATTAAAAAAAAGGAACATAAAAAATGTTAAGAATATGGGCAATGAATAGAAATAAAATAGTAGAATAGTAGAATAAAAGTAGAATAAAAATATGGTAGGTACTACAAAAAACAGATATATATACATATATTTACAATTTGAATGTATTGCACTTATAAGTATTGTATTGCACACATCAAGTTTCACAGTGGTATAATAAGTTTCATAGTGGCACTTGGTGATCTTTTGGGCCGTGTTGATCACTCTCTGCAGTGCTCTCCTGTCTGCTGCTGTGCACCCAGCGTACCACGCTGTGATGCAGTACGCCAGGATGCT
>JBAMHV010000021.1:7640161-7670493 GCA_037177535.1 Pseudomugil gertrudae | reverse complement strand
TTACACAGAACAGTCTGTTTCTCTAGCTGAGGCTGGACAAAGTTCAAGTTCGTCTGAGGTCCCCCGAATCCCCCACACCAGTTAGATGAGACATGTGCATCACCTTGACCCAATGGCAGGGATCATACTAGAATATTGACATGATGAGTGTAATGGGGACTTACCTCTCCCCCCTCTTGGATCAAGTAATCTTGTTTCTCTCTTATCACCATTGGAGTATTCTGGTATTTGAAGGATTTTTGCTTGTAAATCTAACAGGAAGAGAAGGTAACAATGACTATGACAATGTCAAAGGTCATGTTTGCATTCATAAAATATACACAATAGCCTTAGGTTTGTGTTCTCTTAAAACTCGAATGTTGTTTTTTCTTTCTTTTAGGTTAAATGACCCAAAATATATTATTTGAGTTGAGTAAAAGAAAGTACACTCAGTCAACAGAAAGTAGCAACCTCTCTTGGAAAACAGTGAACTGTGCAAGTGGCAAAATTGCAGTTCTCCCCTCATCCGCTAGGGGTCCAAATCAGTGAAAATCTCCATAGACTCTCATGTTTAATGGTCAACTTCACAGCAGAAATAAACGTGTTTCCAGCTTTTACAAAAAGACATTTTAGGTTTAGTAGGTCAAACTTACTTTCATAACAACCGTGACAAGTTGAATTTTTTAAAACTCATTGTTTAGATGTCATTTAATCTTAACATTTAGCATTAATTATGAGTGTGTCCTTTTGATTGACAGATATTCAATCTGAAGGAAGGCAGAATGTAGCATAAATGTGTTTTTTAGACAGCTAACAGCACATCTTAGCTTTAGGCCACCTCCCGCTGTTAGCCAATTAGCACCATATGGTTAGCTTCCATTAGAGCCAAGTTAGCCAAGTTAGCTTTTGGCTACAGGCAGCTCAGAGTTTTATTGACATCCGTCATCCACCTCCATGTTCACAGCCCCCTCTCCAAGACACATTTCTGACCACTTTTGTATTTTTGGGGAGCAATGTGACACCTACAAGATGGTGACGGTAGGAGCTGCCCATTGAGCTTCGCTTTTGCTCTTCAAAAACCTATTGGGAGGCTCTATCCTTTTAAATATAGTCTATGGTCAATAGATTTCGCTTTACACAGGTCCTCTCAGGTGAACACACACTAAATAATATCAGGCATGAAGAGGTGGAGAGGTTTTTTCCGAGCTTGAATCCAACCTCTTTTAGATATTGTGGAGGTGAGAGTAGTTATGAAGTAAATGACACCTGATCTGTCCACAGTAACTGAGAGCATCCAGACAAATGGCCAGCTTTTGTAAGGACTGTCTGGTAATCATACATCTTTGTCTGGCTGTAGACTGCAAACACTAAAACTCGCACTGTTGAACTAACTCAGATACAAAGGCCTTTGACATTTTGGGTGTCTGTTGCACTCACAAAACAAGAGAGAAGAGGAAGATTAATTAATATGCAAATGTATCTTTTTTTCCCAGGGCCTAAGTTTTTTTAATGCACCTTTTATTTTAAATAAGTGAATTAGGTAGCTGAATTAGTGATTTCTTGTGAGGTGTTCAGTATTTCTAGATTGTAAATCATGAAACCAGCTGTGTTAATTTTTAATGTAAAACTTATCTTGTGAATCAAGTTCTGCTCAAATCCTCATTTAATCCTAATCCTATTAACAAAGCTCACAACACCTGAGGCCACTCGACTGGGTTAAATACTTCTAAAAGTGGTAAAAAAAGAAAACTAAATAAAATATATTGATGAGCCAAAAGATCTGTTTTATTTTTGTCACTGTGTTGATTGACAAGAGGCTATTCTATACGTGTATTGCATTACTCTGAGGCCTCACAGATCATTTTAGTAATGTGGAGATGCTCAGTCCTTCGAAATCTTAACGAACATCGACTCCAGAGATAATGTTACATGTTGATCAAATGCTGATTGGTTCAAAGTTAGCTGGAACCATGATGGGCTGAAATGATGGGCAGCCATATACTGGAATTTATTAAATAGAACTTAGTTTCACTCCAGCACATTGCAGCTCTTCATGGATGAGTACTCCCGTCATCACAGAAAATAATTAGGAACCATATGACATTATGTGAAGCGTTTATTGTTTAAATAATGCAATATTTATGTCTAAACACGATATTTAAATGTTTCAACATTTCCTGTCTTTCTAGCAGAACTGTTTCATATTATTATGACAAACAACAGCTCTTATAGCTTGTTACAGCATCAATAAACTGTTAAAATATCCCACTTTCCTAAAGTGGCAAGATTAGTATTTCTTCTATATGTGGAGAGATAAAAGAGCAACAAGCAAAAACTCTGAGAGTAAATATGTTTCTGACAGTGCCCCCAAGTGGCAGAAAGTCCTAGAACACACACACACACACACACACCTTTTGTTTATGTTTAATGTTGCCACATGATTTTAAGGGAACATTTTGAGATGTCTTTGAGAAAATGCTTCTGGGATTTGTTTCTATTGCTTAGTTTGAACCGAAAACACCAGGCAGACATGGAGGCAGATCAGTGGCAGCTGTCCAGAAACATTTACACACACCTGACTTACATATGAGAGGAAACTGGACAGATTATTTTGTTTTAATAGAAGATATTAGCATTGTTTTTACAGGTAATAAGCAAAAGGAAAAGAAGGAAAGGAAATTCAGCATTTTCTCAATTATTCTAATCCACAAATTAAAAATGTAAAACATCTTGCTAGAAACTAATGTGGGTAAATATTCTCCCCTAACCCTGTCCCCGTTAGTAATGGCATTAATGGTTTATAAACCTTCAAACATTTTAGCTCTTATTTTAATCATTTGGACTTAAAAAGCAGGGAAACAGAACAAGACAACCTTTTAATATAAATTTTCTATAAATTGTAGTTTGTTTGCTAAACTTTAATCCAAGGCCTGTTAGAAAATGATCTGTTTATGTTTGATTGACAGATAAAATTGTGTGGACTTACACTTTAAACAACATCTTCAGCCCTAACACCGCAGTCACCCTGTCATTGCACCACAATATTCAAAAGCATTTCTTCACTTGTTTTTTGCCTAAGCTGAGGAAAAACTAAGACTTTATGTCAGTTGAAACTTCTTGTGGCCTTTCGTTGAACCAACAGATATTTGATCTACTATGCACATAACTCCTGTGCTCACATTGCACAGCCCTGCATTGTGGTTTATATCAAAGCAAGGCACATTCACATCAAGAAACTCACAGATAGGTGAGGCTTTGATGTTGAGCGGCATGAATATATTGAAATGCAGAAGCCCGTCTCCCTGTTTTGCCTATCGGCTCCTCGAAGACAGGAGTCGCCTTGAAAAGTCTGGCTTTCAATTAATGCTACCGACTGGTGTGTCAAGCTGTTTTCTACACACGAGGTATTTATTTGTGGCATCAATCTTAACACTCATGCATAAACATGCACACATTAAATAAGACTGGATAGCTGCGTGGGAGAGCTGACCAGTTAACCCAGCTTCACAAAAGAGCCCTGTTAATCCGCCTCACACATTAAACCACGGCTGCTCAAAGCAGACATGTCCTTACAGCTGTGGACATGACTGTGTTTCCCTCTGATGTGCAGCAAGCAGCTCAGCAGTGTCCACAGTCCTGCAGCAGAAGCAGAGGATGAAAACTCAGAGACCGCTCACAATGCGTGTGAGTCAATCTCACACCAGGGATATGACGATCCAAAGAGCCGTCATAACCAAACACAGCCCTTCAGGCGTGCACAAAGGGCTTTTCTCCACCATAAAAGGCATCACACTGGTCTTTCAACACTTTTGAAATGCTGATATTGTTTTCTACAGGACTTTCGTCATGCTTTCAACATGAAATCCCCAGAGGTACCAATAAAAAAGAGATCAAATAAAAGCAACAAATGGCTTAATATTTAATCGCTGTTGATCATTAAACAATTAAAATAAAACTGATTACAATCAGCGAGCTACATTTTCCAATGGTAAAGACTCACCACAGCTGTATCAGGATTTATTTATTTGCGACTTAATTAACTGGGGATGGCTCAAAGGCAGCCGGCTGTTGCATAGAGGTCCAGCTTAGAGGCCTTAGGCCTGTGTGCAAGAGCAACATTAATGGCATCTATCATCAGCTACTAATTACGCTGCCTCTGGGCCTGACTGGATCTGGTTTCAGCTTTGGGCTGCAGCCACCAAACACTTAGCATTCATATTTAATCACACCTCATTATCTCCCAACAATGTAGGAAGAAGACAGAGACCTGATAAGCCAGACAGACACATACAGACAGAAATCTCCCCACACACATATTGACACCTGGAAAGACAAATAACAGCGTTATATCAGCACCACCAGCCAGCGAGTGCTCGGTCTCTGTGCTTGAAGTGACTCAACCTCTTTGATGAGAGGTAGCACTCGGCTTCTGTGCTTTTTAGCAAGCCGTTCCTTTCATGTGAAATCCTCTTTTTTTTCCAGTGTTTTCTGGTTCAAAGAGCAGCAAAACCAAACGAAGGCTAATCCGTTATCCTCACAACAACTGCTGGTTTGTTGCTGGGTTATCAGCTTAGAGTCATGATGTCACACTCCTCAGGTCTAAGCAGCCTGATGTTGGACATCAAATATAACTTAAGTCTGCTCAAGACACCTGTCCTTGTTATCGTTATTCAGGTGAAACAGAATATAGTGAGTCATGCACGTCCCCATCTCTGGCAGCTTAACGCTAATTTAATGTCTTTCTTTTGATTTCTCAATATATGTATCTGTGGATTCAGCCTTTTTATTTCATTTATTTCATTGTCTCGACCTTGTTAGTCCAGGTTAGTGACCAGTCGGGGAGGTACTGTATCTGATGTGCTGCATCAAGGGCGGGTGGGACTATGCAATTTGTACTTAACACTGGTGCGGATAATTATCCAGCACTTGTTCGGCAGGTCCTAGGACTCCCGCCAGCTGAAACGGGATATGCTCCTGAAAGATGCAGGAGCTATTAAACAAAAAACACTGCGATATCTTCTTTCTTAAAGCTGTGAATAGACAGAAATCTTTTCTCTCTTCTGATTTTCTTTGACTTTTATGATTTTATGAATCAGTGAATTTCAATATAATATAAAAAAGCTTAGAGCAGTGATTAGGAATTTAAAGTTTTCATTAAACATAAATATGTATATACAGATACTTTGTTTTGTCATTAGATGTTTTAATTTGAACTTTCTCTCTTCTCGGGTTACCTACGATATTTAAAGAAGAACCATGTTCCATAATGAGACAATTCACTTTTCACCATTTAATGTAATGTTTAGTTTTTCATACGCAGCTCAAAGTTTTAGCATTATTACAGAAATGTAAACAAAACATTTAGGAGTCATTTGACCCCTTGTGGGGATTAGTAATCAGTGTGTGACCTCAGACACTACCGTCTCTCATTTCTCATCACAGACAGAGCCATGAGAGAAAGTCATCAACCGGCACGTACGCTTGCTTCTAACAGCATCACTATTCAAACAAATGTACATGCACCTATGTGCTTATTCCTACCTTCAGGGATGTGACTACAAACTTAGTAGCAAGGGATTAAGGCTCAAATGATTTGTCATTATATTGAATGGTGGATTTTTCTTTATTTATTTTGTTTAGTATTTTTTATCTCTTTTTTTAATCTTTTGTACTGGTGCTCTCACAAATCAACCTTGTGATGAAATATGTGTAACATAATATATTGAAGGTGTCACTTTCATAACCTTGAATTATTCATTCAAGAGAAGCAGTCTGATTGAAAATCAATCATCCAATCCTGATCTGATGCAGTCTGCTGAAATATTAGCTGCTGGGAAACATACCAGTCCATAAATGTCTCCTTAATGTATATTCCATTAAAAATTAACACCCTGATCCAAGACTGAGTCAAGTATGTGCATGTATGTGTTCATAGTCCGGCGGGGTCACTGCGTCCACAGCTAGATCTCGTTCTGGATGGCCTGTCTTTGGGATGCTGTGCAGACAGGATGGGTTGGTGGGGGGAGGGCCACATGGGTGTAGTGACCTCCAGTCAGCGTTATGTGAACCCCCTCATGGACCGTGATGAAGTCAGATTGCCTAATACATGGAAAACAAAAGTGCTGTCAGTCAGGCCGTACAAGTCATCAGCAAGAGCAGCGGCACGACCAGCCTGGGAGAATTTCACAAGCAGACATGGCCCTCGAAGAGCTTCACTTATGGGATATTGATGATGAAAAGACAACTGACTTCGACACTGTTGCGGCTAATGGTCTTTAAGTGATCACTGGTGAAAATGGACTATATATTTTCTAATTGGTTGAATAGGATGCGCTCATTACAGAAGTTCATCTGTTTTGTTGTTAAGTGCTTTTTACAATTGTGTCCAAGTGTCAAATAACAATCAATACCTGGGCTTCTGAAGTTTCTGCAACTCCATATTCAAAGAATGAAACATATTAAGACAGGACAGAATTAGAAAGAATCAACAAAAAGACCCGCACTTGCTATTCTAGATGAATTATGCAGAATTATAATCTGCCTCATGAGTAATGGGATGCTACTTATTATCACAACACAACCCTCTTTTTCCCTGCTTGTGTGTGACTAATATACTTAGTAATTCTGGCTGTTGTTAGGGTGGGCTCTAATTAGCCAATACTACCTTCAGTCTGTATTTGCAAAATGTTTACAGTGTAGAACATCATGTTTTCCTTTATCTGCTATTCACACTGTGTATTTACAGGCTTCCTTTGTTACCCGTCTGATGATAAGCATCTCCAGTGAACTGTAATGAGCATTATAAATGAGATCATCATCTGTCGTAATCTGCAGCCAGAGCACAAAACCCAACAGATGATGGAGAAAAACCAGTCTTCACAGCACCAGCGGCTTCCTTTGGTGAAACCCCCACCCTTTGGCAACTTGCCCTCCTACACTTCACAACATATTTTGGCCCTACACTTCAGATGATGTCATTTAAATGGTGAATATTTGCATCAGTACAGGCAATACAGGGGCAGGATGGGCCCAATAAAAAGTAGAGTAATACAGAAAGCTGCAAAAGTGAGAGTGAGCTGTGATTGACCACATTCCAGGAGTATGAGGTGACCCGGCGTTGACTGCCCCACGAGGAATCCCTTTGATAGTGCTCCTATCTGCCCAGCGATCAATACACAGTACTGCTCTGATAAAAGAACATGGCTCACATCAAAGCGTACGCCTGCCACAAGGAGAAGGATAAGTAATAAAATGTCAATTATTAATGGAGGGGAAGGGTCCCCTTTCAAGTGGGAGAGAATTTAGATAATGAAATTCAAACGAAATTCAACGTCCACAGATAACGTCCTGAAGGCATCAAATTCCTTTAAAATAACATCTCATAAAGTCGCCTCTTCTGCTAAACAAAAGATTTCCTTGCATGTAATCAGGCCTGCTTAGATCCAGTTTAGTGAAGATGCATTCATATATCAACAGAAGATGTAACCCTTGTGCAACCCTCCAACATCCTTCTGCAGCTGCCACCAGTCTGAACCTTTGCCTTCACCTCCACATAACCCCAACATCTGTCCCTCCAAACTATGAATGCACAGACTCATATTCACATGCACCTGAACTTTCGACACCTCACTGTGGCTTGCAATCAATATTTTTCCCCCCGGATTGGCTTTGTTCTTTCATGTTTTGATTCAGATGGCCAACCCATTTTTTTTTCCTTTTTCTTTTTCAGTTTGGCTTCAACCCAACTATGAATTTCATATCTTTTGATGCAGTTTGTCAGACGCCATGATTTATTGATCAGACAGGCTGCGATATTCGAGGAAAAAGGGAGGCTGGCACTGAACTTAGGACCTCTCCACTGTTGTTAGACAGTACACAGCTTCACAATGTACCCCTCACCATGGGTGAATGTTAAATATTCATGTGAAAAGTTAACATATGGATTATCATGCATCTTTTATCTTTGTAATTCCATATAGAGCAGAATGCACTATATCACACTAAAATCATTTGCAATACTTTTTTTTTCTCTTCATGTACTCTCATTTTGCTTAAAGGCAACTGCTTGCAGTCTCTTCCTTGCTGTTGTGTAAAAGAAGACTCAAAACCCTGGTGGAGGCATTAATGAATCTGTGCGTGTTTCTGTTTTTTTCTTTGCCATGAAGTTCACATGAAAGACGTTTATTGATTTCTCACACCAGATAAATGTGCTGTGAAGTTGTTTTTTTCATGTTCCCTGCTCAAGTCTGATGTCTCCCATCTCTGCTGGAACAGTCTGAGCTCCACGTATGGTCATGTTTCTTTGTTAACATCTGACGGATCAGAGAAATTAGTCATGTTGCTTCATTTAGGACTGCTTTCTGAACTTTTTGCATCTTTTCTTTTTATTTTTTTTTTAATAACTAGGGAGTTTGACTATGCCAGAGCAAAGAAAGGAGATAAAAAGAGAAACTAAAGCATTTCTACATTCTTTTACCTAGTGGAAATAATGTTGCACAACATAAATGAGTTGATTTTAGCTTGTAAAACAGGCACTGACACTGACAGTGGTAATGCAGCACAGTTTGAGGTGAGGTGGGGTTAGAGGGATTTAGGAGAATTTTAGGAGTTTCTTCTTCCAGCTCTGCAGGTTGCCTGAGCTGCTTCTTTTGACAAGCTAATGTGCTGACTGTGAGGCTCTCCCGTGCTCAGCAGGGGACTCCTGACACCTGCAGCTGAAGGACAGCCCAGGAATGAACGAATCATCTTTAACAAAGGGAGTTCTTTAAAGTCCAGCTGGGATGCTTGTTTGGGTCTCCTGGAACAGGGCAGCAGCCCAGCCTCTTTGCAGCAGTGAAGGGGGTGAGGTGGGCTGTGTGTGCTATTTCAATCATCTCAAGGTATAGTTTCTGCAGGAGACATGCAGACACAGGCATTTTACTGAGAGTAAACTCATAATTCATTATTAAATAATTGATCCACAAGTGAATTCAAGTTGCTCTGACCCAGATACAGCAAAACAGGGACACTATAGACTTCCACCAAAATGTTTCATAGAGTTCTCATACATGAATGCCACATTTACATTTTCTATCTCAAACATTTAATTTGTCCATGATTTCTTTCCAACCCACTCTTGGCTTTCGTTCATTATGTTTAGCAAATTCCTAAAAGACACGAAAATACTTTATACAAAGCACAGATTTTCTCTTTCTTACATGACGTTGCACATCATTGTTTGCAGTCTTCCTGGTGGATTCATGAACATTTAGTTGCTTAGACTTTATCCTAACTTCTTTTGTGACCACAATAACTACGATTCCACTGTTGCCCTCGGTGCTCTTGCTCTTCGTTAGATGCCTATTCCTGTGAAGATACCTTTGTTTAGTTGTTTTGTTTTTTCTTGCTTTGATTTTCTTGCTTTTGTGCACACCTCATCTGTAGAAACCTGAAATCTTTCTCACCCTGGTGAACATCAATCCATCGTATGAAGATCACACCAGTTACTGATGTTTCTTCATCAGGGACAGATGCATTTTTTATCTGAAGTTAAAACATAAAGTCGCTTCAACTTTTTATAAAACATTTAATGAACGAGAACTTATTTTAATCTACACGGCCTTCACTATTACAATATTACTTACATTTTTTCACATATATTTTAATATTGACCCTTTTTTGTAATCATTTGCTTTTACTTTTACAAGGTTTTCTTAATCTAAGTCTTCATAAAGCATTATTATAACGTTGTTGGTCACATTTAAGCTGAAAAAAACATTTTTAATGCTCAAATAGTTTTAAGCATTTCAACAATACTGTGCCACTGTGTTCTATTTGTATGCCTCATAAATTGCATGCTGGCTATAAAAAAGGGGCATATTTGTCTTCTTATGTAACTGCCAGCAGGAGAGTAAATAAGCATTTGTCTAAATTACAGAAGCATTTGTTTAAAAGCTCCTCAGCCTTCCCTGGTTGTTGTACCCTGGATGTGCCAGCAAGGAATCCTGTAAACAGGCACACAAATCAAACTGCTGGCATGTTTCCATCTGAGCAGGCAGCCACCAATGACAAGTAGCACCTCAACACAAAGACAATGATGTCATGGTGTCTCCTGCCTGGCAGCGATGGCACTTCCCAGTCAATAATAGCGATAATAGCGGAAAGGTCATTTGAAAGATGCAGACAACCCGTAATGTCCTTATAATAAAGGTGTTGACAGGAAACACGACCAGAGAGAATTTACCGTTTTGGTCATATTTCTTTGAAGTATTTCATCCGTCACATGTCTGTAACTCTATCCCTGTGTGATGAAACTGTCAATTCATAATGAAAGTTGATCCCAACGTGAGCTCATTGCTCCTCTGACTTACCTAAGGGGGTATTTCAGAATGAGGTGGTGTAGTCCAGATGTAAGGGTAGTTTTACAAAACTGCTTTACTAAATTTAAATACTTTTTCATGCATAACGTCAAACCAGACACACACATAAAATAGAGTTTCATGGTGCTAATATTCAACCTAACGGCCCCTTAAGAAATAGTCCTTAACTTCACCAAGGTTGTTAGTCTTTCTCACCTCCCTTCTAATTGCAGCAGACCACCTGTCATTGCAGGTAATTGCCTGAATTTCCACATTCCCTTCCTTTTATTCTCCACATTTTCTCACTTCTGTGACATGAATCCAGGGTTTGTTACTTTTGTTCTGGCTCTCTCTCAGGCTCTTCACACCTCAGTGTGGTTCCACGCCCCCACACCTGAAAGCAGATTAGCAGACCATCCACTCCTCTCTCTCTGCTTTAGTCTACACTTCTTTTCTCTAGTGTATCGTCTCTGCCCCCCATCCCCCCTCTCCTGCTGACCAGTCTGCATCTGTATCAAGGTCTGGGATAAGGTTACTGTACCGGGGTCGCTGACCCACAAGAAGGGGTAAGTTAATGGGTCATAGGAAGTAAAGAGACACCCCCCACCTGCTCAGACACTGATGTCATGGCAAGAGGCCTCAGGGAAGGGCCTGCAGACTGGTGATGTCATAGTACGCTTAAATAGCTGGTGGATGGGTGATAAGGAGGAAAAAGGGTGTATGAATGTGTGAATTTGGCAGATGTAGACAACACACTGATTTAATCTGATGTAATTTACAAAAATAGAAAGAAATTATTGAATCTTTTAAACATGAGTGTCTTCCTTTTGTAGCTTTAAAATATTTAGTGGCGAGCAGTTCTGTTAACCATGAGAATATTTAAAATCTGAGAGTCAGGGTGCTTTTTTGTCCTTTCTTTTGTTTGTTTGTTTAGTTGGTTGGGAGTTTGGTGACCCATAGCCATGGCCAGTATAGGTTGACACCTGTGACCTTGTAAAAGAGAAGTGATTAAAAATTAATGGGAGAAATTTGACCGCTTGTTTTTGTTTTCCTTTTGTTATTCAGATTGTCTGCAGTTCATGAATTGTGTTTCATTTCAATTCTGTCATCAAAACTCTCGGAACGGGAACTCGGAGAAGAAATGTGGCTGCTTCAGTTACTGCTGGGTAACCACAGAGTGACACCTGTATTGTAGACTGACTTCTACCTGTGCTGAAAAATATTATAACCAAATGCATATCAGGTTTTACACGGATGCTGTAGAGCAATTATAGGTTTCAGTGGTTCACCACATCTAGAAAATGTTATACAGAGTGCAGACAAGTCACTGACACCGCTCTGTGTATTAAAAGATACCACAAAAAGGATTAGCTTCTATGTGCAGTTGCTGCACATGCCTCAGAGGAGAGAGTGAATTGTTGACCCCTGTTGCTAGACCTCTCTGACCCTAATACCCATGGGTCCCTGAAGGTCACAAATATCCGAGTAATATAAGTGATTCCTATGATTATGTGCTTGTGGGTATACAGGCTCAAGCATACAAAAACATCATAAACAGGTGCATTGACCATGCACACATAACCTCTAAGATCCCACATTCCAGCACAAAGCTGAGCCAGCTCCTCCTTCTCATCACACCCAACATCTGAAACTGTTAAGACTCCCAAACACTTTGATTACTAGATCGCTTTACACCACGCAGCAAGCCGTGGAACATTAGTGGGAGTAACATCTCTGTCAGATAGCTGTGGATTGTGCTGCAGAGAGGATGAGGTCATCAAGCAAATGTATAGCTGCTCTGCATCACTGTTGCTTTTCTAATTGGAGCGACAAGCAGGCTCATATCTCTCGTCTTTAAACCTTAATCTGTTCAACAAAATGGATGCCAACCCTTTTTTTATACCCAGTGCACATAAATATTTGGTAGCTTATCCAGATGCGTGAATAAGAAGTTTGAGTAACATGAAGCTGCCTCTGTGTAATAAATGTAAGTGATCGGCTGACCTCTGTGGTGACAGGTTGTAAGCACAAGGCAATGTAAGGTCTTGGTGCATGTAGATGTGAAAACAGCACCAAAAGCAGTTGTCTGTCTTCATGGCTGAAATCACTGCAGCTGCTGTGCAGCACTGCCAGACAGGCTACAGAGTTCACCGGGGAGGTTTTCCAAAATGCATGTCAACCAAGCTCCACCACAATCCTTCAAGGCAAGCAATGGGTACAACCGAGATGCAGCATGAAGACAAAGACGCTGTTGATGGCCATCAAATATTCATCTGCCATACGGCACTGAGCACCGGCTCTATCCCTGCAGCATTGTGTAACACACCACCAAAAAACAAAACCTCCTGTAAACAACAATACAGTGAAATTAAAACAACTCTTTTAAGTATCTTTAATCTAACAGGCTCTGATTTATGTAGCAGTGAACACTTGCAATGCACAAGTCACCTAAGCGTCTCTAATTTCACGGCTGTCTAAGCTACAAAATGATCTGTGATGACAAAGAAGGTCAGGCTTTGTTTAATGGACAGACACTTGTTTTCTCACCTGCCCACAATATGCAGCAGGAACAGCAAGCTCGTGGTCAAGAAACCATTAATGGAGATAGCAATGACATCACCACTTGGTTCAATAGTTCCAGTTAACCCCAAACTGTCAATTAAAACTCCATCAATGAATCCAGTCAGGCCTATTCAGACTGTGATTTGGTCTTAAATGTGTTTAGTGCTGCTGGTGAGGCAGTAATTGCCTTGGCAGCCTTGCAGGCTAGCTATAATGACATTATCAACCTGTTAACAACCATAGATGAGCTTAGGTTGTCCTCAGCTTGTGGTGAGCTGCAGCTCAGTTTAGCTAAACAGATTTGTAGCCAGTTCTCTCACGATTTATTCTTTATTTTTTTAATTGATATGTTTGCCAGGTGATTTTCAGCAGGAACAAAAATAGGCATATGATGTTTAATAGTGTGTTAAATTTCTCCTGACGCATACAGCTTAGTATCGGCTGCCAAGCTTTCACCAGGAGGCAGCATTAGCACATTTTTCACACTTCAGGTTCATATAAAGTCCACATACAGTAATCCTCTCCTACCTCTGTCAGCCCTCTCGGGTTGTTTACACATTGGCCTTGAGGTAAAAAAAAACCACATTTCACACTTCTGTCAAGACTGGTCAGCGATTAGTGGCCACAGGCAAAAAGTATCCTGAATTTAAAAGATGGAAAAGGATGCTGAAATCATTAGGAAGCATTAAAATGAAGGACATCCCTGTGACATCAGTTCTAATCATTTCCATTGAACGCTTAATGATGTAAAAAGAAATTAATCCTGACAAATCTTGAGTGACAAAGAAAAACTGTTTCTTTTAGACAAAGAAAAAGTTCAAGCTTAAATCTGTACTGAAGCTGCTAACTGTTTGGTTATAGTGTTTGTTTTGGGGACACATAAAGACAAAGTGGAGGGTTAAAGGAACACAGAGAACTGAAGGTGAACTGAATCAATAACAACATTATCTCATATATGCTGTTAGTGTATTTCTCCCATCAGTGCACTTGTGTTTGAATTAAGCAAATTTCTGAGCATAAAATGCCCTTTTTAGAATAGGTTCAAATAATCTAATTTAAAATTTGCATCTGTGATCCATGAATCATAAATTAATTTTAATGACATCAGTTTTGTGCTGCTATAAAAAAAAGGGCTTGTCTGGAGCAGTCCTGCATACTGTGAGGTGGAGAACAAAAAATACTGATGTTAAAAACAGACAATAAGACCTTAAAATACAGTGGAAAAATGTTAGATATAAAATAAGCAATAGGAGGAAGGTATCTTAGCTGTAATACAGACATTACTGTAAAATTATATTTAAAACAAACCTCACATTCAGGGTAGAATTTGCTTATAAATACGGTTGTTTGCATGCAATACAAAGCTTTTTTTTATACTTTATTACATAGAAATATTTTTGGATTTGGTTGTATTAAGAATTAAAACTCATTGCAAGCAAATTTTATAAATTTACTTTGATGCTTAGTGTAAAAATTTTGTGTACATTTTACAGCTTATTCTCTTGTCATCATGTTTCTGCATTTGCATAGTTTGTTATTCAGAACCTTTTTATGTTTTTTATAATAAGTACCGGTATTTATTTATTTAGATTAGAAATTAATGCTCAGCATGATGATAAAATTTACTGCCAGAGAGTCAAAACAAATCTAATTAGTTTGTTTTAATAAAGTGTTACACAAAGATGACACCCAGCTTACTTTCATCACTGTTTGCATTCTCAGATTTTCATTCTTATCATCTTTTAGTCCTGCTGAAAATAGATGTAGATGAAACCAAATGGAAACATTCATTCCTTTTTTTATATATAATAGTCTGGATCCAAGTCATCAATACTGTTTCTAAGGTGAGTGAAATATAACAGATGATAGAAATATTAACAAACTTACACTTCACAACATTTTTCAGTCACACAAACACACTTTTATTTGTGTAACACTCACAGGGAAAATAATGTTGTTGAAGGTTTTTGATTTGAGGACTTTTTGATTCTATAACCTGTCACTTATTTTTAGTATATAGATTCATTTTTGGAGATATGTGCTATATATTTTAGAGTTGCTGATCTGTCTCGGTCACCCGTTCCAGTGTATCATGTGGATTCTAGCGAACACAAACAGACATCTGTTGTTTGTTCAGTTATGTATTAAGTCTTTCATTTTTGTCATGTGAAAAATGTAAACATCCCACAACACCTTGATGCTCATTTGTTTAATCTATTTGCATCACACGACAAAATGTTAGCAAATCCTTTATAAAGTGATCCTTTGAGGAAACTAATTATGTTTTTTTTCTTTCACTAGTCAGTAAATTAACTAAAAAGAATCATATGAAACAGAGATGGATAAAACATATTTAATCTACAGTGAGTATGGTTACATTGTGTTATTTTAATTTGGAATTGATAATTCGGAATAAAGTAATTCAAAATGAAAGTATTCTTTGAGTTTATATGTAAGTATTATTTTTAAATGAGGTTTTTTATGGAACCACTTTTATTAAAGTGCGGACGCATGTACGAATACCGAAAATAAACAAACCACTTCCTGCTTCTTGGTGTTTATTTACAACATTGAAAACAACATTATCAGTACCGTTTTTGCCTCAATTTTGATGATATCTTTTACATACTAGCTTGACACAAATATACTACTTCAATTATTGGAACTAGGTATTTATTTTTCATCTCATTAAAGTTATTAGTTTTTATTTGGAATTAAAATTCTTATGTAAATGTGGCCATAGTGTAGATTTTAATTTAATTATTTTGGACCATTTAATTAAGCTGAACCATAATTTACAATTTACTTTTGAACAGTTTCTCTGCTCTTAACCATTTTATCATAGAAGAGAAAGTAAATCCTTGCAGTCTGCAGCCTGGAAGAGATGAGGTCAGAATAGATCTTATTACTACAATGGCATCCAAATGTATCTCCTAGCATTAGGGCTTTAAGTCAGGACACAAACCTGCCAGTTCCTCACCAAGTCTTAAAAGCATAGGAGGCACATCTTTCTCTGAAAAAAGGTGGGTAGTAGATGGATAAACAAAAACAGCAGAAGGAATTCTCTCATGACTCCATCACGCTGTTTTGACTTTTAAAAAAATTAATGATGAGTTATAAGTTTACCTGATGAAGAGCTTGTACCTAAATGTCTTAATTAAATCTTTTTTATTCAAGTCAGAACAATGTGTGAAAAATCCTTCTGTTGCCTTGCCAGGTCTTACAATATAACACATACATTTAATATAACCACAACAATACATAACATGATATCCTATCAGTTTTTCCAATAGAAGAAGGTAGAAACATTAAGTATAAAAATATCTAAATGAATCCCCTAATTTATTCACCTTTGCCAACAGCTCACAGTCATCAGACTCAGACATCATCATGAAGGAAAGCTGAGTCCCCTTTTAACACATTGCTTTAGATCATGAATGGTTTTAGGCTATTTGTTTATGCATTGCTCTCCAACACAGCTTTAGAGGCAAGGAGAGGTTTAGACTTTCAAAGGGTCCCTACAACTTTTTGCTTCTTCTTTTCAGTCGTCTCTTGTAGACTTGCTGCTGGGTGTTTGGTTTATTATTGTGTGATCCACCTTCAAACCTGTCAGACGTATTGCCTCACATTTGTTTCCAGAACTCTCCGATGCAGGGGCAGAGCTTCCGGGGGGGCTGGGAGGGCTGCATGACTAGCTTTAATTTTATTATCATATTTAACTTTATGTAGTGCAAATTTACAAGCAGATCACTGATGTTGTCTCCAAGTGCATTGTGGGTAAAATTTGTCACAACCATCCACTGATGTCCTCATCAGTCACTCGTCAACAGATTGCAAACTAGGTGGTACCTTTTTACGGTTTTTAAGTTATATACAGTCTATGGTCGCGATCCTCTAATGTGGGAGGGGCCCCCCCGCGCAATGCAACTTTCTAGACACTTTGCACGGAGTCTGCAGAACACCACAGAAGAAGATGAATACCATAAAAGAAGACAGACACAAAGATAGAAGACATCCCAGTAACTTTTTACCTGGGGCTCGGATTAACGCTCTGTTTCTGTGTATATTCGTGTAAGGCTGGGTAGAGTAGATGCCAGTGGAAAAGCGCCCTAAGGCGCTTTTCCATTAGTACCTACTCGACACTACTCTCCTGACCCGGGCAGTACTGTATTCTACTCTACTGCTTTTCCATTACAAGATTGCGACTTGTAATGGAAAAGCAGTAGAATACAGTACTACTACAATTTGAATTTCCCTCTGGGATCAATAAAGTATTTTTCATTTAATATAATTTCATTTTCATAATTAAACTAGCTTTTGATAAGTTTAGCAGAAAATAAAAGGAAGAATATGAATGGGTAGGTAGTTTTTTACACAGTTTTTGTTTTTGTCTAAACAAATAATGATTTATATGATGTTGTGTTTTCCTAAAATAACTACATTTGGGCAAAGTTTCTATTTATTTCTTGTTTGTTCCTATCACAAAATGTTAATCTATTGCTGACCTTTGAGTCACTAATATTTCTAATCCTTACCTTACATATAAACAAAGTCTTGTCCTGTATTGTCAAATGATCACAGAGTGAAGCTGCCATTTTCTACTTTTACCAATACGACAAGACACACTATTTAAACTTTTTCAAATAGCATTTTTATTGCAACATCACTTCTTAAAATAAATATTGACTAATTTATGACAAGTTAAGTTTGCTGGAGAAATTACATACAACGAAAAGTAAACAGGACAAAAAAGAAAGCAAAACTCAGTCATGGGCTTACATGCTTTATTTGCAAGTTAAATCAGACAGTGGTTTGTGACACGTTATGTGCTAGTATATCTGCTATTAAAGGCACGTTGTGCTGTATTTTATCTCACTCATAAAACAGAGTTGCACACTTCAGTAGTGCCCAAAAAAATATATGTTCATGTTGTGTGATCATGAAGGTAAATCCTTGCAGTCTGAAGCCTGGAAGAGATGAGTAATATATGCTCCAGTAATATATCTGATTTCTGATAATGATGTCACCGCCGGCTGCAATTCCTTACTGGACACTTATAAAGATGATTCTCTTGTATGGGATGATCCTGCAGAACCACCTTTCTGAAAGTTCAAGTGAGTACACACAGTTGATTAAGAAAAACTCTTTATTTTTTTGTGCATGTTGTTAACATCTGTTTAATTTGAGCTTTTTGCTTCCATATTTTTTTATTGTCTTTTCAAAAGACTATAGGAAAAATAGCACACTGCTTATAAGCGCTGTAGGGATTGGTAGTCAAGCACAAAACATTACAACTGGTGAGTTTTCATTGTCTAAAAAAAGTTATCTGCTAAAAATGTTTTAAAAAGTGGACCAAATGTTTGATTGTTATGTTTCAGATACAGTCTGTCAGGAAGGAAATGGGAATAAACTCTTTTTACAACAGTCAAGAATAGCAAATCTAGGTTCAACTCCTAACATCTGGCCTGTTTTCAGAGTTCATGAAATAAATACAAGGCTATTATTTTAGCAATTTAATGACTTGTGGTTTGTATTTTTAGCCTGTTGTAGAAATGACACCTTCTGCTGGAATATTGAGATAAGCCCTATAGACAACAACAAAATCAGCCTGGAGATGGATAAAAATCTTCTGGCCAGTCATGACATTGCAGTGGTGTGGAATCTGAGTCTAATTCAACAGAGTTCATGCGCGTCATTACAACTAAACAAGATAGACGGTATATGATTCATGTTGCATTCCAGTAAAACGTTGCCTCCTATTGGCCAAGCAGTACATTTCCTTAAAAGTCTTTTTATTCTGTTGCAGATTTTCTCCAAAACCCTTACACCTACTTGTGTGAAGGTATATGTATAAATGTACAACAGTTCTCAGTTTTTACATTAAATGTGTGGAGAAATACTCTTCCTTACAAAGTTTATTCTTTGATGTGTTGTAATTTATCAAAGATGGGATCATAGATCTTGTAGGAGAGCAAAATGAGCAACTTTATGGGAAAACTAAAACCTTTGATAAAGATACTTGTGGAGGTATACAATCATTTCAACATTTAAAATATCATGACATATAAGTCTGCATTTTATTAACAAATGCTTATATTTTGTATGCAGCTTTGGCAGGAAACAGTTCCAAGTATAAAATTGTGTGTAAAAAACAGGAAAAACCTATTCTTTTTGTGAACCACCAACAACAACCACCAACAACCAACTATCACTAACACCAACACCAACAACACCAACAACATCCAATAGTCACGAGCCAACAACAATAACAACCACCAACAGTCAACAATCAACAACAGCCACCGACAGCCACCAACAAAGAACAACAACCACACAAATGACTGTTCCAGATGACAACACACCTATGAGCCCAGAGAAAGCTGTGTAAATATCTCATTTATTGATAAAAATCATGACGCAGTAATGGAATCTGCTGCATATCAGCGTGAGTTTGTCAGGAGATGTAATTGCAATTTGCTCTAAGACTTTATTTGTGTTTCCCTCCAGAAATGTAATTGAACATCTTTCATCTTTTCTGGACCAGATGGGCAATAACAGCACAGAAACACTCAAACTAGGCAGCATAACAGGGGTGCTGGCCAAACTGCCACCACAAAACCAGACCAGTATGACCGTTGCCTTCACAACAAGTGGTGAAATAAATGTACACAGTTTGCTTCAACACAAGAGAAAATGCAAAAGAATGAGACAATAAATCTCCTGAGTTCTTCATGTTATTATATTCATTTTCTGTAGATTCTTAAAGAAAATGCTAATCTGACAACGGGTATCTCTCGATTAGTGCAAATTCCAAAAGAAGCTACTATAAAGGCGATAGAAGGAAACTCAACTTTTACCGGAGTTCTGCTTTTTCCTGGAATGAATCAGGTAAGAGAAAATTTACCATGAATGCATGTGATTGTTTTTCTGTAATTATAAACATATTGATTAAACAGAAAGTGTTTTCCATCCTAAACAGAGTTACAACAACAGTTTCCTTTTCAACCATGAAATAATGGGAATTGAAATGGGAGTTAAAATATCTAATCTGTCGCAAACTATTGACATCCACTATATTAATGTTACTAAGGTAAAACACACATTAAGTATCATAATAATATTTAATCTTAAAAGAACAAATAATTCTGATTTTTCTTGTTATTTCTAATACAGAATGGAAGCATTGCTTCTTGCAGGTCATGGGATGGCAAAGGTACAACAATGTTTTATTTATTGCATCACTTTGTTAAAAACATTAATCTAACATTATGAGACCATCATAAACATGTGATTAATAACAGGGTAAAACAGCATTTTGTCAATTGAAATGTATTCATAAAGCACTTTTTTGTACAAAGATTTGTGCAAACTGTTTAATTAAAAAACAATTTTAGAATATTAAAAACAAGTCTTGACACACCAAAGTGTTAAATTTAACAATACAACAAGGTTTATAGACATGAAATGCTGTTATCACTTAATGCCATTTATTTATCATACACTGTCTACACCACTTCATATTATTTTTTAAACATTAGCAAAGAATAAATGTTTGCTTTTGGACATTTTTCTGACTATAAAACTGGTGTGAAACACACAGAAAGAGTAACAAATACTTAGAGGCACCATGCAAAGGCTCAGTCAAATTCATTTCTGCATATTTACATGTTTCCTCTTGATCAGAAAACATGCAAATAAATAGCAAAAAATACCCCCAGCTTTGTTTAAATATAAGATTTTTACACAGATTAGCCACACACAGGTGTAAAGGTAATGAGAGTGTAACACGCTATTTAGAAAGACAGTATTTTATGTAAACTCTAAGCTTATAAGAAGTCAAAGGTTCCACGTGTGACTGCTGAAAATGATTTGTCTTGTAAGTTTCATTTAATAAGTTTTCTGCCTTTCTGAATGTCCACCAGGAGAAAATCCTCAGTGGATCACAGATGGCTGTGAAACAGAGGAAACCAATGACAGGATCACATGCCGGTGCTCTCATCTCACATTCTTTGCCATACTCATGGTAAAATCACTATAATCACTATTAATTTTTTCATAGCAGGATTTTTTACAGATAAGTTCTCAACACATGGTTTTGTTTGCAATCAGTCACCTCCTCCTCAAAACATAAGCTCTTCGGATTTTAAATCCCTGACGTACATCACATCAGTCGGCTGTGGCGTGTCGCTCTTCTTCCTGGCAGTGGCTCTCATGATGCACTTTCTCATGAGGTAAAATATCAAATTGAATCTTTCACACTAAAAGCTTGCGCTGACACGAACTAATGTGTTTTCCAGAAAAACAAAAGCCAGCAGAACTACTAAGATCCTGATAAATCTTTTGATTGCCATGTTCTTCTTGAACCTCGCCTTCTTGGTGAATGAGACCATCGCTGGCCTGAATAACCCCATCGCCTGCATCATCATAGCAGCGGTTCTGCACTACAGCATGTTGGCTACGTTCACCTGGTTTTTCATGCAGGCTTTGCACTTGTATTTCAGCCTGTTTAAAGTCCCCATAGAAATCAAGCATTACATGAAGAAGATTATTATCACAGGTTGGGGTAAGAGACCAAATAAAACAGTGTTTAATATGCTTTTATGCTCAATGTAACAACCATGAGAGAGTGATGTTTGTTGTCTCTTTAGCAACACCAGCCATAGTCGTGATCGTTCTTCTTGCCTTGCAAAAATACGACTACTTAGTCATTCATACCGATGATGGGAATTCAGCAAAAATGTAAGCAACTATGAATCCTTTTTAATTCTCATGACAAACATGGACATCATGCTCCTAAATGCTGCACGTTCTGTTGAAAATGTACAGGTGCTGGATTTCTGATCCCGCTGTCCACCGTGGAGTAAACATTGGCTTCTATGCTGCAGTGTTTTTGTTCACTTTCAGCATTTTCATTTCAACAATATGGCTCATAATTCATATTAAGCCTGCAGAAGGGAAAGCTCAGGACCAAACTCGTACAAAGACAGACTTTTTCTTCATTCTGGGTCTGTTTCTTCTTCTGGGCCTCACCTGGGCATTTGCTTTTTTTGCTGAAGGGCGTCTGATCAAAGCTTCCTACTACATCTTCACAATCCTCAACTCTTTTCAAGGTAAAATTCAAACTGATGACAATGTTGAGCTTCACACAAACGTTTTAGATTAAAATAAAAGGAAAGAAAAAGAAATTATAATAAACTCATTCTTTTTTTTCAGGGTTCTTTATGTTCATCTACTATTACAAGTCCACCAGGCTTAATGGACAGGGCAAAAATTTTACCCAGAATAACAGCAGCACCACTACGGGGATGGAAACTGTGACATCTTCTGCATAATGTCAAATAGATCCCATAAAGAGGGGGTTTATTTAATTTATTTGACCATTTAAATATCTTAGTAAAATTATGTAACATGTTTTGAGTTTTGATCTGGATCTAAATCACTTTCTTATATTTTGCTAAATACGTCTGCAGCTTGTCGAGCATTAACTCACAAAAGCAGAGCAGTTTTGTTCATTCAGGCTCAGAAAACATGGTGTGAAATTATTCTGACACAAGATGGCAGCATTTTATTTAAAATAGTCGTGAGGATTCACAACTCTGTTAAAAAAAAGAAAGAAAGAAAGTCTGTCATCTTCTCAAAATAAAATGCTTTGGGTTAACAACTGCTCTGACCTGAAATCTGGTTTATCTTTACTCAGATGAGGAGAATGCACACTCTCCTGGAAGTCATTAGTGAGGATGGCTCTATTTTTCAACAGAAGCCCAGTCTTACTCACTATGAAACCTCAAAGCTTCAGTCTTATGGTGGTATGCAAAGTGTGAATGATTAGAAAGATAAATATGACTCTTTTATGACCGGTGTGTTTGTCATAGCAGCTGAAGATGACAGAATACAGATTCTGAACAAGAAAAAAAAAAAAGACGGAGCACGCAGCGTTGGGGCCCAACCTCTAGCGAGCCCATTGCGTGCCTGCAGATAATTACCTTGAGCCTACAGAGAGCAGTATCCACCGGCTAACAAGAAATGAGCTCATGGTTACCTGTTAGAATAAAAAGCCCAAGGGGAGACCTTTCTATTGAAACTACTCTCAAAATTTGACAGTTTTTAACGGCTTGGACATTTATTGGCATCATCTCATTAAATATGCACTGGTGCTGATGGGGGTGGTAAAATATTTTTATCTATGAATTACAGAATCCAATGCAAACAATACAAATCTGTAAGCATATTCTGAGGTCCGTCACGGTCCAAATGAAGTGGCCTTTTTACATTTTTTATGAATATGGCTGCATATTTCTATTAATCTTTTCTAATTTGTTGTAAAGTGAAAGTGGTACAAAACCATCCATCCATCCATTATCTACTTCTTATTCCCTAAACGGGGTTGTAGGAGGGCTGGAGCCAATCCCAGCTGACATTGGGTGAGAGGAGGGGTACACCCTGAACAGGTCACCAGTCCAACACAGGGGGTACAAAACCAATTTGTGATAAATATTTGCTTCTAGTAATTATGAGAATATGTGCATGTATCATTTAAGAATTCCACTTATTGTTATGTCAGAAAAACATAGCAAAACTGTGTACTTTTGCATCTATCTATACAATTATCATCTGCAGCGTTTATTCCAATGAAGGGTCGGAGGTCGCAGGAGCCTATCCCAGCCATCATTGAGCGAGATGTGTGGTACACACTGGACAGGCCGCCCATTCACAGGGCCAAAACAGAGAGATAGTGCACGTTTGCAATGATGGCTTATTGTAAAAATGGCAGAGAATAAAATGTACTTAAAATGATTTTCTCTTAGGCTGCACAGTGGTGTAGTGGTTAGCACAGTGAAGAGTTTACTAGCTTAGGCAGTGACCTTTCTGTGTGGAGTTTGCATGCTCTCCCCGTCTTAGCATGAGTTATCTCCGGGTACATCAGCTTCCTCCTACTGTTCATGTTACATGTTACATTTGCATGTTATATTTGTTGGCTGTGTGAAATTGCCCTTTAGAGTGAATGTGTGTGTCTACTTGTTCTGTGTTGGTCCTGTGATGGATCGACAGTCCGTACAGGATGCCCGCCTCTCACCCAGTGATTGCTGGGACAGGCTCTAGCAATTCTTCAATGGATTAAGCGGTAAATAAAAGAATGATTGATTTTCTCTTGAAATATGTGGCAGCAGCTTATGACTTGATATTGATACAAGTCATTTGACCACAAACACTCATGTGGAGGAAAAGATAAAGAGGTGGTTGCACAGTAGTCTCCAGACTCCCGTGTTGGAAAGGAAAGTTTGATAAAGGGTTGTGCATTTTTTTATACTCTCATAAACATCTCAATGACTTTGTCATCAAGCATATTCAGTAGCTAAATCCATTTTTACTCTTTTCTGTAATAGATTTTTTGTAAATGATTTGGTGAGATTATTGGTTTGGGGACATGTTACTGTCTTTGTTTTCATCTTGCATGTTTCATTTTTGCAAGTCTTTTGCAGTTTAAAGTAGTTCTTAATATCTGTTTGACTTATTTAATTTTCAGTTCACAATGACTTATCATTTATCATTTATCCATTCCATGTCTGTGAGCCGTTGTTATGTAGTTTTTTAATATAAAACCTTTTGGGGGTGACTGTTAGTGTGTGTTTGGTACTTTGTATTACAGAAAATACAAACATTATTCCATATTATATCATTATATCATCATGTTTGCTAGATTTGTTGTTTACTTATACAGCTCTAAGATAAGATGTGGAAATTGTTTTTGTCTTCTCTTATTTTTTTCCTTTTTTATTAATTTATTTTTAAAAATGCATTTAATACTGCACTAAACTGCATTGTTAGATGCTGTAAGGGGGTTATTTATGCTATTTGTACCCAAAATAATTAAAAAAAATTTTTTAATTAAACTAAAGATAGAAAGCAAGTATATTATCTGTAAAAAAATAAAAGTAAATGAATATATAAAGAAAACAATCCTGCTGTGATCATTTCCTTTAAGTAGGACAAGATAATTCACATCATGGAATAACTTGATCCTAATTCCCAGACATATACGTTGGATATCTCTCTTACAGTCATGATTTTTTCCTTTGTTCATGACTCGACACCAGTGTTTCTTTACGCGAGGGTTGTAAACTGACATGCAGAGAGAACGGTTTATTTATTTACCTACGACTGATTAATCTCCTGGATGACTGCAGTGTATTGGTGAAAAACTGGGCTAATTATTGCCATGCATGTCTGATCCATCCTGATTTGAAAACCGTTCATAGAGTGTGTGTGCGTGTGTGTGTGTGTGTGTGCGTCCACACGTTGAGCCCAAACAGAGACTTTATCTGTAAACGGAGGCTGCTGTGCAAGCTGCACATACAAGCAGCAGCTTTGTAGCAAATGAGGGTGAAACACATGTATCAACATATTAATCAATATCAAGATCTAAAATCAAACTTTTCATAAGTGTGCAGGATCATAACCAGTAAAGGTTTGCACACACATTTGCTACGTGAGATTGCATCTCTTTCAGATATTCCTTGTATGTGACAGGAAATGTTTGTGTTGAAGCCTTCAGGAATGTCAGTTTAGATGATTTCATAATGAGACTGGTAAGGAATGTTCAGTTTTCACGCGAGCCCATAAAATCTTTACCAGAGCAAAAAAAAAAAAATGAGACCACCAGAAAGAAGTTTTTACATGTGTGGATTTGTTTCCTTTAGTGGAGCAAAACTCACTGAATACATTTAGCTGTTCTCTCAGTCTTAATCCCCACAGAGTAAGTGGCTTTGGGAAGCACATTTACATGTATCTCCAGATTTTATGAGACTACCACAATGGCACATAATTACTGACACAAGGATAGAAGAAAAGAAAAGCTCTGGAGATGAAGACATTGTGAGAAGATCATTGTGCATACCTTGGAAAGAACAAGCACAAGCAAATAAATCTGCAATGAATCGACTTTAACCTCAATCTCTTTATGGACTTTTGGTCTTTTACAGAAAAGTAGTGAGAAAAATTGTGCTGCTCCTAATTAAAGCACAAAGTTTCAAAAAGGCTTGTATTCGTGATTGGCAGATTTCATAAACAGGAAAGGAGATATTGGCTGTCTGTATTTTATTAAAATGGAGTCTGGACTGATTCCTGTGGTGTGAAGTCAAATCGTTGATCTCAAATTACCTACAGAGCTCAAGGTCTTGTTCCTGGAACCTTATGTGTCAAGAGAAAATATGGTTAGTAGCCTAAAATACAACAAGCATGCCCTTAATCTTGTGTTTACTTCATAACATTGAGTAACAGAGTAGAGCTGATGCGACATGATGTGACACCGCTCACAAAAACATGACAATACAAAAACTTCAAATTAGTCTTATTTCATGTCTCCTTTCCCTCTTTTGTCTAAAGGTCAAGACAGCACACCAGCTAGGACCCCTTTCTTCTGCCTATTTCTGTTTTTAAAATGATTTATTTCCTTGTAACTTTGCTCATGAAATTAATGTGGACCTGGGGCCTTTGTAATGTCTGGTTTCCCCACAGACCGCAGTAAAATCAGGCTAGGGTCCAGAGGCGGCGGAGCGCTTGCGTGACTGCAGAGTGGGGGAGCACCGGCTATAAGTCTCAGCTGAAGGGCACCTGTGAGAACCCCCCACCTCTTTAGATGTCATGATGTGACCCCAAGATTTAGCGCACTCAGGCTGATGGATTTGAGGGCCCACAGCTAAGTGTGAGGATTTACGAGAAGCAGTTGCAGCATGTCAAAGAAACTGTGTTACTTTCACAGGGAGCACGGAATGAAGCCTGAAAATGAGGGAAGAGGGGGGATTTAAAGGCGCTTTCAGGTTCTGGTCATGGCTGTGGCCTCTCTAAAGTGATTCTCACTGAAAGCTTGACCTCTGATTTTAAGCTTCCCCTTTCTGCAGTTTCCTGTCTGCCCTTCTCACGTCATGTATAACAGCAAGAAGGATTATTTCCCTTCACATCACCCTTACAACCTCAGCGGCTCCTCATCAGCGCCGTCACTCACTCACTTCCTCAGAGAGTCTAAGACATGATGATTAACGTGTGGAACATGATGAGCTGTCATAAATTCATATCTGCCCATCAAATATCACTTTTTATCACAACGATTCTAAAACACAGAGTCATACATCTGGCATGTAAAATGAAATAACTTATATCAAATAGAGGTGAATGTATTGTTTTTATTCTTCTCAGCAAGCTTAGCGAGGAGAGTAAAGGAAGTTTGGCTCCTCAGCCAGTTGTTAAACCTTTTTTAAATCTATTTGATTAATTTTATTGACATTTTTAGTCAGAGCTTAATCTTTAAAATCACAGGTAACAGTCTAAACATCTCTAATTTGACAATGAAAGAATAAACTAAACTTCTGGCAGGAATGATACAAATTCTGAGCACAAACCCAACCAATGCAAGCTGTAGGGGTAAATCAACAATGCTTTGTCTGTGGTGACAGTTTAGTTTTGTTTAGCTGATGGCAGAGAGGCTTTATCTTGGTACTGCAGGCACAGAGAGGGTTTTTATTCATTCAGTGACTCTATGCTGACCCACTAAAGCAGAAAGCAAATAAAAGGACATAAATCAGTCCAGCAACCACACATCTGAACATGAATGAATAAAACATTTCTTAAAATTAATACCAAATGATCAGTGTTCTCCTACGTCAAAGTTAAAGTCTCCATCCTTACAGTAATAAATTAAACATACAATACAAGTTGGACATATGAACCAGTATGAACTGCTGTACCTGAGACTCCACATGTTGGTGTTATTGGGAGAAAGTGTGAACAACTGAGAATTTCAGGGCGAATGACAAAGACTTCACATTGATGGTTGACATGTTTTACATGTAAATATATTTTATTTGTAAAGCTGAAACTCATGTTCATATTGTTTATAAGCGTTTAGTAATCCAAATTTTCCCTGCAGACAGCTGTGATGCATACCATCCTTCATAAGCTACAGGCATTCTAATCAAATTAATCAGAGCTCTTCTCTACAACCAATCAATTAACTGTTATTTATAAAAGCACTTTTATACAGAAAATGTGGCAAAAATAACTTTACATTAAAAACATGACAAAAAAAGACCGAAAAGATTTTTACCAATCAAATTCTGCAGTTAAGAAACTTACAAATCACACATATACACAACATGCAGCACACGCATAGATGATCACACACATGAAATCATGTCTCTAGAAGTGCCGTCCTGACCCTCACAAACCAAACTGGGGAAAGCTAGGACACTGCAAAAATAAAAGATGTAATGGTAAAATAAAATAAAAAAGTATCAGACAATAACATTTAATAAATTAAACTTAAAATAGAGTTTAAACAATTATAATCCAAAAGATAATTATTCAAAATCTTAACTAAATGGTAAGTCTTAAAAATGTGAACAGTTCCAGCTGCCCTCCGAGCTTCTGGAAGGCTGTTTCACAGGCGAGGACCATAAACAAGGACAGATGCTTCTACATATGTCCTACTCCCCCACCCTTAGAATAAACAACAAATCAGCCTCTGACAATCTGAGAACCCTGAAAGGTTTGTAAGATGAAAGCAAGTGATTAATACTTATGGCTAAAAGAGCTTTTAAAAAAACAGATAAAATTGAAGTAAAATCAATTTGAAAGCACACGGAGAGTCAATGCAAAGATAATAAAAGCTTTCCTTCTGATCTTCACTAGCAGATAAGCAGGTGAGTTATGTAAAAGCTGTGATGGATTTGTAGTCTTTAGTGGCATCAGAGAGACAAGTAGTATAATAATCTTTACTACAACTGATAAAGCAGGGATCAATATATAATATATAATTGGCTTGTGAGAGGAATTGTCTCATTCTGGAAATATTTCTGAGATGAAAGAACCCTATCTTTATTACATTTATAATGTGATATAAAAGTAAGGCTATAATAAAAAAGAACTTTGAGTTGTTTTTTATTATCATCTTGCTTTTACATCTCACATTATAAATATAATTAAACTTAAATCATTTTCTTTTAATCCCATTTACATTTTAAAAACGGTTATTTTCTGTGTGCCTCAGGAACAATGACTAAAACCTTTTCATGCTGGTTGAGCTCGAGGAAAGGTTCTGCCATCCATGTCTTCATATAAAGATCATCCATAGGGTGTCACCAGGAGGTTCTGCAATATAAACCTGCATATCATCAGCATAACTATAGAAGTTCATACCGTGTTTCCTAATGACTTCCCCTGGCAGCAATTGGACTGTTTACACCAGTACCAGAGAGGTTAGCGAGTTCTGGAGTCTGTCCAGCATATGAAAAGCAGGACTGAGGTAAAACAAGGCTACAACTGATTCCAGGTGGGTTCTGATGTCATTTACAACTTTACCCAGGGCTATCTCCATACGCATGATTTGCTCTGAACCTGGACTGGTAGTCCTTAAAAATACTATTGTTTTTCATAAAATCATTCAGTTGATTAAAAAAGTAGCTTTTCTAAAACATTGTTAAACTTTTAAATTGAATGCATGTCTGCACCTGTTAAGTTCAGAGGTTTCTAAATGCACCCTCATCAGGGTGGGCCTGACCACCACACGTCTGCATGCACATGGGAAGACAGACTGAAGAGAGAATATTAGCCTCCAATATTCCAATATTACTGCTGTTTGTTTTATAACAAATCTTTTCATAACGATGTAGAAAATCAATCCACTGAGTGTAACTCTGGTATCTCCATGTGGATATTCCTCTGTGGTTCTTGACTAATTTAAAGAGATTTAAATAAATTAATAAAATATGAGAGTGAGTTGTGCAAATGTGCATCAAAGTTGCTCTAAACATGATAACAAGAGAGCATCAGAAGTAGAATCCCAGCTGGATTTTCACTTTTATCACTACATCACGTGAAACTACTGTATTAATACATTTGCCATTATGAACATGTACCATGGCTGGTTTAACAAAGAAATGCAAGGACATGATCAGAGGAAAGGAAAAACCAGAAAGAGGAATGACAGAGCATCTGGCAGGTTTTCACCAGAGAGCTTAGAGAACAAACAGGGTTCAGGACAGATGTTGAATTTTCTTTTATTAGGGGGCACCAAATTTATCCAAATCTACCAAAGTTCAGTTGTTCTGCTTTAAGGGGAAAAATACAAAATACAAATCTCTGAATTTATATAAAATAACATATTAAACCAAACTACAATAACTAAATTCTAAACAATATGGAGCCACTGATGAACATTTTTTTGGGCTCACAGAATGATAATTTTTATGCACATGAGACTAAAATATTACATCAGTGGCCTTTCAGTGGTTTTATTATTCACAAAGGTAATTAACTAAATACAGTAGCTATTATCTGTGGATCTATAAAACTTGTAAATTTCAGTTTTTTGTATATGCTAAGCCAGACACCCTCTCTACCTTTAAAATTAAACTTAAGACCTTCCTTTTTAACAAATCTTACAGTGAGGGATAGTTTAGC
>JBAMHV010000021.1:7598246-7624770 GCA_037177535.1 Pseudomugil gertrudae | reverse complement strand
AAAAAAGAAAAAAAAGAAGAAAAAAGGTTTTGACTTTTGTTTTAAGAATTTGAATGAGGGAAAAAGGGGAAAGTTTGGAGTGGAAAAAGGAAACCCCCCCCCCCCCCCCCCCCAACTTTCTCTTCAACTCCATTGCCCACTTTAACCATACACATACACACAAACTCATTCCCACCCCCTTCCTCAGCCACAAACCTGGCTCTAATTAGCATGATGGGGATGTGAGTAGCCACATGTGTATGAGAAGCAGGCTCATGTTAGGAGGGGTGAAGAGGTAGTGGTGGGGTTTGGTTTAGGGGGGGATTCTCTCTATTGGAAGAGTGGAGAAAAGAAATAGTGAGTCCCAGTGCAGACAGTGTAGTCAAAGACATCACAATGTCTTTGGTTAACCGAGGAATCATTCTGGGGGCTTTTGGTACTCGGCCACACCACATTGCTCAAGACAAACAGCTCTGGGGCAGAGTTCTGGAAAGTCTCCACATCTGTGAAGACTTTTTTTTTTCGAGGAAATCACTGTGAAAGAATGACACACAACATATAACATAATGTCACCTTTGTGTTTATTCACACTTCTACTTATATGTGTTTTAGATCATTGCAAATAATACATTGTGACTGCAAATAATTGATGAAAATGACAGATGCAATCACATAACTTGTGTCAGACCGTGTAACTTGCCAAGCTTTGTATTACAGTAAATCATCATATCTTCTAATTTTCACTCATTTGGGTTTAGAAATCATGAAAAGTCATCTGAGGCAAAATAATGTTCACACTGAATAAGTGCTGTAAAACACATCTGTCTTTACAGCAGCTGTCAACATCCTTTTCACTTCTTTTACTCTGAGGATGACTGTCTGTGCATATGTGGTAGTCAGAGTTTGGTCTCCTCTGACTTAATGCCCAACTTTGGAAATGTCTCCATGTCTTAAATTGGGGTCATTACCTTCATGCAAAAATAAACTTCACAGTTTGTGGAAAAGCAAGAAGCAAATTTTTGTTATCCTCACTGAGATGGAGGATGTTTTGTCTTAGGAAATAACCCCACATTGGACAAAGTTTAAATAAATGGCTTTTCAGCCAACTTCCGTCAACATAGATTTTGTGATTTTTTCAATATTGATGACAAAAAAAAGTATAAATATGCACAACTGGTGTTCCTTCTTCACTGCTGAGGTGGGACCTAACGTTTGTTGTGCTATGATGTAACGTCTGGGCTCAAGCAGAGCCACGGCTTATTTCTTGGAGATAACAAGATTCATGTATCAATAATTAATGGTTTGTCTGCACTGAATTATTTGTTACATAAATGCTTACTTAACCTATTCTACTTCCCTTAAAAGCTAGATTAGACAAAGAACTGAATTAAGGAAGAAAGAAGGAAAATGACTGAAGGGATAAATAAATGCTCAGAGTGCAATATTCCTGCAGAGATCCAAATAAATTAATAATAAAGTTAAAAATAACTGAAAAGCACAGTCATATTAAAGTTAAATAAATGGTAAACCATTTTTATAAACTGTATTAAGCAACCCATTTACAAAAAATGTATACATTTTTATTACAGCAGTTAGAAAAATAAATCATATTTGAAGGATTCGTTTTGAAAAGTACTAATCTTACAAATCCTCCAATTAGGAAAACAAATTAGATGGAAGCGGCTCCAGCTCAATCGGTCACCAGTTGCTGAGTGTTTGTTTTACTTCTCCCTCCCTCTTAGCCCTCTTTTTCTCTCTCTCTCTGTCGCTGCAGATTGGTCGGTCATGCTGCTCACTCGATGGTCTCCCTCGACACTCCAAATCCGCGCCTCTAAGAGCGACCGACAGCAGAGAGATAATATAGTGGGGTCTGTAGGGCTACCACAATGGGAGGAGTATAAAAGTTATCCTCAGCCCTGCCCACTAACTGCAAAACATATAAGACACTGGAGTGAAGGAAAAGCAAGCACTTAAGCTTTAAATCTAGATGAAAGGACTTGCTGATACAAAAAAGAGAGAGATTTATCATAATGACTTCTCAGGTAACTGATTAGCATATTTTTCTGAGCTTGCATGGAGCCTTGAGGTGTTTTTCTCACAAATATTCAAGCATTTAACAGACTTTTTCATCCTTGAAGAGAAAAAAAAGAGAACTGTGCAGGCACTTTGTCACAATGACACTTGATACTGAGTTTGGTGTGAAGAGCAGCAGCATCATCAGAGAATGGAGTGGACAGGTCCATCCTGCTCTGGTTGCTTCTTTTGTTTTTCTCTGCTGTCTGGAAGCCTGTCTGTGGGTCAGGAACCTCAGGCTCAAGAGAAGACTCCCAGGACCCTTCGCCTGGCCCGTGGTGGGCAATGCCATGCAGCTGGGCCAGTTGCCTCACATCACCTTCTCTAAGCTCGCTAAAAAATACGGCAATGTGTACCAGATAAGACTGGGCTGCAGCGACGTGGTGGTTTTGAATGGAGACCGGGCAATCCGCGAGGCTCTGATACAGCACAGCACAGAGTTTGCAGGGAGACCAAACTTTGTCTCTTTCCAGATGATTTCTGGAGGCAGGAGTCTGACATTTACTAATTATAGCAAACAGTGGAAAGCACACAGGAAAATTGCTCAGTCCAGCCTCAGAGCCTTCTCCTCGGCAAACAGTCAGACCAAAAAAACCTTTGAGCAGCATGTGATGGCCGAGGCCACAGAGCTGGTACAGGTATTTTTGAGACTCAGCTCTAATGGACAGTCTTTTCACCCAGCTAATGAGTTTACAGTAGCTGCTGCTAATATTATGTGTGCTCTCTGCTTTGGAAGGCGATATGGACATGATGACATTGAGTTTAGGACCTTGCTACAAAAAGTGAACAAGTTTGGAGAGACAGTAGGAGCAGGTAGCTTGGTAGATGTTATGCCCTGGCTTCAGTCCTTCCCTAACCCTGTCCGCAGTATTTATGAGGACTTCAAAAACCTCAACGCGGAGTTTTTCACTTTTGTGAAAGATAAAGTGGCTCAGCACAGAGAGTCCTTCAACCCCGAAGTGACCCGGGACATGAGTGATGCCATCATCAGTGTGATTGAACATGGAGAAGATAGCAAACTAACCAAAGAATTTGTTGAAGCTACTGTCACAGATCTGATTGGAGCGGGACAAGACACAATGTCAACTTTCATGCAATGGTGTCTCCTTCTCCTGGTCAAATACCCAGACATGCAAGCCAAACTGCACCAGCTCATTGATAAAGTAGTGGGCAGAGACAGACTCCCCTCAACTGAGGACAGACATAACCTGGCTTTTCTGGATGCCTTCATCTATGAGACCATGCGCTTCACCAGCTTTGTTCCAGTCACCATCCCCCACTCCACCACCTCAGATGTCACTATCGACAGTCTCCACATCCCCAAGGACACAGTGGTTTTCATCAATCAGTGGTCAGTCAACCACGATCCTCTGAAGTGGAAGGACCCCCACGTGTTTGACCCTACACGTTTCCTGGATGAAAACGGGGCCCTAGATAAAGACAAAACCAACAGTGTGATGATTTTTTCATTGGGTAAAAGGCGCTGCATCGGTAACCAGATCGCCAAAGTGGAAGTGTTTTTATTCACAGCCATCCTGCTGCACCAGTGCAGCTTTGAAAGCGACCCCTCTGAGAGTCTCACTCTGGACTGTTCCTACGGACTCACACTAAAACCCCTCCGATTCAATGTGAGCACCAAGCTCAGGGGAAAGCTGCTTGGCTTGGTTTCACCGGCATGAACAGCATGTCCCCACATAATGTGACTTCAGCAAACAATTTAACAACAATGACATTTAACAGTGAGTATCTATGTGCCTGCACTAACGGGTGTTGTAAGTTTTTCATATATTTAAAAGGAATATTTAAATTCATATCTTAACATGAGCTGTGTTTGATTTGTGGTGCAGGACTGCAAATATCATTTCAAAGATGTCAGCTGCAAATGCATTTAAGCTTTCGGGCAGTGGGGAAGGACGGACAGTATTACACTTCTTCACAAAATATTATACTTGATCATATTTTGTACATATGTCCAGGTTGTGTGGTTGTTTCACATTAACTAATTAAGCATGAAGGTGTGTGTGCTACAAACAGCTGCACTTAAGCTATTGTAACGTACTATGAAACACTTGTGAATGTTGAGTCACTTGATGGCTTATTGTTCTCATTTTTTATGTATGAAATATTTTAACTTTGCCATTTATTGCATATTTCAGGTATGACAAAACAATATTTAAGTTTAATCTCTATCTACTGTACTCAGAGTATAAAAAATCAAATAAAGTATCATGATCAAATGAAGAGAAAACTTTCCATGATTGTGAAGATGGAGTGTCCATTACTTTTGACACAATGTGCACAGTGAAAACATAAACTGTGTGCATCCAAGGTTCATTTTAACTGTACAAGCACTGCTATTACCCCATGCATAACATATTTCACCAGTGCAACAAAACAGATGTGCAGCAAGTTTTTCTCACTTTTAAGGCACTAAACTATGTTTGTTTACAGTACCTTTTGCTAAGCTTACAAGGATGTCAGTGCACCCTCATTAAGCCTCTGTGTTTGAGAATTGATGTTATAATACCCAAGGGATGTGTTTTTCTGTCTCCGGCAAGGCAAAAAATGTAAACTCAGAATGTTAAAGCATTCAATCTGTGATGTCTGCTTTCACATTCAGGACCGACTGAGGTTATGTAAGATGGAAATATAAGTTGTATTTGTAATTAATAAAAGTCAGTTGTGAACATAAGTGTGTGCATTTTGATTTTTTTAAGAGTTACAACAAAAACATCACATTATTCCATTAAACCTGCAGAGGAGAGGATGTCTCTCCTGGCTGTGGTATGACACTACATGCACTTTCTCCCTTTTCAATGCATTCACTGCTCCTGTAGGCAAATATTAGCAACAGTGTGCCATTAGGCCTCAGAGTTGTTTAAATGTCTATCTGCACTTAATTTTTATAAATAGAAAACACTAGGATATATTTGTGGCTGAATATCACATAAGCATAAGCACCAAACATGGACAAACTAACAACTGTGGTTGTTTGTTCCAATTTATTTCAAAATAACTTTATGCAGCCATACCCTGACAGCCACATTATCCCTGACTGTTTAAAAAAATCCATCATAGCTGCAGTAACATTATATATATATATGCACATTTTTTGTTGCTTAATAAATGTTATCTGTGTCTGCTCATTGTTTGGATCTGCAGCTTTCATATTCAAGAACTCTTTCATTTGCATTTACAATTAACAGGTGAGTCTAAAACAAAATATGTTTTTAAAACATGCTTGGTCAATTCATTGGAAAGTCAGAGTCAGCTGCCCCCTGGGAAAATCAACCTACAGTTCATTGTACAATTTATCTTACAAAAAGTAAACACAGGTGTATGATAGTTACCTACAATAACCTTTCATCAGACACTTAAAAACATATTTTAGACCCCATGTTGCCTGAAAACGTATTTACTTTTATGTTGCACTATTTGGCAGCAAAGCTTTAAATCTGTCTTTTGGGGGGTGGGGGGGGGGGCATCACGGCCTGTTGAGTAGCAGCTCTTGCTTTCCATCAATATCCTACCTAATACTCAAAGGAGAGGCAATAGGAGTGGGAATAGAGCTAAGGTCTGCAGGCTGAGGTCAAAATGGGAGGGAAGAGATGATAAAAAACCTGGGTCGCTGACCACTCCCACCATAGAGAAAGATATATTTAAGCGAAGTGTTAAGTCCTGAATGTGCATTCTTCTGAAGTGGTCATCCGAAGACGAGCTGCATCACTGCTAACCGCTCGAACTCTTCTTCCCAGCTTCTCAGGAGGAAGGGTGAGAGAGCTTATGAAGACTGCTTGGAGAACTTTAAGGCTATTTTCTTATTCTAATGGTGATCTAGGAACATTAAATAGTTTTAATATATCTAGGACCATACAAAGACTTGACGTAATTTAATTGTTGAAGTAAAATCTGCATTTGATACAGTGGATCATAAAGAGAGCATCATAATGGCTCAAATGGATGCAGAGTTTGATGTGATGAGCAGCGACATCATCAGGAAATGGAGCGGACAGGTCCATCTTGCACTGGTTGCTGCTTTTGCCTTCCTCTTCTGTGTGTGGGTTAGAAACCTAAGCCTAAAGAGGAGACTCCCAGGACCCTTTGCTTGGCCAGTGCTGGGAAACGCTTTGCAGCTAGGCCAGTTGCCTCACATCACCTTCACCAAACTTGCCAAAAAGTATGGCAACGTGTACCAGATAAGACTGGGCAACACCGACATTGTAGTGCTGAATGGAGACCAGGTGATCCGTCAGGCCCTGGTACAGCACAGCGTAGAGTTCGCAGGCAGACCAGACTTTGTGTCTTTTCGGTCTGTCTCAGGAGGGAAAAGCTTGACTTTCACAAATTACAGCAAACAGTGGAGGATGCACAGGAAGATTGCTCAAACAACAATCAGAGCATTCTCATCAGCCAACAGCCAAACAAAAAAAGCTTTTGAGCAGCAAATTGTGGCTGAAGCAGCAGAGCTAGTGGAGAGCTTCCTTCAACTTAGTGCTCAGAAGCAATATTTCAACCCTGCTCATGAGCTGACCGCAGCTGCTGCAAACGTGATCTGTGCCTTGTGCTTTGGAAAGCGCTACGGACATGAGGATGTTGAGTTTAGAGCCTTGTTGCACCAGTTAGATCAGTTTGGACAGACTGTAGGAGCTGGGAGCTTGGTTGACGTGATGCCTTGGCTTCAGTCTTTCCCAAATCCTGTCCGAAGTGTCTTCAAGAATTTCAAATACTTGAACAAGGAGTTCTTTTTGTTTGTGAAAAGCAAGGTGGGTGAGCATAGGGAGACTTTTAATCCAGAAGTAACAAGAGATGTCAGTGATGCTATTATTGGTGTCATTGAAGAGGCTGACAGTGACGCCGAACTCAGCAAAGACTACATAGAAGCAACGGTGAGCGATTTGATTGGTGCAGGTATGGATACCGTCTCCACTGCTCTTCACTGGATTGTCCTCCTGCTTGCTAAACACCCTGACATTCAAACCAAACTTCATGAGCTCATTGACAAAGTGGTGGGGCGACACAGGCTGCCATCTGTGGAAGATAGAGCACGTATGCCTTACTTGGACGCTTTCATCTATGAGACCATGCGCTTCACCAGCTTTGTTCCTGTCACCATTCCTCACTCCACCACCTCTGATGTCACAGTCAGTGGTCTCAGCATCCCAAAAAACATGGTGATATTCATCAATCAGTGGTCTGTCAATCATGACACGTCAAGATGGAATGACCCTCATATATTTGACCCTTCCCGCTTCTTGGATGAAAACGGCTGCCTTGACAGAGATCTCATCAACAATGTTATGATCTTTTCAGCAGGGAAACGAAGATGCATCGGTGACCAGGTTGCCAAGGTTGAAATATTTTTGTTCTTTGCAATTTTACTGCATCAGTGTTGCTTTGAAAAGTGCCCAGATAAGGACTTTTCCCTGAACTACTCATATGGTTTAACACTGAAGCCTTTAGATTACAAGATCACTGCCAAACTCAGGGGGGAATTACTAAAAACCCAGTAAAAAGCTCTTTCATTGTGTGTTCTCCAATATAACAGGTATGTGTTCAACTATAAGACTTTGTATCTTCAGGAAGCACTCAAGAACTTACATTGTGATCTAAATTCCCATTTGCTTGTGTTAAAAAATGCCTGTAAATTCCACATTATTTATTTCTTTAACACGGAGTTAAAATGAAAAAGCATTGAAGGAAAAGATTTAAAGCACACTTTGATGTGGTTGCTCAGAAAACACTATCCATGAGTTCTAGTGTGCTGTTCTGATATTTAGTGGGAATCTCACTAAACTGCTAAATAAACTGATGGTAATGATTTTTTCCTTTCTTTTATTTTCTTACAGGAAGTTATAAAGTACCAGCTGTGTGGTTTCACCCCAATACACATATATATCATACAAATAGAAGCAAATGTGCATTAATTAACATACTCTAATAACTCATTTAACCTGTATAAAAGTAACTAATTTATAGCCTGGTTGTTCTGTATTCTTCCTCTGGTACAAATATGTCTCTTCTGTACAGTATTATTTAGGCATGAAAAACAAGCAGCAGTTTTAGTCTTGCTAAATAAAGTTTTGTAATGAATGTAATCAAGTGTGAGTTAGTGCTCTGCATTGTGATTGGAGCCTTGAATGTAAAATAAACATTGTGTACTGATGAATGTCAGAGTCTGTGGGGTGTATCAGCAGTGGTGTTGAGAATTACAGGACCTGGAGATGTCACAGAGATAATAATAGATGCTGATGTCTGGTCTCTGTGTCGTTGTGAAACATTAATGTGGGCCAACAGTCTGCATGATCTTGTTGGAGAAACCTAACATGCAGGCTGTGAATATTTAACAGGGACTGTTCGGTGCTTTGGTTGTTGTTTCTGTGTGAATATTTTGGTTTCAGGGAGCAGGTCAGATTTCCTTTTAACAGGCTATATTTTAGAAAATCCAGAAGTTAAGCACACATTTACAGCAGCTAATATTATTTTGTACTTCTTCAGTGAGTCTAATTGAGAATTTGTGGACTAAACTATGTAAAAATGTCTTTAAAATCTCAAAAATAAGCAGTCATAGCTTTCTTTTCCTGCACAACTTCAGTAAATATTTGCAGATATTTCTGCATAAAGATGGATTTACCTCATTGCATTGATATACAGGTTTAAATTTTTATCTTGTTGTCCTATCCGAATTTCTTTGCATGTTTTCATGTATAAAAGTACATACACACATATTGCTCAGTGCATTGCTACATCTGTGTCATTTTAATGCTCATTCTACTGCTATTGGTTACTCTTTCTTTGTTAGAGAAGTGCTAAACTGGTTTATAAGGTTTAATATTCGGGGATTTTAAAAATGTGTTATTGTAAAGTTAAATGAAGGCATTCATATACAGTACTTACATGTAAGAAATAATTACCTTACATGACTTAATTTCTATTCCCTGGCATTCAAACTAATATAAATCACTTGTGTATGTAACTGTGTTAGATGTGGGCATTAATCATTACCCCGCCTTCATATTCAATAACACAGGATGTCAAAATAAGGTTGCATCTTATAAAATTCTTCCTTTTAATCTGTGTTTCTTATTTTTGAAAAGAAAATCTAAGCCACACAATGCTCCACATTTATCTTTTATACATTTGTCCTCCTTGCCGCCTGAATGAGTGAATCCTGAATCTACCTGCATACACGCAGAAGCAGCGCTGCAGCTAAACTAGTTTTCGCTTGGGTTAATACAGGACGAGGACATTCTGTACTTTTACAAAGTAAAAGACCCCAGAGAAAAGAATAGCCTGTCTGACCTCCCCCATTGCTGCTTCCCAAAACATTCATGAAATGCGTCCAGCTGAAAGACTCCCTTTCACCCTGACTCACCCTAACTCACCCGCTCAGCGATGCACATACCCCCGCAGCCTTCGGCCTACCACATTTCACTTCTGAAAAAAAGTGAAAAAGTGTAGCGGCCGACAGTTTTTCAGCTCTGAGGTTATTCATATTCTGCACGTACACACAGACACACAGTGACCTCTTACAAAACTTCCCCTTGTACCCCCTCCTCTCCAAATTTTCCTCTCTTTTCTTGCAGTCACTGTATCAAGGCAACATATAGTGAAGTAAGATTTCCTAGAAACACACAAATGAGGCTCTCCAGAAAATCTCACCTTTTGTCCAGTGCTATTACTTGCTGACACAGTAGATATAATGTGTTGATGTTGGCTTCTTATTCAGCCAGTCTCACATAAAATAATCTGAATACCACATTATTCATACTGACCCAAAGCATCGGAGACGTAGAGCTTCACTAATTAAGTATCCCTGAAAATATGAAAAAGAAATTCATGCAAAATCAACATTTCTGTCAGTTTATTACCTCACAAATTTGATATTTTTACAACAAGCAGCCTCCAGCTCTATTAGACCAAAATTTTCACCAAAAACATAACATTTATTGAAACACTGGCTGCCAGTCACTCACATATTTCTGCTCTTTTCAAACCAGATTTTTTTAAAAAGCAGGTCTAAAGCTACAATTAAACATCAAAACTGAGATCTATCCTCAAAACAAGAAGGAAAACTGCAGTTTGTGCTTTGATTGGCTGTAATATATTCCAGAGTTTTTGTTTGATGTTCAAGTTCTTAGCTCAGAAAGTGTTTCCTTTCTCCTGAAACCCCCATGTGGAATTATGTCATCGTCATAAAGGGTTTGCAGGACGTATAATTACGTTCCAGTTGAAATTATAATCAAGTCGTGCCACCCTCAAGTTAAGTATCCAGCCTTAGACAGTGTTTTTCAAACACATCATTGACATAGTCTAACAGTAAGTGACCTTTCACTTGTCATGCAACCCGACACAACCATCAGAAAGAGATGTGAAGTGACTCGTTTCAATAAACAATTACTCAACTCATTATTACAGGGTGGGACAGCTTGTGCTTGAGATTTTGTCTTTGTTGGAGTTCTGTTTTGGAAAAGCGGTAAAGTGAGGACCCTGAACATGAAATAACACACAATGTGAGGTTTCATGTGCAACGTTTCTATCCATATGACAAACCGTTCTTTCCAAGAGATGCCAGATGAAGTGATGCGTGGTGGACAGTACGAGCACGTGGCTGGTTTTTATTAATGGATGGGAGTGATCTGAAAGAATCATTCACATCAACCGTGGCACTAGTTTATTGTTTTTTGTTTGTTTAGACTGTTTAGGAAGGAAACTGAGCAACCTTGTCACTAATAATTCATGTTATATAGTTGCCCTGACTACCAGTGATACACAGGGATGTGAAGCAGCAGTGAAACAAGAGGATGTGGAGGGTGTGGTGAAGCTTATTCCCTCTTTACAATCTGTAGCCTTGCTCGATCAAAATGAAAATATATGGCAAACATTTACAACACTCAATAGATCACATCTTCATTATTCACATTCTTCAGCAGATAAACAGCTGTAATTTCTTATTTTCTATTAAGTACGACCATATTTGGAAAGATTTCACTATAACCAAAACAAAGACTCCATTTCTATTTGCCTAACCCCAGAAGCAAGTATCTTCCACAAATGGAGCATGATTTAATTTATCTCCAGATGAATAAGATCTAGTGGACCTTCAGACAGAAGTATCAGGTACTTTCCTGCAGGTCCAACATCTTCAAGAGCCCATCAGTCATTTCCAGTGTCAGAGATAATGCCTTACAAACTGCAGCAAGCCATACTGGAACCTCGTTCAAGAGGCAACCTGAAGCGTCTCTGAGAATCTGACATCTGATTTGTTTTAAAAAGGGGGGGGATTAAATTAGATTATCACTCTGTTTTCTCAAGCTACATGAGAACGTTGGAAACACTCGGTGCAGAGATATACGCAAGTGGGAAAGAGACCTGAGAATAAATAGAAGATGAGCTATTTGAAACTTGTTTAAACAGAAACGACGGTGACTAATTATTATTTTTATATAACAGATAAGATGAGGAGGAAATCATGTTGTAAAAAAAGCTAAACACACACTCCCTCTCCTTTTTAAGCATTTTCTCACACTCAGGCAGGAGACAGAAAGAACAACGTGGGATATGCTGTTATCTGAAATGCTCGCTGATACTGGCGGGCTCCTCTTTACTGTGATCAGATTGTCAGTGGGAGACGCTGTAAATCAATGCTTAAAAACCATCATACATCATTTTACATCCTGCATGTTTCTGAGAAATCAGCATGTGAGGAAGTGGGAGTAGAACCAACCTCGTTTTACTTAACAGCTCTGAGATGACACATTTCCGTACTCGATGCGAACATCTTGATAAACCATTTATTTCTTCACATATTACTAAGAGAATGGGAAATACATGCAGAGATTTATTTAAATACATGCACACATTACTAAAAAATATAATAAGAAAGTTAAAAAAATAGATTAGGTTTAACTCTGAAACCTTTACAACCAATATTGGATCAATGACCCACATGATGCCCCAATGCTTTAATAAAGTTAAGGTTTTGGTTTTGTGGAGGATCATCACTCTACAAGGCCCATACCACCAAATTTCAGTCCAAATCTTATGTAATTTGGCACACTGCAGCCTTTTCTCCTTGTTCTCGTCCTTGATAATGACATGTTAACAGCCACCCTTCCTTGGAAACCATTTCTGATGAGCCTACAGGAAACATTAGCTGGATTAACTAAACAACCAAATCTATTTGATATTTTTTATCCTGTTACTCAAGGGCATTGTTTCCAACTATTGCATTGCATTTTAGACCTGACACTCCTTTGTTTGGCCTCCACCTGTCCATTTTTTTACATTAAGGACAAATTGTTAAGCTAATTGTATTGATAATAATAACTATTTGAAAATATTTTTAATGCCTTTTTATTAAAGCAATTGGAACAAAATATGTATTTGCACCTGGCTTCAAGTAACAAAAGGCTTAAAACAATATAAAACTGATTGTTTGCCAAGCGTCTGAGAGTGCAAGAACACTGATTCATTATTTGGTGATTAAAAAAATAAAAATACCTCCATCCATAAACAGAAGGGTGCAAGGACGGGTGAAATAACAGCCAATGTTCCAAGAAAACCTGTGAAAGACCTTCTGAAAACCTGGAAAACTAGCCTATTACTCAATACCACTTTTATTTTACAAGTCTAACTGCTTGGAAGAAAAACAGAGAGGAATGATGGTTGACTCAAGGCTTTTTCACAAATCTTTTAAATAGCAACTCTTTACTGCGACAGCTGTAAAGAAAACGGCATGACAACGCCAGCTGAGGTCAAACAATGTTCTCTTGGCAAGACGCTTTCTGTTTAGCACGCATCATCATTACTAGAATTATAAAACATAAACACTGGGGTATAAAAGAGTGTGTTTCAACATGCTTCTAACAGTGTCTTCACCAAAACAAGTTGACATTTCACCCTTTTTCACATCAGTTATTCATTTTGAGTAAATTTGTTGAAATGTTGACAGAGCTGAGCTATCTATGCCTTTATTTCTGACATGAATATGAAGTAAAACTTGTAATAACAAGCAAAAGTTTAACATTTTTTAAGAGCATTGATCCTTAACTTCTCTGGAATCCTGACAGAAAATTATTGTGAAATCCAACCACAAAGTCATGATGCTGAGGAAGGCGCTAAATAAGACTTTAGAACTCTGCAGGGCATTCTGGCCAATAAAAAATGACCACAAAAGGTTTTGGATGTGATTGATTTAGACCAGATCGAGTATAGCAGACAATAAATAGCTGATATTAAACAGAGCAGCCTAATCCTGTGAAAGAATCTGAGCTTGAAACAGTGGTCTTGGCTGGGAAATCTTCTGAATCCACTAAGAATGTGTAACATTTTACAATCATTGGTAAGAATTAAAGAGCAACACGGAGAGCAAACACCAGCCAGGCGGAACTGTCTTTATGTAATTGCTATTATTCATTGTGAGCTGCACAGAGAAGAAAAATGACCCTCCATTTGTAATAATCAAAATCTTGACTGTACCAGAAATTTTAGCTGTTTGAATGGGATTTGAAATAATATCACAACCATTTAACAAAAAAATGTCTCATACTCTCACGTCAAAAAAAAAAGCTCTCATAATTTGGCTGCAGAACCGTTTCCCTCCACCCCTCTCTTTCACGCCATCCCACTTCAAGCCCTCTTCTTGGCAACACTTTATGCCAGACCAAAACAATTTAGCAATATGCTATTTACATTCACAGGGTTTCATTTTCACTTGTTTTTATGTTCTCTTTTTGTAGTGGGCTCTGATTGCCTGACAGAGTTTCTTCAATCACTGCGAGAGATGTCTGCTAGAGCCAAGCACTGAAAATATGTTGATCTAATAAGACGTACAATCATTCATACTTGGATTCTGCTGGTTTGTGTGAGTGTTGGATGCCATTTCTCTTCATATTATCATAAGTGGCAGTTTTACATCATCTCATTGTGGAGACAATCTTCAGCAGGATTCGGTTAAGAAGGAATAAGGAAAAAGTGGAAGACATTAAGAATGAAAAGTTTATTTTGACTCAACTTTTTGACATTTTTAAACAAACAGTGTTTGATTAAGACTCTTTTAGAAATGTCAGCATCATTAAGGTAGTGAAACCCCAGAGCTCACATGGATGCACTAGTCTGTGTAGACATGCTAGGACACTGTGTACCCTATGCTTTATTCATTAGTCAAGAATTTCAACTTATCTCTTTACCCTTTCTTAGTTAAAAAGAAAATGCAGCTATCAAACACAAACCCAGCCTTGTTAAGAGAGTAGAACATTATTCTAAATATTACCATAAAAACTTGTATAATCACAGTTTTTTTACCCACACTCACATTTAATGTAAATATCTGTTAACCAAAATAGCTTGATATCTGCAGTTGCACAATTCACGAGTAAAACACTGCAGGTAGATCTTTGTTTCCTGACATTAACACAATCTATGGTGTTTATGTATGAAAACATATCACTGGAGAAACTCTCAGAACATGCAGGGTTGTAAAAAGTGTGACTGTAGTTTTCCTATCAAAAGGTAAGTTAATGATAAACGCAACTAGAAATGACAAGACAGCAATTCTGGTGACTTGTAAAATGTTGTATTTGTTTATTTAGGACTGGTATCTACCTCACAGGCCCTGTGATGGACTGGCGACCTGTCCAGGGTGTACCCCGCCTCTCAACCATTGTGAGCTGGGATTGGCTCCAGCCCCACCGCGACCTCGTTCAGGGAAAAGCGGTAGAAGATGGATGGATGGATCTACCTCACAGAAACAGAAAAAAAGTGTTAATCCAGCAAGCGAGCTGCGTTTCTCTGAGTCATCACAGGGCCCTCTTACCTCAAAACGTCAACTTGTGGCTTTTAATCTGTACAGAGAAAGAAACTTGACGATGACATAACGACAAATAAAAAAATAAGAATTTACAAAGAGAAAAAAGAAATCAGAGCTGTAACTCTTTCTATTTCGGTACATTGTGTGCTGTGACAGCACACAGACTGCACCCCTTGTCCCTGAATCTGCTCTGCTAAATCTAATTCTCCAAGTGTTGGAGGAATAATATCACATAAACATTTGTTCCTGCGAAAAGCTGGAAATCAAGCAAAGCTTTTTCTTCTCAGGAACATAGAGATTCCAAAAACTTAATCGACCATCCTCAGCCAAGGACACAGACTGGCTTCACTGATACTCGAGCAGTTCTTAGTGCACAGGATGTCATGAGTGTACATGCTCATGTTTTGTCTTGTGTTTTCATCGACAGGATAATACAGAGAGAGAGTACCTGGATGTAACTCTATGCAGTACATATGTTAGGGTACAAGGGACCACTTGGGAGGAGGGTCCCGGAAGGCAGCTTGAGCTTCACTAGAGGTCTGGATCATAAAGAATAACACAGTAGGGATGAAGTGTGCTTATGGAAATGCTGGGGCTAAAGCAAGGTTCCGGAGACACACTGAGTGAGCTAAGTCTGCCAGCATTAGAAGACTTGGCAAGCTGTTCGTCTCCTCCTCCAATGCAAGGAGCCACACTCGGTCCTATCGAGGAAAGACGGAGAGGACACAGAAGCTGATAGTGACCAGACTGTTTATGTATAACATCCAATTAGGATTCCAGAGGAAAATGAATCTTAGATGTCTGACTCATTGGCTGGCGGTATTTTAGATATGCAAAAACAGGAGGATTTTTCTGCATCGTCTCTTGATCACACTTGAAAGAACATTTAGAGAAAACTGTGAAGTTTAGTGGGGTGTAAAGCCATGCAATGTGACCTATGACAACAAACACAGCATTAAATCTTTGGTGGGTGATCTCATAACATTATGTAAGACAGCAGTGCCCTGCCAGATCCTGAGACAGAGTGCAGGGGAGACATTCAGGTGCATGTAGCTGAGCACGCAGCTCTCCTCTTCGCATGCCATACTTGGAAGTATTGGTTGAGCTTTCTTAACTTGATTGTTCCAGTAATCATCCCAAGCCAAGCATCTTAAAGAGGTGATACAAAAGAATGCTGTTCAATAAGCACAGCGTTGTTTACAATTCAACAAAAAAAAGTAAACTTGCATAATTTAAAACACTCCTGCTGATTACATAAGTCAGGCTAGGCTAAGAAGGAGTTAATACATATGTAGTGAGCTACCTCTGTGTGAACTGCACAGTGGTGTGGTTATAGGGTCCTTCAGAAGGATCTGCAGTTCAGCTTTCAATTACAATTATGTATCTGTGCAAACTCTTACCCAATCTCTTACATGGTAACAATCCCTTCCCCTTTAAGATGAGTGATTTGATCAGGAATCATTTAAAAAGCTGGAGGGTTTATAATGTTTGTGTGGAATTAGGAGCAGAAGATTATTTTTTAGAAATGGTGATGCAAATATCAAGCACAATCAGAAAATTACATTAAAAACAACAACAGACAACAAACTTACAGTATATTTATATTTAAATATTGTTGTTTTTATCTCTATCCTAGAATGGCTCTGATTAAGACAAGGAACTAACTCGTACGTTCATGGATGTAAAATAAATAAATAATTCCTTGCATGTGTATTCTCGTGTAAGTTGATGTTCCTGGAGGCATCATTTAATGACTCAGAAGAAGGGAGAGCTTTGGTATGAATGACAGCCAGTGACTCAGATCGTTATCCTGTGACAGGAAAAGACAGACTCATCCATAAACCTTCATGTCATACCTCAGCCACCAGCTGCAAGCCAAATCCCACAGCAGCAGAGACAAGAATCAGACTCTCCAAGCTAAGATCAGATGAGGGGAACCCATTAAGCATACTGGACTTTGGATGACTCCCCAGTAGTATAGGCCCCTGAATGTACCCACACACCCACCCACCATCATTCCAGACCAAGATTTCTGTCCTCCCTTTACTTCCACACACACTCCCACCCCCCGCTAACTTGACTGCCAGGAACTGAAATGTTTAGGGCTCTGCTGAAAACCGCCTCCAAGGTAGCACTCCTCTTAACTGCCAGCAAAAATAAGACATTCTGCACTTTCTCACTGACTTTCCCTCCCATCTCTCCATCCAACTCCCTGCCAGAAGCTGTAGCCAACAGCTACACTCCGCTTTGGCCTCTTTCTCCCCTCTGGTTCAAAAGAGAAGTTTATTTTGCCCAAGACAATTTACACAGATATAGACTTTCCAGATAAAGTAAGCAAGGTTACCATGTACACAGTGGAATGAACAAGTAGGTGCATTTATGTTTGCTTTGTTGGTTGAGTAGGAATTAATTTGGTTGTAGATTAACTTGTCCATCTCTGAAAACAGACAGTCATTGTTGCAATGAAAGACAATGAAATTCACCAGATTTCATAGATTCTGACTTTATAAAAGACCTTGCACACATACTGAAAGCATATAAACTGCAGATGCACATGTCATCCCAGGCAAGAATTGTAACAGCAACACTGTAATATAGATCCCTATCCTGATCTTAAACCTTTTTCAAACTCTTTTCCCCATACGGACATCCTGAGACAGACGTTTTTAAAATAACAAAACATTCAAATTTGAGAGGATATTGCTGCTACACTTTATGGGATTTTTTTTATTACTTCAAGGGTTTAAAATAAGGGGGGAAAGCATATCAGTGCCTTTGTGGTCATGATGATTTAATGTAAGGAGAGTACTAGATGTCCTGCAACCACATGAGTCATTTCTTTAAAATGGTTTAACCACTACAATTATCTAAAATTAGTTTAGCATCATCTGATTTCATCTTTGTTCGTGAGTTTCTAATAAAAGCCGAGCCAAACTATAAAGAAAAGTGGTGCCATGTAACATGGACATCTGTCATTATGCTTGTGGCAGGACACCAGTACCGTGATAGAGCATCATGAATGTTCACTGACGTAATGGATACATCTGCATTTTAGGTCCAGTGCAAACATGTGGACATGAGAGTGAAAAGGCATGGCTGACTGCATCCTCCTGAGGGAACCAGTTGAGAAAACACTACACACTCTACAATATAAACCTCCCCTTAAAAAAAGAATGAAATGCCTCCAGTGACACCTTATGAACCTATTTGGTGTGTCCTGTAGCTGACATCACACCTATTATTTACATAACATAATGCAAGGCAACAGTTTAATAAGCAATATATTACAGGAAGATTGAAGTAAATGGGTGATCTTATACAATCAACGTGGTCTTTTGTAACTCTCAGTTATGACCAGAACAGGCAGGTATTGTAATTGATATGGTCGAACAATTTTTTTTAATATTTCATTATTTGCAATATTCTTGGATAGATTCCAAAACTAGTTATGGTTACAAAAATATCATAATGTGGTAAATATGGATCATTACAGGCAGAAATTTTTGCCTTTCAACTAAATAAACTAAAATATTTCATAAATACTCAAAAAGCCAAATAAAGTGTGAAGGGATTAAAACAGAAACAAACTTCCCAGAACATTTAATGCTTCCTGCAAAACTTATCAGCACCACTGCCACTTCATATTAAAAAGCAATGGACCAAAACAATCAGCTTTCAATTTGTGTGACCTTCTATTGATATACAAACTATAGTCCACATTTCTATGCTCAAACCCTTCATCTTACACTCCCACCACAGATAGCTCAAACTTGCAGGAATTCAAACAAATACAATTAATCTAAAAATAAGAAATGTTCACAAGATAGTAATTTTCTTGTTTAGAAACAAGGAGGGTGTCATCTTCTATAACACCAGTTCTAAACTGCAAAAACACTTTAATACTAAAAAAAATCACTTTACAGGTCTCCCAAATTAAGGCCTTTAAAGTTTTTCTTTAGAGAAATAAGAAAGCAAAAAGTGTTTTTTTTTTTCACTCGGATGACACAACATAGGACATGGGGTGTGAGCAGGTTGCAATTTAACACAATGGGCTGATCATCAATTCCAAACTTTCACCCCGTTACATCTCTTTTCCCACTACAATGATGCCTCATGGATGTCTCTGCTTATAAAGCTTATGTGATCACAGTAGTTGCACTACAACTTTAAACAACCACATGCTTCAGGGGGGGAAAAGCCGAAGCATCATGCAAACTTCCACAAAGAATAAAAAAAAGGCAAAAGCCAACAAAAGACTAAAGGGGCGGTTAAAGGTTCGTGTGTACTAAAACGTGTGCAAACTCATTGGACATGCAAAAGGTACAAACATATTTACCAATAACACACACTGAAAGGTTGCATTTTTCAAAGGTGCGAAACAGCACTGGAAATAATGTAAATATATTAATTTAGGACCCTCAAACAGCATCCATATATGTGGCTACAGTTATTGTGGCAACCCGCAGACATCAAAATGAAGTAAGGAGATGCAGAGAACACATTTTTCACCCTCGTGTGAATATTTGTGGGATGAATGTGGAAACAATCATCAAAAATATATGTCCAGCATTTTGGAGCTGTTGGAGGAGTCAAACAAAACCTGTAATGACACAATTTCCTAAAAGTCTACACTTTTTGCACCTAGGTCATAACAGTGTACTGTAACTGCTGGGATCTCCCCAATCCAGATTTGCTGCCCAAGTCCTGAATGTCAACCCGCATGACCGGTAAGAGATTTCCACGCACTCTGCAGTCGCTAAGTAAGAACACATTTTTTCTTGTTTGGTTTTGTTTGTTTCTTTTGTTGTTTGTTTTGTTTTGCTGAACCGAGATTAATAAGGGCAGATGACTGCATCTATGTGCAGCTTGCACCCCCAACAACCCCACTCCTCTCAGACACTGAGCAGGTGTACAGAAATCATAAATACACACATTCAGTGTGTCTGTGATCCGAAGGCATAATTACCAACATTGTAGCAAAATAACTTTATTCATTCATTCATTGTTTTTTTTAATTATGGGTTTCTGTTCTGTAAGTTGTGAGCTGGCGAGTTTTTTAGATGACTGACTTGTAAGTTTATCCATTTATGAAATAAATCCTGAGTAAAAAATAAATCAGCTCATTAGAAACATTGGAGACTCTGTCATATTTCTTTCTTTTTTTTAATGATAGTGTCCCAGGTACTCGAGATCTACCATCCTGCAACTTTTAGATGCATCCCTTCTCCAGCCCATCTGAATCAAATAGCTGAATTCCTGCATCCAGCTCTGCAGAGGGCTGCTAATGAGCCTTTCATTTGATTCAGCTGTGTTGGACAAAGGTTGCATCTAAAATTTGCAGGATGGTAGATCTCCAGGGCTGGACTTAGGCACGCCTGATCTATCCCATTCACCATAACCCTCGTCTTTATTATTTGCAGGCATTTAATTCTATGCCAGCATTTCTTTTGTTCACCTCTTACCATCCTTTTACTTCATCCACTGTTTGCATCATTTTCCTGGCAGCTTTAATTTCCTCATGAATTTGCTCCCATATCATTTCTTTGTGTTGCAGTCAGATTTCTTTGCTGCAGGGCATTTAAGTGTTTGTCGGCCTCATCAACCAAATTCATCAAATCATATTCTAGACTGCACATGCAAAAATACTCACAAATTAGTGGATCTGGCTCCATGAAAAAGCAAATACCTCATCAGTCAAGTGTGTTATTTTATGCTGCAATTCAAGAAGTGTCAATTTGCCACTGTGCTAATCAGTAAGGAGCTGAAAGTGTTTGTCAGTGTTTCATCTATAGCAGATGGGAGATGAAGTAATGGCTGAGTTGGACTGATGGAATTCCACAAAGACCAAAGACATCTATCACTGGATGTTGAAACACAACAGCAGCTTGAATCTGAGCGGTCAAACCTGTTGGTAGAGCGTGAGCAGGAGTTTATGGAACAGGGTAAGAAAGCAGCTTGTTGAAAAGGATAAAAATCTTAAATTGTATATTACTTTGGCTGGAATTTACCTTTACCTAAGTATGAACCAGTACACAAAAAAATGGAAAACCATTAAGAATCTGGCTTTCAAAAATACCAAAGGAAATCTTTTGAGCCATTTCCTGCTATGTGATGTGGTCTAATAGTTGGTAATGAAAATATTAAGTGAGACTAAGGTCAGTTTTTGTTTTGGGCACAACAACGCAGACCCATAGCTTGAAAAATGACTACATGTTACTGATTTTGTAGGGAAGAAGCAACCAGTTTTGTGGATAAGTTCATGACATCTCTTTCAGCTAAGTTAAGCTATGCTCTTTCCATGTAGCATGGTACTTTTCTGACTCATTCCTTGCCTAGCTGTGAGACTCAGAGACCTCTGTTTAATGGAGTGGTGCATGGGGGACAAGGGGGAGTAAATGCTGGAGCTGAACACACATGAAGGAAAATAGTCCTCCCAAATGACTGTGATGACTGGGAGACAGAATGTGTACTAAACTGGGCGAGCAGCCAAGCCAAATAGCCCAAGGGGGCAAAGGGGAAGAGGTTGGGTAATGGGGAGTTCAAATAAAGTATATATATGGGGGAGGGGTTGGATGAGACAAGGCGAGACAAATACCATTACAGAGCAAAAATGAAAATCTGAGAAGCCAAGTGGATAGCTGGGAGTTGTAGGACTGTTTCCTCAGAGGAGGGCTGCACTGGGAGATGGAGCCACCTGTTTAATGATGCTTAACATGTAGCAAAAAGTACCAAAAACGCCCCACTACGATGAACACATGAGTGCACTTTCTTCATGTGAAAACATACAGTGCATAGAGTATCAGCACTGCTGCCTTTCTCCTCTCTCCTAAATATACAGTAGACACACACTTGATGGCCTCCTGGGTACTGTTCCTTGCGCAACGGTATGTACTGCCAAGTCACACAGCTTGAGCAGCAGGGAGGTCCAAAAACCCAGAGGGAGATGGTACGTGACAGAGAGCAGGCCATGTATGAGAGTACGTGTGTGTGTGTGTGTGTGTGTTAGGTTGAAGGGGCTAAGGTGGGGGCTTTTTTTCTTGACACTCTTGAAAAAGTATGTGAGCCTGCATTAAAATACAGGCATATAAAATCAGTGAAGGTGTGTTTTGACCATTTTAAATCAGTTTATTTTCTTGGGAGTGAAAAGGAATTGAAGAGCTGCCTGTTGTGAAAGAGGGTGTAACATCTGATGCCCATGTGTTCATTTGTCTGAAGCCATTCTAGTCATGTTTGTGGCCTAAGTAGCTCCCTGTAAAATATAGGATGGAACTACAACACCAGCCCTCTCTGTGTGGTTGAGCCTATTTGTATGTACAAACATTGCTTGGCCCCGCATACTAAGCAGAGAGAGGCAGGAGCCTGTGAGATTCATCCTGCATCGATTGCTCTGTCCAAACTTTGAAAGGGATTTTCTTACTGTATCTTGCAGGAAATGATTCATTAGGCTTCAGTCCAGTTGGGATCACTCTGACAGGGAATAAGAAACAGCTTCTCACCCCAGGCTGGTGTATTTGAAGTGAGTGCTAAGACAAAGGGGATGATTGGAAGCAGCCTGTGAAGGCATTACTATGGGAAAGGGGGGTGCAGGGACTAAGACCAAACTCAGGTAAAGGGATGGAAAGCCAGGCTGAAGGAGAAGAAAGAAAAATAAGGAGGATAAGAGAGAAAGAGCTGGGGGGAGCACAGAGGGTGAACAGGAAGCCTCTGTGGGCTTTGAGTCAATGGTTCAACAACTCCCAGACAAACTTGTCTGTCCTGGAACACTACAAGGGAAAAAATATAACGCAGTGTACTAATCTGTCTGAGGTTATCTTGAACACATTTTTCTCAGTTGCTTTTGCATCCTGTGACTCTTTGGGAGAGTATGCCAAGGCATTTCTGGTGAATCAAAGCATGACCTAAAGTTAAAAAGGATTTTACTGAGAAGTAGCCAGGGACTGCAGTGAGAGGATAGCTCTGAAAAATACACAAATAACTCTTTTTATTCTTTACTTGTCAAGGTATTGCCAAGTTGTCAAACAAAACAAATGCACACACCTTTTATCATGATACTCTGTTAACCTCTTAATGTCTGAACTTGGCAGAAACCTGCCATTTTTAACTTAAAAATTTTACACTTTAACCAAATCTGGAAAAAAAATTCAATATATTTACTATTACCATCTAATTGGTCAAAATTGTTATAGTGTAATCGTCTCACTTTCTGGTAGGGTGCAGAAGACCAGTACCATGTGGTGAACAACAGGGTTTTGAGTGAAGTTTCTGCCATAAAGGGATGAGAAATGTCTCCAAAACAGTTAAATACATTATATGCCAGGACATACAGGTTAAGCTATGCATGATTCCCATTTAAATCCCTGACTGTTTCATTACACAATCCTTCTGTTTATCCATCACCTCTAAAATCATTTTTATCTCTTGTTTTTTCTGTTTCTATGCTCTCTTTTTTCCTCCTGGCTCTGTTTGCTTTAATAAACTAATCACTAATTAATTTAAGCATTTTTAAGGTGGTACAATTGTATTTATCTTGATCACAGAAGCAACCTTCTGCACAAACCTTGACTGTTATCTATGGAAGACAGTTACACAATGTCAGTCTTCACACTTATGGACTCAGACTTTGAGGCATGTTTCCAATAAGTGGGTGGCAGAGAAGAAGGATAGCAGCATGTCAGCTGATGTGGGAAATAAAAACTGAAGAGTTCGCCATGTCTTATCTTCCGCTCAACATTTAAATCAAATAGATGCTGCAAATGAAATATGCTCATAGAATAAATATCATCCCAAATCTGACATAGTTGGCTGAATAAATTGTGTTTCATGACAAAACTTGTCCAATCTGATTTGCTTATTCCCAAATCTGAAGCATAATATGAGGCAACAAACATTTCAACACCGTTTCTGCTTTGTTTCCTGTAAATTGTACCCTCAAATCAATTTACAGTCAGTCAGAACATTAAAGTCACCAAAGATTAGAGAATGACACTGTTCATGTTGTTATACTGTAATCTTTTGCAGAGAAAACTTGTATTTTGGCTTTTTTATAGATGTTATTTTAACTTGCCACAGATTAATCGTACAATTCTATATAGCAGCAGCAATCATGCAATACTAAGGGGAGCTGAAACGGGTGGTGATGATGGGAAAACAAGTCCAATTAACAGAATCTACAGGTTCTGACGTACCTGCTGGTCACATCCCAGTGCAACAACACTGAGCTGGTCATAGTTCTACTGGTGGAATAAAAACACTCTATGTGAGTCGAGTTGAGCACAAGATTAAAAAAATGATTTAAACATTTACATTTAAGTCAGATATTGACACCGTAGTGTTGCTATCACTGACCTAATACCACTGAGATTTCTAGCATCTGGGAGTAGAAGAAACATCTGTGCATAATGCTGCACTTTTTACAACAGTTACTATCAAAGTTGGATGAATAATATACTTATTATTCTGTGAGTTTTCCTTATTATCTCACAAATTGGAGCATTTCAGTGGATAAAAGTGAACTGTCATGGTCCAGACAGCTATTATTCTATGACTGCATGCAAAGGTCTCCCTAATCAATGAGCATAGCTTTAATATCCAAAATCTACATGTATCACCATCATTCTGTTCAACTGTTTTTTTTTTCAACTATGAGTCAACCCATTTCACAGTTGGATTTTACTTTATCGTGCACATATTTGGTCACTCAGAATTTGAACTTTAAAGTAAAATGGCCAATTCTTCCTATCATGTTGAAGAGTTTTCACTAACATAAGTGCTGGTTGTCAAAAAGAAGGATGTGATATATGATCATCACATGCGGGTTTAAACCAAAATAAAGACTATTGAAGATAAACCAGACTTTATCTTGAAGTGTTGAGAGGACTAAAACCAAATACAAAAACGAGAAGAGCGAAGATAAGACGCAGAGGCCTGGAATATGTCCAAGGCCTCAACGTCCCACTCAGTTTAATAAAGTGAGAAACAAAAAAAAGAGTGAACACTGCAGTCTGTCCCAGTGTAACTGTGTGTGTGTGTGTGTGTGTTTATGCACAGCAGCGCATGTGATCTCATGCTACAGTTGAAGCATGCAATAAAACAGCAAATTATGAATTAGATAAGTGTCACTAACCTCTGCTAACCATCATCTATCATCTTGTAAAACCATAACAGCCTGTGAATGAATGAGCGCGCTTCCAAGAATTTCCCATGGGTTACTCATGATAGTTGAGCCTGTCGTAACTTAGCTCAAAACCCCAAAAAACATGTTAAATGGTCAGATTCCGGATGTGTTTTCTTCAAGGATTTAAAACCAAGATAGTAATTTTCTCGTTTACTGTCACAACAGTGCAATAAAATCCTGTTGTCATCCGGTGATTTATTGTTACTGTGCTCTGAAACTGTGCTGCAATCATCCTGATCACATCTTGTTTCTCCTCTTACTTTGCCTTGTGTGTTTCTGTTTGTTCTGACAATAATTTTGCACATAATTTGTATATGTCACCTGTAAAGTGGATCCCTGTCTGTCAGATAATCGACTTTACTGTGTGAATGCAGCAGGGTGTGAAGCACAGCCAGGGAAGCCCATAAAACATGACATCAATCTGAGTCAGCAGAAACATGACATCACTCTGACTCTTATTGTCAGCTGCATAGTAAGTGGAGACAGCAGCTATTTAGGTTTTCCTCTTTCACATAATTTCACTGAAGATTGGTGGCAACAATATTAAGCCTGCATTGAACCTAACATTCATTTCCTACAGTTATTTCCTAGTCTGATGTTTGCCAGCCAGTTCGGCTCTTCTTCTCAAGCATATGCTGATTTATTAGCAGTTAATCAAGTTGCTGCAAAGGAACATACGTATACATACAAACATCAGTAAATCTTCTTATAATAGTGAACATAAGTAACCATGGAAATTGATGCTAGCTAATCTAATTTACTCTCAGGGGCGAAAGCAAAAGAAGACCTGGCCATTGGTGGAACCTCTGAAGCAGCTGCTTACTAGAACATCTTTATAACATGTCACATCGTGCTCTACAGCTGCTTGGACGATGCTTTATTGTAAACCAGACAACTCCCTGCACAATAAAGGGTAACTGCCAAGCAGCCATTGTGCTATTTCTCTGTTTCTCTTATGCAATAAACAAAGTCAAGCTGCCCTTTCGCTCCTGCCAAGCCCACTGCTCTAACAATGCTAATAAAGAGAAGTCATTCCTTACCCAGAGAGGCTGATACACTGAGCAAATTACTTTTGCAAGACTGGTTCACAAACGGTTATTACATGCTGGAACACATTATAATAGTCTTAGGTTCAATGGGAAATGGGATTTGACACAGTATTGGTGATTTTACTGGTTATCATTTTACTATTTTATTTAATAATCTTTATTTCTTGACTTCTGGTCCATTGTTTACTGAGGTGTTGGTACAAAATCAGCAAAAAATAAATCAGCAACAACATCAACAAATTGGTCATTAGATTACAACAGCTACCAAAACATTGGCTCAAATAATTATTGTTTCATATCAGTTATTAAATATTAGAATGAATAGTAGTTCAGACTAATTGTTTGTTTGTTTGTTTTGGGGCGGCTGTGGCGCATGTAGTAGAGCGGGTCAGCTCCTAACCGGCAAGTTAGCGGTTCAAATCCCGGCTCTGGCGTCCACAT
>JBAMHV010000021.1:7567664-7598018 GCA_037177535.1 Pseudomugil gertrudae | reverse complement strand
GTCGAATAGTGTTAAAGCGCTTTGAGTGCACGAATGTGTAGAAAAGCGCTATACAAGTACAAGACCATTTACCATTTGTTTGTTGTATTTTAGAATGTCTTCAGCAAACAGATGCAACTTTTTCAAATCTGATATTGTTACGATCCCAGGTCAAAAACTTTAGTCATTTAATGTTAAGCTTGGTAACCAGGCTCAGTTGTTTTGTCCTGGTTTATGTTCTTTGTGAAAGACTCTTGTCATCTCATAATATTTGTTACCAGGCTTTGGTGTCATACCCTGGTCTAGGCCCTTTGTGTTTATTGTGAGAGCTGGTGTTTTGCTATGAGCTATGTTGTTAAGTTTGTTAATAAACCTTTTCATTTATACCATTTAATTTTGTGATTAATGTTACATAAACATAAACATTACATAAACAGACATGGATGGGATTATTCTGTCTACTGAGATTCAGCTAAATGCTGCAGCTAAGTGGATGAGACTTGCATACTTCTCATAGGTTTCCAAAGGTGTACAAAGAGAAACATTCTGGGCGTTTCCTGTTTTTAGAAAAATAAAAGCAATATTTGTAAAGTTAAAAAAAACTACCATTTTCATTTGCAGGTGTTTTCAATTATTAGTGTTTAGTACGTAAATCTCCAGCAGCGTCTCTTTAAATCTCGTTCAGCTGACGAGCTTTAATAATTGCGGCTCACGCAATGCAACCACCTTAGACCAGGGTTATTCAATTCGGTTTCACGAGCCCTGCAGCCCTGCAGGTTTTCACTGTACCCCTGTTTCAACACACCTAAGCCAAATTAAATGGCTCCCACAGCCAATAAAGTTCTGCACAATAACTCATTAATGCGATATTTTCATTTTGTTCACATCTAAGTTAAAGGCAAGTCCTTGGGCAACACAGTGGATAGTGGTTAACACTGTGGACTTTTTGTGTGGAGTTTGCATGTTCTCCCTATGGATGCATGCTTACTCTGGCTTTCCCTCATCCACAAGATATGCATGTTAGTTAATTTATCACTTTGTACTTTGGATAAAAGTGTCTGCCAAATGACTGAAGAATAGAATAGAAAGTCACAAAGGGAAAGAAGTACCCATGAGTGATGGATAAACAGGTGTCAGACATTAAGCAGTCATTCATGTAAAGTATTTAAAAGGATCCCTTGTTTTAAGTCACAATAATTGACCCAGTTACATTAGATCCCATGATATCAGAGAGCTGCAACTGGACCTTTCCTCCAGTTTGGATGTGATACTATTCCCATTGAAGCTGTATGTTTAACCTAAATATGCTACATAGCTGTAACTCAAATAGCTTTGGGACATAAACAGCTAAAAGAACAAAACATGGCATTGCCTATGCAGCTCCACACCCAACCCTATTTCATTTCCAGTTAACATACAAAAACTTTAATAAACTGTTTCATTCCTTTGCTGGATAGATGTGGAAATAAGGCTGTTTGCACAAAGAGTTCACAATAAATCATCTTGAGGTAAAGGATGCATGGATGCACCAGATTTTTCAATTTCATAGTTCATAGCAACTATTTTTTAAATAACTCACAAAGTCTTTTCATGTCAGACAGCTGTTCCTGGAACCGCAGATGAAAGGAGATATTTCTCAGGTCAATGTGATTCATACTTTAAAACGAGAAAATAACTCTTACAACCAAAGTCAGTTTAGATAAGAAGCAGTTTCACTAAATGTGAAAACTGTGTGGAAATTCACAGAATGCAGCATAGAAACGAAGAGGACATAGATACAAGCAAACCAAGATCCATATCTGTTACATTCCAGCTTTCCTAAAGTTTCCTCCATTTCTCTGTTTAGTTCCGGTCGTGTTGTTTCCTGTTACTAATACACCAATCTGTCCCATTTAGGACCCCCCATGGTGGGATATTCACCATGAACAAAATCAAAGTCTAAACTGAGGTGACGAGAGAAAAGATGCAGTGGGTAAGAAAACATCACTCCACATATCTGCTGGTATTATTCTTAATCACAGAGAGAAAAATCTCACTAAACAAATCTTTCCAGTATGCAGAACCACTGAAACCACATCCTCGTGTTACGCAACAAAATGTTAACCCGGTGACAGCTCCTGAAATGTTTCATGGTGTTACATACCACCACGATGTGTTGTGGAGGTCCTTAACCTGCCTTATCATCTATCAGTGAGCGCAGTGCGTCAAAGGAGAAGGAAAGGTTAAGTAAGGTGAAAAGGGAGTTAAGGAAAAGGAGGAGTGCCTTGCTAAGACTTAAAGCAGCATGGCTGTAGCTTGGAGACGCGTTATGGAAGCTGCATGGTGTTAGCTAATGAAAGAGATGTGTCTGCTTGCAGAACAGGTCGTGTGAAGCTCCTCAGTGGGGAACCAAACTGCACAGCCAGAATAAAGCATTAATTCACAAGAATAAAAGTCTGAAAAAGAAATATGAAGCTACAATTAATCCCAAATAAACCTGCATGCTCTGTAACTGTAATCCTGAATCTATCAGAAAGCTGCCTCTCGTCTCAGCTCTCCCACAGTTCAAATGGCTCAGTATTACACTGGCGATTCACTCCAACACACTGTCACACATACACACGCACACGTCCTGCTGTACAGTTCATGCCTCTTCAGTTCCCATACAGTGATTTAAGGCGATTGCTTCAGCAGAGCAACCTCTGTGCAGATCTTCGCCCACACGTGTTCACAGCAGGTAAATCTGTCAAACATGTTTATCATAGAAAACCTGATGTTCGGTTTGGGAAGTTGGACATGCCGAGAATTAGACTTTACAAGACATAAAGTTTATTTTCAAAGATTTAACTTCACTGTTTTCAACGGCACGTTGAATTGCCTGCCAAGAACGGGAAACAGAGTGGTGTTTTAGTCTATTTGAACTTTTCTGTTAACCTCCTGATACCAGAGTTTTGGTTTGGCTTGCAATAAAGTTATTCATTTTCTATACTGCTTAATCTAATCCACAGTCGGGGGGGTAGCTGGAGTAGTTTTAAGCAGACAAGAGGCAAAGTACCACCTAGACAGGTCGCCAGTCCATCGCTGGGACAACACAGTGAGACAAACATCAGACTCAAGAGGGACAATTTAGAGTGATCAATTAACCTAACATGGATGTCTTTGGACACTGGGAGGAAGTCGATGAACTAGAAGGGAACCCATACATGTAAAGGGAGAACATGCAAAGGCCACACTGAAAGGTCACTGCTTGAACCCTCCCCTGGATGAAGATTCAACCTGCAATCTTCTTACTGTGACACCATGGTGCTAAACATTAAATGTATTACATTTATAATAATCATGTCAGCACAGCAAAGTAAGATAATTTGGTTGATTATTTTATTGACTTTAGGGGATTGTGCTTCAGTGGAATGAACCACACAGCTAAATAACTTAGTAGTCCTTCAAAAATGTGCAAAAATCCCTTTTGATATATATTTTCATACTGGTAGTCTTTCCTGTTAGTTTTGGTGGATTAAATCATGGCACTTTTTTACAGTAATACACATATTGGACTTTTCACCCTTTTTTTTAGTATGTCAGGCATCAGTGTGGAGAGGAGGGTTCATACACAGCCACAACAGCTTGGCACCTCCTCTTCATGCTGGTCCCTCTGCTTGACCTCTACCAGGTGTTGTTGAAGGTTTGTGTTGGTCACACAGCATGTACAGCCCTCCCAGGTTTATTACACCTGTGTTAAATTGGATTGAGGTCCAGGATCACTGCCAGTCATTTCTTCCACTCCTTAATGCCTAATTCTGGAGGTACTCTGTGACCCTCCTGGCTCTGTGAGGGAGGAGGATGGTGCTAGGTCCCAGATTCAGCAGATAAGGCTTCTAAGGTTTCTCCTCTGACACCGCCAGATAGTAGCTTAAGAGTTCAACTTTGTGGGCAACATGTTCCAGGTACACAATAACTATGGTGGTGCACACAACCAAAAAATGTGATCTCTGTGCATGTGCTTAAATAATACTTTATATTGTATATTTACATAGATTCCACCACACAAAAACACAAAGTTTGTTTTTTTTCCTTGGTTTGGTAAGACTTATGATGCCTACATTAACAGAGTTTTGGATTTGAGGAAAGTTTTCCTGCAGTGATATGTTAGATGACAGGGTAAAGACAAAGCTTCATCAGAAGATTAAATGCTTCCTGTGAACCCACCAGGGATGCGCTCCTCTGTCACCACAGGTCACACAAAAAATGACCTCAGTCTCTAATAACCAGCAGCAGATGAGTTTAAGAAGACACTGCAGGAGCACAGGAAATGGCTCAGGTCAGAGTGTGTTTGGAAGAGGGTGGTCTCCGGTTTGTTTTGGAGGCCTCAGCAACAACCCTGCTGTGTTGCTGTGCTGTCTTTCTTTTATTTATCCACTGGAGGATCACGGGGTAAATGAGACAGATAAAACACACAAAAAAAACATTCCTCAACAAGATCTGTTTCTCTTTTTTCACACAATAAAATCCACAGAGTCATCTCACACACTGTTAAATGTGGAAACAAATTTGTCAATCAACAGCAGGTAGTTTCCCAAAAAGGAAATACAGTGGGTATGTTTATGTGTTTAGTTTTGTGCAACAGTCCTGGAGTAAATTATTAGCAGAAGTTTGTGAGGGTTGGTGAAGATTGCAGAAAAATATGGACAGCATCAGGCAGCTCTGGACCAATTTGGGGGGCTTCTTCCAGGCCACATGCTGCACACAGAACCACGTAGGACAAAGGCCAAGAAAAGAAGTGAAAATGAAGAAATTATTCATTTGAGTTAGTCCAAACAAGTGCAAACACCTTTCACAGCTGTTTGCGAGAACCATTATAATATAACAAATTACAAGCAAAGCTGGATATTTCTATTTGTATATATACAAATAAACAAGTTTCTTTCTGCTGTGAATTTGACCTTTTTAACATGGAGTCTATGAGGTTTGACTTCCTTCTGCGGGCAGCCCCTAGCGGATAAGTGGGGAACTACAGTTTGTGGGACTTTAGCATTGGCTTCACTCACAGAGGTTGCTGTTTGGTACCTTTGGTACACATACATGGCAGCTGCCATATTTGTGTCACTATTTTCACTAAAGTCACATAACAGACAAACCCTCTTAGCTTTAAAGCTTTGTTTGATGAGCATTAGAGCACCATTTGGGAACAGTTATGCCCTAAAAGGGACATCAAAAACAAAAGTACACATGACCACAATTTTAAAGTAGTTACCTGTAGTGTATCCTTGCTGCACCTAAGGCCATTAGATCCACTTGCAGATGAAAACATGCTTATGTTTGGGAATCATTTTGGTCACTGATGGCCACCATTTATTCACAACTAGACATATTGACTTGTTTCTGTGTCCATCTTTAAGAGATGTCAGTAATTCTTCACCCACTTTTAAAATGCCTTGCAGTGACAATTCAGCCAATGAAGTGCTCACAAAATAACTCTGATCTGCCAGCACAAGTTTTCCTGTTAAGTGAAAGAATGATTGTGGATGCTTTTGCTTTCAAACGTTTTGCAGCTGAACATCAGTGTATGGTGTTAAATGCTAAGACTAAAATACACTTTGTATTTGTTCATAGCTCTCCTCCATCTCATCCATTCTCTTGTGACACAGCTTTGATTTCTATGCCTCCCCACCCTCCACCCACCCAGCTTCTTCCTAGTTTTTCATTGTTAAAACTGCTTGATAGATCCTTACAAACTTGCTATACCTTAACTAAGTTTGTCTTTCGGACTAATTACCTGAATTCAATCCATGAATTTTGGGTAAAACAGCCTGTTTGACCCTCTGTCCAGTCTGTTAGGATCTTCACTCCCTTCCTGGCAAATAATATCACCTTTATAACTTGAGATATTAGATATTATCAGTATTAAGATGATGTGATCATATGACAATACACTTCTATACACTTTATTGCTGAATCTATTCTAAACTTTGCATTTGATATTTAGGGGTTTTGTTCATTCTAAAAAAGTTTTTTGTGTTTTGTATGTATTTATTTAAAGTATTTGATCAAGAAAACTCCTTTGGAAAGCTTCTCAGCAATACTCAAACACCTCTAACCACTGACTTAAGTGGCTGTCTGTTTTAAGTTCTGGGTAATCTAAATTTTGGTTATAATTGTTATGACAGACCCATTTGCCATTTAAAAGCATTCCCACAGGTTCACAGCTCACAGTACCTGCACAATATCTGATAAGATCTCATAAAAAACATCTAATTTCTTGGTAAACTACTTTGGCAAGGATCACATCTTTATAATTGGTCACAGGAGAGAGTATTTCTAAATGAGCTCTGGTTTGCCTGGATTCATGTCTGTCTACCATCCTCTCAGCCATATGTGTACCGTTCCCACTGAGCAGGACATGGAAGGCTTAACTGAATGTCCATCAGGTTCTTCTTGCATCCACAGGACATTTTGTTCATATTACTGATTTATATCAGTCATCGTTGCTTTCCCTTGGTCTGTGTCTTTCATTTCCCTCTAAGTCGACAGAATTATCCAAAATTATTATTACTGCTCTCAGGAGGAAATTCATAACTCTCTAAGCAGGAAGAAAAGGTAGGCAATAGATGTATGTTTATATATATTGCGGATGAAATTTCTTAGAGAGCATTATAATACTTCTCAAGCTACAGAGTAAAGCTTTTACTGTTGACTTGTGAAATAAGAGGTTAGAAATACGCTGCTTAATTAAAGATGATAAACTGCAATCGTGAAAAAAAACATTATTTCCCCTGGTGCGAGCCCATTGGCCAGCATTTCTCATGTCAATAAACTGGTGGTGATGTTGAGCAACACACACAGAGCAGAGTTGACAGATGCTGAGAGAGACGTTGTGATTGGTCCGCCGCGGTGGGCGTTTCCGCATTCCGGAGAGAGCTGACAGCGCGAGCGCAAGTAGCTGACGTCGTCTCCTTTCTTCAGTCATTCCCAGAGGACACGACCAAAGCCAGGAAACAGGAATGCCTTACATGTTCATCAGTACGCAGATCCGACTGGTGTGTATTTTAAAATCAGTAAATAACTGGTGTGGTATCCTTTCTGGGAGGGCGCGCGCGGGAGTTGCTTATTGTTTGTTTGGCTGCACACATATAATGACAGTCGATCAAAGGTGGATATTGCAAATCATGGTTATGCATGAATACGTATGGTTAATAATGAAGCCAGGAAGGTAACCCCCACCCCCATCTGTCTCTCTCTTTTGCCACCGTGCCCTTAATTAAAACCACGTGTTGCGCGTTTCTCAGCCTCACGCGCATGTTCGCTTTGTTGTCTACTGCGGCAACCTAATTCTATAGCCGCAGAGAATTGGATATAATCTATTTATAGCCCATCCAGATATTAGAGAATATGATCCGCACCTGCCAGGTGGAGCCTGTGATGCAGGCATGGCTGCAGTGTCTGTTTGCTTCACCAGTTCATCATGGTGTAAACGTCACTGTTGCTTTTCAGGAGACTGGCCCAACAAATGTGGGAGATGAGTTTTCTGATTCAACTGTCATGAATTACCTGGGTGCAAGAAAAACCACCATGCTGGGAAACAATTTGTGAGTACTGTTTGTGTTAAAAAATGTTTCAAACGTAACTTATCCTGGTTTCATTTGTGTTGTAAGACCTCCATTACATTTCATAACAGTGAATAATCTACTGTATTAGTGCTGTTACACAGGCGCACAATCGGTCTCAGGTGTGGCATAAATCTACTTTCACAAGGTCATATTTCCCAGCTGAGTACTTTTATTTTGCATTGTGTGTTTGTACATATTGATGATAGAGCTTAGATCAAGTGGGAGAGGAGGAGTCATGTGATGGAGGAACGCTTCTGCTTTGCAGCTTTAGAAAAAACAATATGATGGAATACAGATCACAATAGTGTTGTCATTGGCATGCGATTCTGATACGCTGGGAAAAGAACCAAGGTGTGGAAGGAAGTAAACGAACACCAGAACAATTAGCAGCATTATAGTTTCCAAGCAAAGTTTACTCAAAGAGAAACTCCACATCTGTGGAAATCACAATGACTTTGTTTATGCTTGTGTTTTAGTTCTGAATACCACGTGGATGACCCACCTCGCCTCGTGCTGGACAAGCTGGAGAAGATCGGCTTCCGTGTGCTGACGATGACGGGCGTGGGACAGACACTGGTGTGGTGTCTCCACAAAGAAATGGAGTGACTGATCATAGAGCAGCTGTGTTAAAAATCTTCTGAAAGCTTTTATCTTCTTTAAAAGGAGGTTGGAATATGCACGAGGGCTTTGTATCTTCCTTTTAACTCTGCGCTTCTTACTCTTCTCTGCTTTCAGATGACCTTGAATGGATGATATGACACAGATAATAACAATTTTCCATTGATTTTTATAAGATCTATTTTTCAGTATTGTTGCTTGCCAGTACTAGCTTTTGCATCTAATCTATGCTAGGTTTGTACTTACAGCTTCCTGTGAAGAAGCTTTATATCATGTTCAATTATGTTTTGTAAAAATGTGGATTTTTTTTGTTTGTAATAAAAGATATAAATGGGAAGCTATTATTGTACACATAAATGGAGTATTAATTCATTTGAAACTCATATGTAGGACTTAGGCTGCAGGTAATTTATAAGGATGCTGCATTTTTTAAGATGAGCCAAAATCATGTGAGACAAACGGATAGTCTTTGAGTGCCAGAAAGCGCTGGGTGGTTTCATTACAGCCTCAGGTCTGCCAGCGTATGTCAGAGGCCAGCCCAGATCACTAACCCACAACCCTGCCAACCAGCTCACAGCCAAACTCTTACCAGACCTGCTGCCTCACACATGATTTTAATTCCACCTCCAAACTCCAGATCAAATGGAGCTGGTGCGTCCCAATTCTCGGACCACAGATTTCCACATTGTGTTTGCACACAACAACTCCTCTGCTTCAACATTTCAAATGAAGAATCCATTGCTCTGCTGTAACTCATGTGACAGCAGGCTCATCCTCCCAGCTGGTTGCATGCAGCACAAGCCACTGTGGGCTCGGGCTGGGTTGGTGGTGAATGTGTTTCCTGTAATTGTGTTTCCTCTGTTGTCATTTGGACAAAGTTTGTGTGTTTCTGGGCTTTTTTTTCAGATCGCTTGGATATTGGAAAAGGATACACATAAACAAAACCATGTGATGAGGGGATTTTGCAGGAGGAGAGGAGCAGATGTCTCCCACCACACCACTATGTTCCGCTCCACAGCTGGACATTGTGTAACAGAACCATGAAGAGGCAGTGCAGGAGTGGCAGGGGGATAAATGACTACAATGGATGTTGCAAAGTCTCCATGTGGCTCCTAAATAAAACAATGACAGGAGAAAGTGCAGCCACACTGGCCTAAATACAGACAGGCTATATACCATAGTAATGGGGAAAAACAGACTTATTGGAGAAATAATGTTTCGTAATGTCGTTATAAAACCCACAACAGTCTGGCACTGTAAGTTCTGACTTAATGTGGGTCAAAGAACAGTAGCATGTCACTTCACAGAGCATAAATAAGCAATGTAGAGTTTGTAGAAACATCCAGACATCTGTTTCATAAGATTATTTGGAAATGACTTAAAATAACAAAGCAGAATTATCTGAGGTCAATATCATGGGATAAAACACATATTTCAAAGCATGTTCCTCCATTTCAGCTGGTCCATGTCTTGTGACACAGTTCAACAAACCAAGTTTGCAGTGAAAGTGTAGGAAAAAGGTACATCTCTGCAGAATCTCAGTTTCAACTCGTCTGACAACTAACATTTAGAAAACTAGAAGATCGCGTGGATGTTGGCAGAATAAAGGAGTAATGAGCACGTGTCTCAGAAATGAGACAATATCTTCTCCTTTTGCAAAGAAAAAGATGAAGAAAATTAATAAAGGTGTTAAATTATGTGCTGGACTATTCTTGTATTTTAACTTTAAGAGGATAAATGGTCTCATTGAGAGCGACTGAATGTTCTCCTCCCCATGAGGCTGAGACGGCTGGAGGGGAGGCGAGGTGCATAGAGGAGGATGACCCGAGGGAGCAGAGAAAGTGGCAATGTGTAAAAGCTCTAACAAACAATAGAATAGTTGCAAGACATCCAGAAGCGACTGTTTCCAGGGCAATTTAATGATGATAAGGTGGTTTTAAGAAAATAAAAGCATCTTTTTGCCACTGAGTCTTGGAGCAAAGATTGAAAGATGATCTCCAGTTTGACAATACAAAGTTTCTTAAAGGAAACTTGAGAGGGATTGTGTTTTAGTGTGTAAAGACAAACTGTCAAAAGTTGGACAATCAAGATTTAGGTCCTTCAGATAAAACTGGGGTCAAAGGAACATCCTAACACAATAAAAATGTACATTGTGGGAATAAAAAAAATAACTTTCCAGATTATTTTTGGACAAAATGGACACTGTAACTAAAAATAAAAAGGAACATCCAAACAGTTATCAGCAACAGTTCAAAAGGCACGACTCCATGTGGTATGACGAAGTGTTGGTCACCTCAGTGATTCTTATTCAGCTTCATGATGGCAGCATCCAATAATGTTCATCTTTTCTTTTTTTTACTCAGAGTAACTCTAGATAAAGAGATGCGAAGCTAAAGAAAGTAACAGCTCAGACTGGTGCGGTGGTGCCCAAACCACAACAGAAACTGTGCATTTTGTAGCAAAAGTGCAACAATGATCCCGTTTTATGGCACATCTTAACATGTGTTTGCAAGGCAAATATGAGAAAAGACCTTAAACTCACCATGATTTGTGATCCTAAATGTTGTTAGACAAGTGACGAGACAAAGTTGTAAAAGCAATACTGTCCCAACTCTGTAATTACGTTTCACGCTTAAGGACAGATATGTACTAACTTGACAGTAACATAGAGGGTATGACAAGCTTAAATTCAAGTAAAACTATAAAACAAATAGTTGGCAGATTAAAGGCTATTTAAGTAACATATCTAAAAAAGAACAAAAGTTAATTTCTCAATGAAAAGTTCAGTTTAGACTTTATATATTGCAGTTAACCGGGCCTCTTAAGTCCAAAGTAGAGCCTTATACTTATAATGTGCATGAAGCCCATATTGTAATCCCCAGAGTCGTTCAGTTTTCATCACAAAGATTCCATAAAAGCTTACCTAGTGTCCCATCACAGCCTCCTTACTGGTTTAACATGGAAAAGAAATGATTTCCAAGCAGTCACATCAGATTTTGTGGTTTGGAATACTTTCTCATTTTCACAGCTTCTGAATAAATTTGCAGGCAACAAAAATTTGATGTTATTTGGTTTGATTATAAAGCCAATGACTTGTCACATTTATCAAAATAATGAGCTTTATAATTATTGTATTTATTATGAACTGGCTTGAATAGATCCATCTGTAAAGTGCTGGAAGACGGCATTGTTGTAAAGTGGAGCTTATACAAATAAAGTTTAATTAAATTATTGATGAAAAGTACAAAATATTACCATTTTTATTACAAGGATTGCTGCACAGCCAGACTCTTCTGGCTCTTAAAAGCTGAATGCTTTAAATGACAAAATGCCTTGTAATAATTTATTTAATTTTACTGATGTTATTAGCATCCGGTTCATAAGTTTAATCTGAAAATCTGTGATTTAAATTGATCTGTGGGACACAACGTATTAGAAATAAGATTATAAATGACATAATAATGAAAAGCAAAAACATTCATTAAAACATTTTTTATTAAAAATCTTTTTTTCCTCACAGAAAACAATAAGTAACAAACACACATAAGCAGCTTTATTAAACTAAAGCCTAAAGTCTCTTCTCTTTGAGTCACATGAGGCTGCTCAGCTGGATCTTCAGGGGCTAAGACATGCCAGCTTCCTCTTCGTCCTCTTTCTGCAGTTGTTCTATGAGTCTCTGACGCTCGGCCGCCTGCCTCATCTTCATCATCACCACGCTTTCGTAGTCGCGCTCATTTGTCAGGGAACCCTAAAGGAAAAAAAAAAACATGCAAAAATGCCTTAATGAGGATGCTACCTTTAACTAATGAGTCCCTGATACATTTCACCAATAAAAAAGATCAAGCATACACTGTCACAGAAATTATATTCGTTGTTGGCTATGCCAAGTCCAACATGACACCATAAAGACTTGTTATAAACATATAGGACGACTACAACAGTCCAACAGGTTGATGCTCTCTGGTCTCCACACAAAAAGGCTCATCTGCAGACAGGTTCCTACTTCCTGCATGGCAACATCCCATCAGCAGCAAAGACACAGCCACCACATTTGAAACTGAACTTGCATCAGTGAGCTACATATTCAGTAAGATGGAGATACTCCTGAATCTTATTCCTCCCATAATGCTTTTTTTCCCTCATTAATTACACTGTGACTCATAAATGCTGGTTTCTTTTTGGACTCCAAAAGTGTGCACTGCATGCTTTCTGGTCATAAAGAGAACTGTATCCCACCCTAAACAGATCAACTCATGCCTTGTCTCATGCAAACATGAAGAGCAGCAAAGGGCTGCATTAAACGTTAGATGACTTCTGGTGTACTTCTGCAGAATAAACTGAAACTGAGGCGTAAAGACAGAGCAAAAGGAATGTGGTTGAGTCCGTTTGTTTTCACAACCCGGACAGTTGGTGCAGAGAAGAGGAAAATTCAGACAGATGCTCTCATTCTTGTTACCATTAGCATGAAGAGGGTGAACATGCAAGAGACAGCAGCCCACATTTGATGGTGTAATTCCACTGCCTGAGATAGTTATACCACAAAATGCTGGTTCGAACTGAAAACCCGGCCTATCTCTGAGTTTACGTCATTTCTTAGTTTAAAGGGTTATGGCATGGCTGATGATAGCAACAGACTCTCTGACCGGGACCTGAATGAAAAAGAACATCTCAATGGTTAATGACTAAGTGAGCAGGATGGAACAGTCCATGGTATGCATGAGGACAAATGCCACACACAGCCTTGTATAAACACTCAGGTATAAGTAAAGGAACTCTAATAAAGCAATGCAATGCTATATAAGGACATGCATCAGACACACACATGCACTCGTATCCAATTTTGAAGGGGAAGGATGGCCATGTGTCCATTCTGAATGCACTGCAAGAGGTTTATCTATAAGCCAAGAAAGTGTCTCTTTAACCAGACAGTAAGCAGCAAGAGACAGTGTGTACACCAAGAGCTGAAAGAGAGTAAAAAAGAACAATAAAAAAATGAAATTTTTTTTAAAGTGTTTTTGTTTCAATGCACTTGTGGAGTGGAGGCATCTGGAAAACAGCACAGGGACTCTATCTGTGATGAGAGAAAGAGGGTAAAGCATCGGAGGAGGATAGTGGAGGGGGTCTGCAAAGGGAAACTGCCTCCACTCCACCTCTGGATTCGGGAACCTGCTATTATCATTCCAATAACGTGAGCTCAAGCCCTCGTCTGACATGCAACTATAAAATATCACGCAAACACTATTAGGTAAATAAACAATTCTTTCATCTTCAAATTAAATAAAACACAAGTAAGCATACAGGCGACAGAGGGAAAATACCCCCCAAAAGAACACACACACACACACACAGACCAAACATATACCAACTCTGTCCCGCCCTCTACTGGTCACTATGTGAATGTACACCTAAAAACCTGAGGTAAGAAGTCTAATCTGTTCTATGCTGAGGTCACAACCAGATTGAGAGGAATTCTGAACATTAACAGGTGGGCAGCATGATGAATTTTGATGTTCCGTGCCTGGGGAGTTAACTTATAAAGAGCGTGTTTAACCAGTGTATCATTCTGAAACTCAACACTCTGTGACTGCATAGCCATGCTCGAGTCTGTGTGTTTCGTGCTGCAACACTGGGGCCCAGGGTGAGTACGAAACCACAGAACACAAACAACGGGGCCCTGCACAAAGCCCAGAGAGAAAGGCCACCACCGATATACAATAGTCATAAAATACACACACACACACATGCAAACATACATACAAACAAGCTGGGGATTATCTATGTGACATCAGCACATGGCTAGACTTCCAAACAGCACACCCCAGTCTGAACTCAGCCTGGTTATGACATCATGAATACCACCAGCTCCGTGAGTCAGACAGCATAACACACACTTACACATGCACGCTCCGATGCTTGTTCCCACACACACACAGCGGGAAGCTTCTCAGGATGCAGGTGGCCACTGTGTTTCCCCATCGCAAGATGTCAGATGAGATTCCCGCTACACCATGCCTCTAAAATGTGAGTGAAGTGAGCGTGCGTGTGTTAAGGACAGTAGTTGTGGATATGACAAAGTCGAGACTGAATCTAAAGAAACATTATTCTGCACACTCATAGTTCAACAGTCTAATAGGTTACCAATTGCTTTACAACTACTCGTTAACACCATCAAATATCTCTAAGCAGGAGATTACCATGCCAAGAAATGACTGGACAGACTCCAAAGAGAAGAACTGGCTTTTCCTAACAATCCTGCTGTGGTTCAGCCTAACAATTCTACCTCAAATGCAATGTGGTGGACTTAATCAGGGGACTATTTGTCTTCAGTGTGTGTGGTGGCATACCGTGTGTTTCTGTGCCACTGATCTCTGCAGCGTGTGATTGATGAGAGGCAACACTTGTTTAGAGAGCTTTTCTGTGATTGAGTGAGTGACTGACTGAGTGAGGGATGCCCGAGCCCTCAAACTAACTCAAAACAAACTGGTAGAGGGGAACGAACACTCATGCAACACTGGAGCAAAGGTGAACCTCCTTAGGAAACTTAGGAAGACAATCATCATTCATTACAAGGTTCTGCAGACATGCTGTGAAACCCCAAAAGGTTTGGTCCATCATACGGTTTTTGTTGAAGGTGAGCAAACACTCACATAGATTATGTACTTAACCCTTTATGTGCAGATGTTAAGTAAACTCCTGTTCGATGTCAGAGACTTCTTTGATGGAGACAGCCATTAACAGTGTAAAGAAGTGGGAATTCATCTATTTGGTCATATCAGAACAACAGAGAGTATCATTCTTGCAAAGCCAGGTTGCAATTGAATGAGAATGAGATGAGAAACTGTGTATTACAGCACACAATCAATAAAAGTATTACCAGCTCCGTGCAGCTTTGATAAAAAAAAAAAATAAGACAAAGCATTGTAGTACATGACTGAAAGCTGGCAGCCGATAGTAAAGTCAGATGTTACAGCTTGTGGGGGCACAGATGTGCAAAGCTAGCAGATATGTGCATATGCGATCGTGCGAGCATGTGGTTGTAGGTGGTCACAGTATTCAACATAATAGATGTCTCTTGGGTGGAGATGGAGATTGGAATCTGTAAAATTAAAAGAAATAAACAGTGAAAAGAGAAATGGCAGCAAAGAACTGAACTCCTGTTACTCTGGCAGTTCTCTTTATGATGGATGGGCTTAAGGAGCTCTGAAAAATGGGAATTTAAGGGTTTGGCCTCTCTGATATTCAACAATATATTTTTCTAAAAGCAAAAGTTACAGCTTTCACGTACTGGCCTTCCTGGAAAAGCCCCATTATTACAGGAGAATTCTTATTAAAACAAAAGAGGCCAAAGATACAGTTTGAGATGTTGAGAGAAAAAAAAGAGCTGAGGCTCTGATGGAGTGAGGAACAAATCGAGGGTTCATGAATAAGAAATTTCTGTCTGACAATAAATGTAATAAAACGTGGTTCAACCTCTGAAGTATTAAATGTGTAGAAGAGGAATAGGAGACTTCTGTCCTGGACAGTGACAAGTTTTAGATGTTTCTATGTTTTAACCTACCACACTGAGCAGAACTTAATGAGCTATAGGGAAACATACAGGACTGCAGCTTAATACTGTTAAATATCACAGCTATGACTACTGGCTCAGTGATAACTGCCCATGCTCACTAGAAAAAGGTTAGATATGTTATGTAATCAATCTTTTCAACCAGCCTTGTTGTTTAGATCTACCAACTGTTAGACATGTTCATTCTTCTTCATTGCAACTGTTCCAGATACTTGTTCCCACTGCTGTTTCCTGCATAAATCTGACCCAAACGCACCAGCAAATTTTCAAGCAGCTTCTAAAACTCAATAGAGCTCTTAACCGTAACAAAAATAATTTAAAAAAAATTTACCAAACGTGCGAACGCACATAAAGGGTAAATGAATAAACTAAACTATACTAAAAAACACAGTTCAGACACTGAAAACTTAATATCTCATTATAAAACCATGACACATCCCAACAGGAAATACATGAAAAATTAAAAGAATACATAGTTCTGAATGATAATGGCATTTTATTGGCCTCCATATTATAGGAAGGGGCCAAAACAGTCGTCTAGGGAATGAACATTGCCCTATGCTCTAGAATGAAAAACAAAGGCTCACTTAACAAAATGAATTAGAGAGGGTAATAAAGACAGCTGAGGCAGAACACCAACATTATTAAAGCCAAGATATACTGAATTCCCTACAAGAAAAAAGACCTCTGCTGAACTTACAACATCAGAAAGCTCCAAAAATGTAAAACATTGGACAGATGTAAACATAACCACAAGATAGTGCAGAGACCTTTGCAACCTATTAAAGAGAGCTGTACATAGAGTTTTATATATATATAGCTCAAATACAGGTAAGATACCTACATACTGATACAGGACTGAACACACCACCAAGCATGGCGATGCAGACTGACATTTACTTTACGTACTGATCCAACCCTTCAAATTTCCTTCAGGTCAAACCATCAACTCATTTTGTATGGAGGTTGGAACATACTTTTGTTTTGTAGCTTTATGCATTTATTACCTCAACAACTGCCTTTGTTTCCAACCATACTTGTCAACTCCTTACCACATGTGACCGAATGGTGTTGATTACAAGCTCTCTGCTTCGTCACGCTTTTGATGAGTCTATACTTAGTGATTTGACATCAAAATCCAGGTGTTACATTCCTGAATACATCGTTAAACTGTGATTAATCCAGTGTGTGCTCTCTTCATTGTTCTTTTTTCCATTAGTGGTAAGTTTCTTTTGGAGCATACTACATCATAGGTGTAGTACAAACTGAAATCTAGTCTATGCACCATCGTAGCAATCAATAAAGTTCTAATTTCAGGAAAATATTCACATAATGCATGCAGTAAACCTAGTTTAGGAGTGAGCTGTGTCAGGACTTCAGTGCAGAGGAAGCTGGAGAACACACAACAAAGGACCAGATGTATTATCCACTCAGTTTGGACTTCTAGTTCCAGTCAAAGCAATATCTGGAAACACTTTTTCTTCTGCAACAACAAAAACATACAGCATCCTCGATTTCAGGCCCAGCATAGTTGCAGCAAACCACACTGCCCACTATGGTCAAGACTTAGAAGAGAGGCTTATACAGAAAACCAGTTCAGGCTAAACGCATCAGCCCAGAGGCTTCATAGCATGAGAGCACAACTAACAGAGCAAGCCCAACCTTGGTCAGACAGCAGGTCTAGTGAGGTCATTTCCAAATACCACCGAACACCAGCTATTCATCCCGATTGTGTCCCAGCATAAAAGCAGTTTTGTGGTTGTAGGTGGAAGAAGGAGAGGTTTCCAAGAAGAGAAATGTTTAAAACCGTATGAGAATTTCATGAGAATTTAATTGTGTCCGATATTGTGAAAAAAATTAGGAAAAGCAAGCACGTCCGTTGTTTATGGGTTTCATTTGAAAGACTGTTTGCACTTCACACTCTTCAGACATTGGTTCAAAGATCTGGACAGATAGTCTGAACCTTTTCCTGCTCTCTAATGGAACTGTGCTGATGATTTAACACATTCATTTAAAACATGAGGTTGTTAATAAAATCAAAATAATTAGGACTATCTGCTTGTGAGAGTAAGATAACACATCGTAACCAAAACCATTTTAAAATGCGTATAAGTTCACACAACAGGAAAATAGCAGGTTGCTGCAGTGACAACAGTTTACAGATCTGTAACGCTTTAGCATTCCTCAGCAAAGCCAACGTGCTGTAGGCGTGAGAAATGTGACAAGTTATCGTTCTTTTGAAATCCTGCCTGTTCATACAAGTCTATGAGTGGTTTGATTACACAGACGCTATAGGCCTCCAGTCAGGCAGAAAAGCCTGTGGAGTGGGCTGGACTGCAGGGCTTTAGACAAGCCAACAGCACGCAGGAAATCAGGAAACCACCAGAGCAGACGGACAATACCACAGAGATTAGAGATCAGTTAACCCCTTCTCTGCTGGGTGGCTGACCTGTTTGCACTCGCCTACAACTTCCTCTTTTTTCTAGATAAGGACACAATCGATGAACACTCTCAGCCCATGTCATACTCTTTCTCACCCTGCCCTTCTCTCAAACATACTCGTGCACGGTTGAAATAAACTGCACCTTCGCTCTCTTCTATAGATCTCATGGATTAAAAAAAATCACCACTCTCCTGCATTCCCACAGGTGAAAACGCAGCCAGTCAGCTGGAGCAGAGTCTAAAGTGGGATGAGGAAAAAGCCTCCACCCGTCTTTTGTACTCTGACCTCCACTGGCTTATCAGTTATATAAAGAGGACTTTCACCATCAACACACCTGGAGAGGATTCTACAATTAAACTGGGAGTTTACACTGAAAAAGGATCCAAGAGCAGAAAACAATAATTAAACGATAAGGTAAGCAGCTGTTCCCTAACAATCTCTTCACAGTTGCAATGGAGTTAAAACTGAAGGAATGTTAACAAGTAGTAGATTATTTGTCCTCACTCTGTTTCCTTGTTTCAAAGCAGAGTAATGAGCTCTTCTGTTGACAAGTCCCATCATGCCAGGAAGGAGCTCGTCAGGGAGTGCAGGTAGACTCTGCCTCGGTTCCTGGATTCCGGACAGAGACGGGTGTGTGTGTGTGTGGGATTCTAAAATCCTGGATTTTCTCCCAGTACAGGTAAGATTTAACTCAATATTTATCTATTTTATTGTTAGAGGTCAAACTTTACTTACTGTATGAAATGGTACATTTCCAAATTAGTTGTTTTTAACCTGCAGTTTGAGAAAAAAAAGTTATTTCTCCAAAAACCTGCCATTAATGCAAGCATACAGAAAGATGTTTCGTAGCCAATCTGTTTTATTAGACTTCTTTAGCTTTTACTTGGCTGTGAAGTGCTTCCTGAATATTACACTCGTGGCTGAAATTGTAAGACTCCTCCTGGACTGAACTGACATGTTTGAAAAGGAATGCTGTTGTGTCCACGCTTTCCAATCTCCCGCTGCTACTAAAGTGCCGATAAAACTTTAACAGGCCAACAAAGGCTGTTTGCTGAAGTGGCTAACAAATTTAAAGAGAGTGTTTCAAGTCACGAACACGGATCCAATGTGGGCGAAGCTGTAGGGGAACTAAAAAAGGCTAAGCAGATCTAATTGACATGCCTGATGAACAAGTCCTGTTTAGGTCAATAAAATGACTACAGGTCACGGAACACAAAAAGGTTTCCTCTCTTGGGTGATTTTCAAATGAAAGGTTACTTTATTTCAGTTTTGTTAGTGGTTGGCACTAAAACTTTATTTAAAAGCAGCTGGCTGAAGTTGAAATACATCGCCTTGAGTGTGATGTTATCTAAAGGAATAGCAGTATCTATTTCAGCTTTTTTATTCATGTTCACTTCCAGAGGCACAGCATAGCTCGTATGACGGGGAAATAAACAGACTGCTTACCAGTTATTTGTATCGTTTGAAAACTACAAGCAGGTGCTTCAATATGATTTTGGACAAGGCTAAGGGAGGGAGGGGGTCCAATTTTCCCAAAACAAGTGAGAGATTTTCGTCTGCTTTCGTTCCTGGAAGTTGTGAGTAGATTAATAGACTTCCTCTGGAAGATATACAGCAGACCACACCTGTACTGATGGTAAGAAACAGAGATTTGGAAAGAAAACATTTATAAAAAGAAGACTTCAAAGCATTGATGTAAAATCCATCTGCTGCCAGGTAATGCCGAGTCTAATCAACTAAAATCAACTGCAACAGATGCAGTCTTCTAACGAAAGCTGACATTCCTCATCAAACTAACAGATGAAGAAGAACAAAGCGGGTTTAAAGCAGCGTTTTCTCTTTTGTCATGTTTTGTTGCAGATGGCTTTGCAAATTTAAGCTGCAAGAAGACGACAGAGGACAAAGTCTGGCTCAGATCTGCCGATATGCCACTTCGAACATCTGTGCATAGAAAACCATCCTCCAGTCATTGGCCCAGCAGGTATTTCAAGCGGAGGGAGGTGCTGTCTGTCAACATGATTAGTCTGCCGCTGGGAGATTTCCGCCACATTTCACACATTGGAAATGATGCCGGTACAGACAGTTTTGGAGATCTAGCCTTCTTAAAGATGGGTCACAACCTCATGCTTCAAAGTTCCCAGAGTGAGCAAAACCTCATTCTGGCCTGCTCGCCTCCACCAAAGCCCCCCCGTCTGAATCTGGATGAGACGGAGGGTAAATCTAGCCCCGACTGGTCTGTGGAGCAGAAGAGGAAGAAGTGCAGCTCCATGCCACTGCTGGATAGTGACGAAGGAGACAACAGAGTGGAAAAGGAGAAGGAATGCCAAATGGGAAATAATGAGAAAGTTACTTCCGATCAGACACAAAAGTCTGGACACAACAACGCGAGTTCAGAGAAAGGTGGAGAATTTACAGAAAGCTGCGACAAACCCGGACAGAAGGAGGAGGACAGTGGCTTTTCCTTCAGCCTTGACCTCGGTCCTTCGATCCTGGATGAGGTTCTCCGGGTGATGGACAAACTACACAACTAAAAGATAAATTATTAAAGCGTCACAAGAAGCGCTCACTGAATGTTTGTAATATAGAAAAGAAATGTAACAACACTCCTTATAGGGACCAAACACTTAAAATAGACCAAAAAAATAAAAACAAGAGAAATCAACACTTTAATCCTAAAATGCACAAGTAAATGTACTCGTAAGATCATACCTGAAAAATAGCATAATTCTGTTTTTAAAAAGACAAAAAAAGGCTCTGCTAATGGTTACTATTTACAGGGCGGGAAATAATATTAAAATAATAATTTAACATGGTCGTATCAAACTTTGCGCAAAACATTTTCCACTTTTCTTTCTGCTTTAGTTTTAAAATCACACTGTTAAGATTTTAGACTGCTGTGCTTCATTTTTTTTTTTAAAGGAGAGGTTTAGGCTGGAATCCAAGGTCCTCGAGTTGTGATGTCTTAGCTCGTGGTGTACTTGCCAATCCATTGTGTGCAGAGGGCAATTTTTACTCTGCACGCATCCCGGAGGCCCCACTGAAAGGTAGACCAAGGTACCCCCCATCTCTCGTTCCCAACAGTATAGTAAAAACAAACACTTAGCTCTGCTTCCAATAAAAGCCAGCTAGTGGTGGCAGGTTGGGCAGCACACCAAGCCAGGCCACAGGTCCAAAACCTCAGAGGAAGAAAAAAAAACAGGCTGTTTTTTTAGCTGCAAATCAGAGCTCAATGCTCAACTGAGCAGTGCACGAGATGTAAAGCGGTAACGGGTAACACAATACTTCCACATATGCAGGGGGTGTTGAGGGAGGAGGGCCAGAGACATCCATTACTGCAGCAGAAATCATGATGAGAATTTAAACACTACCTTCTGAACAAACAGAGCCCTGACACGAGAGACATACATGTTGCATCTCACATGCAACATGCGAGATGCTCAGGAAGATGAGCTTGGTCCACTTTTATCAGGTCTTGAGGAAAAGAGTGTCGGAACAGTGACTCAGGGGGGTAGGAAATGGGCCGAGGGACAAACCTGTAACCAGCTGAATTCCTAAGTGCCCAAAAGGTTGTAAACCACAAAGCAAACCCACTTCAAGCAACAGATTTCTGTGTATGTCCAAACTGGAACACTTGCGGGCATGTCTGCACTATATATTTTGCATTTCCAATTTTACACTGGACATTTTTCATTCCTGTGACAACAGCACATTGTGAAACATTTCTAAGGTTAAAAATGTATCATCTTGTGCTCTGAGTGAGAAAAAGAAAAAAGATTGAAATAGATAAGTTTGGTGGTTTTGTGGGAAGGCTGCATTTAACTGTTTGCACATTCTGATGGACAAACATTTACTTAGCTTGTAAGTGTCGGAGCAAAAAATGATGACAAAACCACCTCTGTGACTTATTTCTACCAGGTTTACAGTTCTGAAGCATCCAACGCTACAAACACCATAATAGTAACTACTAGTAAAGCTACTCAAGCATGTCATACAGGATGACATACGCCTCCAAAATACTTCTCTACAATAAACTTAGGACTTTGAGAAAAAGGCTGGTTTGTGTGCTTTTTAATGCTGATGCATACGATACCAAAGTCACATGAACACGAGTGTGTCAACGGTGTGTGAGATAAGCATGAGACGGAGCTGTTTAATCACAGTAGACTGTGTTCCTTTGTCATTTTTGACCCCGTTCAAAGCAACATTTGTTCATGGGAGAAAGAATGACATAAAAAAATGATGGAAACTCATTTTTGAGGCAGTAAGCAGAAGCAAAAATATCATTTTTTAAACAAAACAAAAGCCTCTCTGAAGACAAGAGAGTTGCTCAGATCTGTGAGTGTTTAGTAACATGAGTAATGGGAGCACAAAAAGCATGTAACTGAGAACAAATATGTACAAGTATAGATACCCACAAAAAAAACTGTTGTGATATATGTCTGGATGGATGGATCTTAGATCTAGATTTTCAATTCCAAAAAAGTTGGAAGGCTGGTGAAGTGTCTAGAAAATAGAATCTAATTATTTCTGTTTAACTCAACTCAAACTGTACCATCAAAAACATCAAATATTTTAAGACCTTTTCACATTTCATTAAAAAATATGACATCTAAAATGCATCTAAAGTAATTTGTAACAGGGCCATGCGGTCGCTGTATAGTATCCTCTCTTATGTTGGTCTGTAAACATCGAGGAACTGAGGAGACCAATGTGGCATATCCTGTTTGATGTACGAGTCTCGCCGCTGTATTTAGGACCAAATGTTTTCATCAGTGTTGTTATTCAATACCGTTTTCATTCCCAGTTGGGAAAACTATTCAGGATTTCTCCACAAACGGAAGGAGATTTTTTTTCCCATATGGTTTAACCTGTGGCTGTCTTAACTTCTGAGAATCTTTGCCTCACATGTGCTCTTTATGTGCTCAGGTATGTTATCGACTAGTTTACCTAATGTGTAACAAACATGTCTCTTTTGATTACAAATTTCTTATCTTTCAAAATAAGTTATTCTTCATGAAATCATAAAATGTCACATTTCTGCATTTGATGTTTTTTTATGTTCATTCTAAATAAAATATTCAGCTGTAATCTAATAATCTCCTCAGTTCATTTATCTTCATCCGAACAGGTATCATGTCAAACCAGAGAAAGACTCAGTCCAGGTTTGAATATGTCAACAACATGGCTTCATGCAAAGCATGCCATTCAGACATGAGGGATATTTTCAGTTAAACTGGACTTTTTAAGCACTTTCAAACCATCAGACTGGAAAAACAATCTGAGCTGATCTGATGCATCTGGTTTGTGTCATGACAACACTGCCATGACTCTGGTTATCAATGGGAGAGGCAGGCATGGAATCCTCAGCTATAATTCCTTTGTGACTGATTCACTTTAAATACTTTATATGCAGCATTAAAATGCAATAAACCATAAATGTGGTGACTAATTATAAAATCTTCCCTGCAGAGGAACAATTCTGGTCTGATAAAGAAAAGTGAGAATGATGTCATATCTGTCAGAGTTTAGGAATACTGAAATATCTGTGGAATAATACAGATGACCACCCAAGTAAAACTCTCCTCTGTCACATACACATTAGTACTGTTCAGTGCTACTGCTACAATACAGTTACAAATAAGAAGCTTTATTCCTGTTTTCTCCATATAAAAAGGAAGAAAAGTGACAACAATTAATAATCTAAATATGCAACTTCTTTCCCATAAGAAGAGTGAAAGCTATATTAAGTGTGTGTGCTTCCATCAACATGCAGCTGGATGACTTACAGCTCTGTGTCTAAATAAAATAATGAAAGCTACATTTCCACTCTGATATAGTAAACAAATTAAACTGCTTTGTGAGACTACACTATCACTACAAGTTTAACTTATCCAACCTCAAAATGACACCTAATAGTGCATATACAGCACACTGGGACAGTTGGGTGTAATTGTTTTCTGATTTTTAGTAAAAAAAAAAAAAAGGCACATGTGAATTTAATTTGTTCTACTTTCCATGCTAATTTGTTTTGGGGATTATTTTGGAGGAACAAATGCGAAAAAATATCCCACAATGTAAGCTGGATCTACTTTCTGTATTTTAAATTAAAAGTATTTAATGATTTGATGTGGTACAAGTAAGAGAAAACCAAATACTGAGTTTTTGGCTGCAACTTCAAAATGTTTAGTCTATTAAGCCGTTTTAGAAAGCAAATTTAATTTTTAACCAAACTGAGGTCAAGAACAAACAAAGTCCCAACAATGGGCCCCTTACAGTATCCCCTCATGCAAAAAAACCAACACAGTTTAAATCACACTGATGTATGAAGCTCTTTCTCTAAGCTGAACAGCCAATATTAAGATCTAATAAACTATTCTACAGTCATTTATTTAGCAGATGCATTTCTCCAGGAGGAGCAGGAGATTGTGATCAGTCATCCAAGGTGCTAGTTGCTCCACCTTGTGTCTTTAATAGCGTTCGTAATGGGCTTTTAACTAGTATGCTCCAAAGTGAAAGAAATAAAGGAAAAAGTGAGGTGGAGGGGGAGAGCAAGAGGGAGAATGTAATACTAAGATGAATACCATCCCTGTTTATGTATCCTTGGGTTTATGGGGGGTGAGTTACATTGAGAAACACCTTTGCAGCTTTTAAATCCTGATTAAACTGCAAAAATTCATGTTCCCTCAAAGGGAATTAGTGTTGTGGCTCCCCTGCTACATTTGACCTGTCACACGGACTCTGGATTAATTTATTAAGCCAAACAAAAAATGGAAGTGAAGTTGAGGGTGAAGTCATCTGTGTCTCCAAGCTCCCTGTAGTAAGCTTGACTTGCTGAGCGCTGTGTTTGGATTGATGAGGTTAAAGAAGCAAGTTCTGCTCCTATGTGATTGCAGCTGGCTGATCGTGGGACACCAGGGAAATATCAGATTTTAGACCCCAGATAGTCAGAGAAGCAGGACCTCCACAGCTCTGACTAATCATTACAGCCATTTCTTTTTATTAAATCCCCTTTCCCCGTGTCCACAGGTCTCTGACCAACATTAAAGACCAACGCAAAATTTACTCAACCATAGTAATGTTTTCATCCTTGGGTGCCGGATCAAAAAGATCAAATTAAAAAAGGTGAGGTAATAAGCTTTGGATGTCAACAAAGCAAATACTGTAACTATAACAACATCTAAAAAGATTAGAATGACAAGTCCCGGTGTACAGGCTCCGTTTCAGATTCTAACCCAGAGTAGGAGGTCTGACACCTCCCCAGGGTTTGTGGGGGTGAAACCTAGTTCAGCAGCAACTCTGGAGGCACTGTCAAGTACCGGTAATAAAGTCCACTGAAGAGCAACTGCATATGCACGCATTACTATAAATGGAAATCATTTTAATGGTGAGGTTTGCCATATTACTTTATATTTACAAAAACATTTTAAATGGACACAACAGCTGAAATTAAACAATCCTTGTCCAGGATAGGGTTTAATTTGCTTTTGGAGTCATAAGGCTGGTTTAAGAAAACTAGAACATAACATGGATGTGGATAATTGGTGGAACATATGATGAAAAATATGCCAAATACTGATACTCTATAGTGAAGCGAATCCATTTCAAAACAACCAATTAAATGCCCCCCAATTTAAAAATTCAATAAAGGGAAAAACACTTAAATTTTATATTCTGTTTCCTAATAAAAAGCAGTGGGGACACAAACTGGTGTTATTATGGACATTTCAGACCATCGTTACTGCACAGCGTCTTCTCTCTGATGCCATGTGAGTTGCAGCATTCCTGGGGTCTCCTAGGTTATTTCTGCTAATAAACAACCGGCCAGTGGCTCAGGGCCCGTATCGGACCAGCTCTTCTACAGTCCAAACAAAAGAAAGGAGTGCAAGAACTGGAGCAACATCGCACCACTGGTCAGTCAGTATGTGTGTTATAGGTCAAATAAAAGAAAAGATTTTGTAACATAGGGCTGAAATGCTTTATATAAGCGTGCAGAGGTTACAATGTTACATTTTCATGTTATACAAATACCTGTAAGGATGCGAACTGGCCAGACTGGGATGCTGAGGTAAAAACCTCCGGCTGTCCTTCAAGCCACGAAATCTTCAACGGGTTACCGCTCATGCCACTTTCATTCTTCACAGCCAGCTCCTAAAAAATAATAATGATCATAATCTGTTAACATTTACATGTTCACATAGAAAGTACATCACACATTTCCAGCTGTGCTTTACTGCATGTAGAGTTAAACTACTAAAACATGTTTCAATAAGGTTTCAGTGTTTAGGCCAGAGCTAAATGTCACACTTCAATGACCCAAGGGTACTGTTCAAAACAACCAATCCTAAATGTCAATATTCACCAACTTTCAGCTTAATTTACTCTCAGCTGATGAAAAATAAAGTTAACCATGTCATTCCAGGGTTTTATGAGCTCTACTTGCATGCACCAGAGTTACATATCATAACTAATTTTATAAAGAACACCACCAAACCATGGAGACCTGCGAACCTACCAAAAGAACAGAAATGTTGGTGGATGCTCAGTAGAATCATTTTGTACAGCTCTAAAGTGATGGAGCAGAGGATTACTGCAAACACACAACCAAACGTTTTCATAAAACAGCTGAGATTTGATGATCTACAGATACACTGTTGCTCTGATTAAAATATAAACTGTTTTATCAGTTATGGTGGTCTCTCTCTGAGCTGGTCTAAGATGTTTCTGACAGGTCTGTCTGTCACAGGTAGCTGAAGCCTATCCCAGCAATCAATGGGCAAGAGGCGGGGTACACCCTGGATGGACACCAGTCCACACAGACCCAACATTGAGATCATTTCCAGACAGATTAATGCTGATTAGATCTAAAGAAGGAGCATTAAAAAACACATAACAGGATGAGCTGTAAGCTATGAAAAGCAACAAATGAAACTGATTTGGTCCTGTGGTTCCCATATAGAGTTTGCCTAAACAGAAACCGAACCGGATCGCTCTCGGTCAAAATGAATCAGAAAGGTTGCCAGAAGCAGTGCCCAGACCCAAGCACAATGGCAGAAATGTTTTCTGAGAGGAAACCACATGTTGTGCTGAAAGGGAACCACAACAAGAAAAAGTGCACCGTCATGACAAAGGAGCCAGACAACAGGAACAATTACTCGAGTTCTTCAGTCCAATGGTTTGAATCAGCGTGGTTCTCTGCAACACAACATCACTAAAACATCCGTTTAGGTCAGAGGCTGTCTCGAGGCTGAGAAGACTATAACTAGTCATTCTTAGAAATAATGAAACTCAGCAAGTGGCCTAAAAGTCTGAGACAAGTGGTAAACAAAAGTGGTTCCATCTAAACGTCTCCTTAGGAGGTTTTATTATTGAACATGCAGGGTAAGGTACTTACAGCTGCTCTCACAGTCGCAAACTCCACCACAGCACTTCCTTTCTTCTTACTTGATACAATCACATTTAAAACATCCCCATACTAAAAGAAAAGGGAGGAAAAAAATTCAAGTGGAAGAAGAGGAAAGATGCAGAACATTCGAATTAGTATTTCCTTTCACAGTACAAACTATTAGCATGAAAATAGAAAGCATATGCAGACTCAAACATTCAAAACACTGTTGAATGCAACACATCTCTGGAATATGACTTAGGATATCTTTTGACATGAGTTATTTATATTACAAAAAGCAATCATATAACATCTTGGGAAAGTCTGTGATTTCTGTGGCATCTCCAAAGACACAGGAAGCCAAAGTAGATGTCAAGTATTCTGGCCTATCTTTGTGAAGTGAGACAAGATCCATCATCTAAAACCCCTTTTCAGATAGGTTAGCCAACAAGATAAGCAGGTACAGGGCCATTTCTATTCAAGAATGAGGTATAGAGCACCTTATCTCATTGGTATTAACCACTTCTCTACTGAAGCTCTACTTGAACCAGGCATGGGAATAAAGAGTAGGAGGGAGGTGACTTTAAAGAATCTCATTCTGGAAAAATGCAGCTTTCTGGGAAATGGAAAGTCCAGGAACACTAATGCTTACTGAGGACACTCTGGAGCCAGCCAACAGTGACAAAGGAGACTCTCAAAAGGCTTCTATTTCATAAAATATAAATATCTTAACATATTTTTACCCCTTAAAACAAAGATTTATTATTTTAAGCAGCCAAAGTACACAAATCTAGACACGTACGCATACATGTACACGCATAAGCATGCTCATTTTCCCACACAGCAGTGGCTATTTGTACTTCCCCAAACCATTAACTGTCACTCGATGGAGCTTGCCATCTCAAACATTTATTTTTTCCTAAAAATGTATTCCCCTTGACTCAAATCTTAAAAAGCAACAAAACTTGTTTTTCCACAGCTTTTACTCCCTCCCACCTGGGATTAAACTGAATGCATGCGTGCAGCACAGAAATTTAAGTGCCCTTGACGTCACTGACACTTGCAGCTACACCCCATTCCAGGCCAACCTGTGCCCCACCAAAAGTCCTTGTTAGGGCAGAAGGTGGTACTGGGTTGCATGAGAAGAGCAGATTTCCATGAAGCCTCCCTTGGCAATGCTTAATCACCTGGTAAGGAGGGCACAAACAATGCTATGCACGGTTTTTAAAGGGCACTGCAACATTGCCCTCAGCACTTTCACTGCAACAAAACTTAATGGGCCTTGTTTAAGGGGAAGAGTAAACCATCTACAGCACTGATGTCATGCAAACCTCAAATATGTCTGGACTCTGTGGGCTGGTTTGTTATGATGAAGCTCTGCTTTGCAACAGTGAGGACAGTGATGGGAATCTCAAATTAAATACCTGATTTTAGAGAGTGATAACATTATACTTAAAGAAATGCATACAAAGAAAAACAGAAATTTAATTTAGAAACACTAAGCAGATCAATTCTTACTCAAATACAAATTGTATTTCTACCTGTTTTGTTAAATATATGATTAATCTTGAATCATTTGTGAAATGCTCACCTTTCCTAACAGTTTCAAAAGTAGATCTTGAGAGTAACCGCCGTTCATCTCATCGTCTTTTTTACACTTCCACTTCAACTGGAGCAAGGAGAGAGCAACAAGACAAAAAGAAGTCAATATTAGCCACGAGGGCTTTCAAGAACCAAAATAAAGTGTATGATCATGTCTAATCTATGGAGCACGTTTGATTAAATTCAGCTGCTGAGGAGGCAAATCGTGCCAGACAGGCTTGATTCTGATAAAACACAGACTACTTTGAGGAAGAAGAAAAAAAAAGCTACAGAAATAACTTGTTGTGCTCTTGGAACATCACCATGGAACCACCTGCAAGACCTGCAGTCAATTTCCATTTATACATTCGAGGGTGCTGAACAATTGTGTGAAACTTCACACATGGAGCCCTGTATTGCAGAATGCATGCTGTATCACCTGCTTAATTATAACTCACCAGGAAAAAAAGAAATTTGGATGTAATTTAAGGGATTAAGTGATATCACAAAGCACCTTTACCTCTCTGTAAAGGGGAACATGATTTATCAGACTGTTTTCTTATTCACTTCCAGTCCTTTTATTAAATACTGATGTGATTTCCCATAATCCTAGAAAAACAGGTATTGTGTAACTTCTCATGTCTATGTACAAACCACAGCAGAATCCAGTCAAATTTACTGTAACTACTGAGAGTAATACAATAATTGGCAAACACTATATGTTGATACAGCTCCAGGAGTCTGTTCACTGTCAGAGGAACAGCATTTCTGGGAATTTAAGTCTATTCAGCATCTCTTACATATAATTACTGTCAAAAATGTGGATTTTCCATCCAAAATCAATCAATTTTACCTATTAATTGTCAGATAGCATAAGTTTAACATGATGTGATGTCTGTGGTTGTAGCTCACAGCAGGGGCACACTGCTGTGTTTGATCATTGAGTTTATATATAGAAATATATATGAGACATTAGTGGTAATAAATCAAATAACAAGTGACTGAATTTTATTTCTAAGCCTTAATAAACTTCAATAAATATCAATATCTTAAAGCAAATAAGTAGAATTAAAGGTTTTTTTTCCTTCAATAAATTAAATATTAAAAACATCACAACATAAATTCATCCATCCATCCATTTTCAACCGCTTTATCCCAGAGCGGGGTCGCGGGGGGGGCTGGAGCCAATCCCAGCTGCCTA
>JBAMHV010000021.1:7510303-7549704 GCA_037177535.1 Pseudomugil gertrudae | reverse complement strand
GCATGTTTGTTGAGGAATGTCTTCCTTTAATAAAACCTGTTTGGTCAGGATGTATAATAAGAGGGGTTATTTTTTCTCACACACTTTCTGCTGAATCGTGGTGCAACAGAATACAGTGTTACAGAATCAAAAGCTGCTGATCACAAGGACATCTTAATCTGCAGTTTGGTGTCCAAAAGTGAGGTAGCAGCAAAGAAAAGTGTTTTATGTCATGATTGGTCTATAAATGATTGATTTAGCAGGTGAGTGGCAGTAAATCAGCTTCCTGAAGGTCTTCTCTGGTTAATTAAAGGGTTTGATGTTCTTTTTAAGATGTCCCAGTAATATATATACATGATTTCCACTCCTTATGTTAAATGGTTATTCTTAAGTACCACATAAATATGCTTGAAGACTCCTTAGTATACGGCTTTAGCTTATTCCTTTCAGAGCATATAGAGTTATTTGAATCTTATACAGTACTCAGCACCTGCTTAGAGGCGCTCAGAGATGTTATTTGTTTGAAATAAGATTTGAGGAGTCAATGCTTTTAGAAAGCACTAACAACACCGAGCATTTCCTTACTGAACAAGCTAACACGCAGGAAACAAGTCACAAGAACTCCCATCACTTATAGGGTGTCATTGTCTATGCTCATATTTTGAAATTCCACACAACAACAAAAATCTGATCTAAGGGGTATTTATTTGTTGCGTCAGCAGGGTGTGGGGAGGTGTATGCTTCTGTATTTTGCAGAAAAATAATGTGCACAGTCTGATAAAGCTGAGTTTGGCTTTGTGCAGACTTTTGATGAGAAGCCTTTTTAAGCAGGATTAAGTTGGAATGTTTGGAAGAGTCGCTGATGACTGGACTGCTGACATATCTTTTACTCACCCCCAGACTGCAGAGCTGTCATTTCCCATTCTCTTTTCCGTTCTGATAAAGCTTTTTTTTTTGGCCTGCTTCCTCTGGCTCAGATAGCAGTGACCACTCTGCATATACAGTAGCCGTAACTGTCAGAAATCAGTCACCAGCAGGCACAGTTTGCAGGCCAAGATAAGCCTCATTCTTTTCTCATTCATAATAATGTTTCCCTGTCAATTAAAGACCCCCTTCTTTTATATTTTTTGACCAAATCCAATTAATTTATCTGCTCTTTTCTGCAGGTCCACTAAACATCATGTCAGGGAAATCAGACGGGAAAAAGAAGTGGGCAGCAGTGAGGGGTCGTCTGGGCTCCTCGCAGGACTCTGACACTCAGCAGGAGGCTAACCTGGAAAGTGCTGATCCAGAGCTGTGCATCAGGCTACTGCAAGTTCCTACTGTAGTCAACTACTCCGGGCTGAAGCGCCGCCTGGAAGGCAGCGACCAGACATGGATGGTCCAGTTCCTGGAATTAAGTGGGCTGGATCTCCTCCTGGAGGCCCTGGACCGACTCTCGGGACGGGGATGCTCTCGCATCGCAGATGCCCTTCTGCAGCTTACGTGTGTCAACTGCGTCCGTGCAGTTATGAACTCCTCAACGGGGATCCACTTCATCATAGAGAATGAAGGATACATCCGGAAGCTTTCACAAGGTTGACTGAATGCCCCTTCTCATAATCGCATGCCTCAGTTTAGTATCACACAAGGAGAGACCCTGATGCTTCAGTATAGACATCCTGCACTTGGTATTCACTAGTGGATTGCGATCATTTCCTGTCAAAGGTTTACAGATACGCAGCCACATTGATATGTTGCATCAGGACTTTAAAGGTTAATAAAGATATCTCAGGTTAAAAGAGACAGACGTTTTCCATATATTATGTAATACCTGTAATGTGTGAAGCAGCACACCTGATTTCAATGGTTTTCTGTCAACTTGGTCTGCTGAACTGAGTTTTCCAGTCATACTTTGCTTGTGTGCAGACATGAATCATTGAGGTTGCTTCAGGACATCGCTAAAAATGTAGCGCCTTTGTACGTTGGATTTTCCTACCCTCAAACACACACACAGTTATCTTTATTACAATCTCCATGTAGGTAGCTGGAGGAACAAATTCTGGGTTCAATTCAAAGAGAAAGGCATGATATTTAGAATTTAAAAACAGGTCAAAGAAGGAAAAACTGATGGTAAATGTGCAAATTTTGCCTATTTTTCACATGGATTGAATCATTATTCTTCACAGCCCTGGATACCTCTAACATCATGGTAAAGAAGCAGGTGTTTGAGCTCCTTGCAGCCCTCAGTGTGTTCTCTGCAGACGGTCACCGCCTCGCACTTGATGCTCTTGATCATTACAAAGTAAGCAGTTCTTCACATGCTCCAACATCATTAGTCAGTGATGCATCTAAGAGTGCCCTCTAGGGATTGGTTGCATTCACAAGCTTTGTTTCTTACCAACTTTAATTTCCTCTTCAGGGAGTGAAGACCCAACAGTATCGCTTCAGCATGATCATGAATGAGCTGCAAGCCACAGATAACGTCCCATACATGGTCACTCTCCTCAGCGTCATCAATGCGCTCATCTTTGGCTCAGAGGACCTCAGGCAAAGAGATAAGACAAGGAAAGAGTTTATCGGTGGGTCTTCTGTCTGGCTGCTGTAATTATCAATTACTCGCTTTGCAACTCCATGACAGGCAAGGTGATCCGTGCACTCCATTAAAAGCAAAGGGTAAAAGCAGGCCACCAGCAGGAGCTCTGTTACATATCTCTCTGTCACTGGGTCTTAGCTAAGAATAGGTCTGTTGTCCTCATTTTCACTTTGAAAAATACTGGAGAACTAAGGAAAGCCCACATGTGTACACATTGTTCATTCAAGTATTTTACAACATTCAACAAGGAAAAAAATAGTTAACTGTTGTAACACTGATAAAACTGCAGTGAATTTATGATATTTTATCATTTCTTTGACACTGTGGACTACCCGAACAAACCAAAAAACCACTGGAGTCTGTTCAAGTTAAAAGACTGGATCAGTCTCGGACTGTAACACCCAGAATTAAACCCACTATGAAGCACCAGTGTTAACCACAAACCCTAACTCTGAAGGGCACTACATTAGTGAAACATCCCCATCATGAAGCAATCAGCCATCTAATTGGCCACTCCTCTGTGATTGCTCACCTGTGACTTCCTGATGGTGCTCTAACACTAACCTGCCACATTGAAGCGAAGCTGTTTTCAGGTTAAACTTGTCCTAAAAGCTAACGATCAGTTGTTGTTCTACTTGAAGTTGTGTCTTATTGATTTTTTATTATTTGCAGGCCTCCAGTTACTTGACATTCTGCCAAAGTTAAGGTAAGCCTTCCCTCTGGTGTTCACCACCCGGCAGAAGTTCAAGAAAAACCATATGTAGCCTAAGATGGAGTTTAAGTAATGAGTTTAATCCATTCCTCAATGTAATCTGTATGTGCTGTGCAGGGAGCAGGAGGATGAAGACTTGATCATTCAATGTGAAGCTTTTGAGGAGGCAATGGCTGAAGATGAGGAAGAGCTGCTGCGAGTGTATGGGGGAGTGGATATGAGCAATCACCTTGAGGTTTTCACTGCACTTTTCAACAAGGTGAGAGTCGACTAAGGGAAAAGCTTCATCATCAGTTGGTTAGTTTTATTCAGTAGAGACTCAACCTACCAGAGTAGAGAGGATTGCAGACTCATACTGCAGCTATTTGCCTCGTGATGTATTTGTGCAGGTGAGCAGCTCTCCAGCTTCTCTGCAGCTCCTCTCCATCCTGCAGACAATGTTGGAGCTGGGACCAGGACGCACAGATATCTGGCTTGCTCTGGAGGCCATCACTAACAGAGCCATCATGCTGGCCCAGGATTGTGAGTCAGCATTACACTTTAAAACTTAAAAGAAGCTAATGGCTAGCTAATAGGCAGATAAATGCCTGAAGAGGAGTAATTGTACAGGAAATTGGATACAAGTGCATGTTTGATTAGAGTGTGTGAGCAATTTTGTTCATGTGGGTGTGTGTGTGTGTCTGTGTGTATTTGTGCTCCAGCTCAGATGGAGTCCTATGAGAAGATCATGCAGCGACTGATGCTTTTCAAAGGGAGAAGCTGTGAAGGGCGTCATGAAGTGGACGGACTGGTAGCCAAGGTGCACAAGGCTGTCCAGACTGATCTGGATCATCAGGGCAAAGACAAGCCAGATAAAAGCTCAGTATCCACTGAGAAGATGCTCTGTGCCTCGTTTCCGCCACCACCACCTCCTCCCCCACCTCCTCCACTACCTGGAGGGTTTGGTATTCCCCCACCACCACCACCACCTCCTCCTCCTCCTCCTCTTCCTTCCTTGCCTGGAATGCCTCCACCCCCACCATTGCCTTCTGGCCCAGGCGTACCTCCCCCACCTCCTCCGTTGCCAGGAATTGAAGGTGGACCGCCACCTCCTCCTCCCTTACCTGGCATGCCTCCTCCGCCCCCTCCTCCTGGCATGATAGTGGCTCAGACCGACCAGACCCTGGGGTACAGTGCACCCACAAAAGCATACCGATGCCCCTCTCTGAAGATGAAAAAGCTGAACTGGCAGAAACTTCGTTCTGTGGCTGGTAAGTCTGTGGAAATGAGCTCTGTTAGATCACAGCACAAGTACTATTCGTGTCAACAATATATCAGTAACATTAGTGTTTAACTGTTCAGTAGGTTGTGAGGGACTTTGTACCCGTCTACAGGCATCTATAGTCCATCAAGAAAGTTTACAATCAAGCTGTATATTTGTACCATTTATTCTTAGACTATATGGTTAATTCATGATAACATGATTATCACCCTTTGTTGCTATTACTTATATATCATGCATATATCATGAAGAAGCTACTTCCTGTTAATGTCATGACCAATTAGATGGCTTTAATTAATGGAGATAACCTGAAGATTAACAAGTGAGCAGAAAATTTAGCCTGTCTTTAAGGAACAAAAATAATGGTCCACATTTAGCCAAGAAGACGGTATTGATGCTCATTAACGCCTAAAACAAGCTGAGTTGGTTTTGAAGGATAGCTGGTGAATAGTATCGTATGTTAATAGAAAAAAATGTTTAAATCCTTGTTTCTCTTGTCTCATGAAAGCTGAGACAAGCATGCAGATGGAAAAAGGTTTATTTATTGGTGCATTCATCAAACATTGTAATTCCCAATCCACAACTGAGATTTAAAATTATTTTAAATCTTATATGTACCAATTTTTCCAACTGTTATCAGCCAATCAAAATGTTTTTCACCCATCTCCGGCCTACAGTGAGATTAAAAACACTTTGGTGCAATTTCAAATGCAAAATGAAGCCACATGAGCTCATGACAGGTTACTGTGTTCCTCCGTGCACACAGATGGTCCTTCCATGTGGGCCTCGGTACAAAAAGAGCTGCCCCCTCGCGAGCCAGACTACAACAGCATCGAGCAGCTGTTCTGTCTCCCAGTGACCAAGCCCAAAGACAAGGAGGCAGCTGCACCTGTCAAGAAGGAGCCAAAAGAGGTGCGTTTGGTCGGCACTTAGAATAAACACAGCTGATCAACAAAGCTGAGACATTACTGTTTCCCTTTTTTCCTCTTTCTATAGATAACATTCATTGATCCAAAGAAAAACTTGAATTTGAACATATTTTTAAAGCAGTTCAAATGGTGAGGTATTCCACGAAACATTTTTATGCCAATGTGTGTCGCTCTATATATTACCTGTAAGTCAATTTAGTTTTCCTTTTTAACCAGCAAAAACGAGGACTTTGTCGCTATGATCCAGAACGGAGACCGGACCAAGTTTGACGTGGAGGTGCTAAAACAGCTTCTTAAGCTGCTACCAGAGAAGCATGAGGTCTGTAACTCTGAAAGTCTATGACAGGGGTGGGGAATACTGGTCCTCGAGGGCCAGAATCCTGCAGGTTTTCCATGTATTCCTAATCCAGCACACCTGACTCAAATCAAATGACTCCAGCAGCTTATCAAGCTTTGCACAGTAATTCATTCACTTGAATTTGGTGTTTTGAAACATGGAGACATGGAAAAATGTCAAGACGAGGGCCCACGTTCCCCACACCTGGTCTATGAACTCATCTGAATTCAACAACACACTTTAAATGCACTTTGTGTGTGTGTGTGTGTGTGTTTTTGTGTAGATTGAGAATCTCAAATCTTTCCAAGGGGAAAAAGACAAATTGGCAAATGTTGACCGCTTCTACTCTTCTCTCCTCACTGTGTCATGGTATGTCTGTGGTTCATTTCTGGTTTTACTGGCGCTTGTCTGCATGCCACTGCTAATGTGGTACTCTCCTCCCACTTGTTCTTATTCACTGTACTGTGTTTTCCACAGTTATCAGCTGAGAATTGAGTGCATGTTGTTGTGTGAGGAGACCACATCAATATTGGAGATGCTCAGGCCTAAAGTGAAGCTGGTTGAGGAGGCTTGCCACTGTACGTAAACCCACCACTGATTATGCATCTATGCAGTATCTGGGTCAAGATATTCTCTACGTGCTTAAATGAACTTTAACTTTTTTTCAGCTCTCCAAACGAGCACGCTCATGCCCAGTTTCTGCAGGCTCATCCTTGACGTGGGAAATTTTCTCAACTATGTGAGAATCTCTCCTTTTTTTTTAATTAAATAAGGTGGTATTTCTGCATGGCTTTTAATTTTAATGTTTGATCTACTTTCAGGGAAGTCACACAGGGAACGCCGAGGGGTTCAAGATCAGCTCTCTGCTCAAGCTCACGGAGACAAAGGCCAACAAGAGCCGCATCACACTGCTTCATCACATCCTGGAGGTACACAAACTAGCTAACAGCTGCCACGGTTTTGTTTTTCTCCCCTTCAGTACTGAGTCAGTTTAATTACAAACTGTGTGGCTTGTTTTGCAAAGGAAGCAGAGGCGAACCACCCAGAGCTCTTGGCGCTGCCGGATGACATAGAAATATGTGAAAAAGCAGCAGGGTATAGAAATCTTTCACATCAACTTAGTCACGTTCTTCCTCTTTAATTGCTTCTCTGCGAGTCTCCTAAAGGAATATAACGAACTTTACGTTGTGTCTTCAGAGTCAGTCTGGACTCTGTTCAGTCAGAAACTGGTTCCTTACTAAAACAACTTAATGAGGCAGCCAAGAAAGTCTCCAGCTCTGAGGAAGAGGTGAAAGGGCAGTATGCAAAAGTTCTTGAGGTAAGGGTTGAAAACAATGTAGCTCCTCTAAATAGAAGCAAAAGGAATAAACTGGATACTGTCTTTAGCAGCTGGACCACATCCCAAATGCTTCCCTCGCTCTCTGCTGCAGGAAAATCTGGAGGCATGTCGAACATTAAGTGAGAGATTTGCTGAGATTGAGAAGAAGAGGCTTGACCTGGCTGTCTATTTATGTGAAGATGCCAACAAGCTGTCACTGGAGGAACTCTTTGGAACCATCAGGACTTTCCGAGAGCTTTTCATCAAGGCACTGAAGGTTCGGGAGGACACTTTTAATCTCGGTCATGTTTCCCTGCTGTGTGCTCGGTGCGTGTATGAAAACAGAGCGGAGGCATTCACTTATGTGTCGGGGGGGAGTGTTTGTTGTTTGGAAAATGTGTATCAATAGACTGGACTGACAGGAGGATGTTAGTGTTTCTTTTGCACTAATACAATGATAAATTGTCATGTACAGTTTGTACTTGCCAGCAAGTGACTTTTTTTTTTCCACGATCAAAGGAAAACAAAACGAGGAAAGAGCAAGCAGCCAAAGCTGAGAAGAGAAAGAAGCAGCTGGCAGAGGAAGAGTCCAAGAGAAGAAAAGGAGAGAATGGAAAAATAAGTAAGTTAGGAAACAAATCTCTAACAAATATGTCCAGTTATGTAACTGGTCTGAAGTCCGCTTTCTTTCCTTTCTTACATTTTCCAGTCAAGAAAGGCTTTGTACCACAGAACGATGGCTGCATTATCGATCATCTCCTGGCAGATATCAGGAAAGGTTTCAGCCTCAGAAAGACCCGGCCAAGGTGCGATTCGGGAAGCCTCCCTTCTAATGAAATGCGTAGAGATACCTGCCCACCTGGTAAGGACAAGAGATTGTGGTCTTCATCTGCAGTTCCCAGTTCCATCCCTGATCCCATTAACTACAAGCCACAAACCTGCCTTGTGGGTTTAAATGTGCTTCATCGCCGCTACACTAACTTTATCGCTTCTGCTTTGTCAAGTTAGACTTCTCCAGGTGGCAAGCTTTGTATTGGGCTCTCCTATTACCCTCAAACATCTACTGTTTTGTGTAAATCTTCATCTATCAGTACATCCTACTTTTCTCCTTTCAGGACCAGGTGTGAAATCTGCAGACGAAAAGGCCGCCGAAGTAGCCAACTTCTGCGCTCCCACCAAACCTCCGACAGTGGCTCACCAGGGCCTCGCAGGCGAAGTGAACGGCTTCATCAGCCCATCGCAAGAGACTGCTCCAGGAACTCAGCTAAATGCAGCTCAAGGCGACCCAGCTGCTCCTCTCAGACTCCCGATAGAGGCGGTAACGATGGAGAAGACACCCCTGGAAGGGCCAGCATTGCTGCAGGAGGATCAACCCATAGAAAAGTCCACGACATCAGTGCTGGATGGGACACCACCTCAACCTCAGGTTGAAGGAAAACTTCAGACATGTCAGCCGACAAATGGCTTTTTATTAGATTCAACAGAAAGTAGCATCCTCAGTCCATCTTCCCTCTCAGATGTAGATCTGCTGGAGGGTTTGTTAGATGGCACATCCAGCCTACATGAAAAAGTGGCCCCTGAGGAGCTGGACATTAACGTAAACGTTCACATCAACGAAAGCTCTTCATCTAGTACTGACCTTAATATGAAACGGAGCGGTACAATGGAAGATGAGAACGGTGAAACTAGCCATACAATAAACACTTTACCAGAGGCAGTGGGTCAAGACAACAACGGATGTGGCCAAGATGAGATTACGAGTAACGAACAATTAGACCCCAAAATCGATGTGGTCGCGCTCGGGGAGAGCATCGGCTGGTGTGACGCTCCAGATGGACTGGTGCCAGAAGATGTGCCGTCGGTTTCTGAAGCGGATCCTCCCCAAGTTAAACACGATACAAAGAAACGGCTGAAGCTGTTTAAGCGAAACAAAAAGAAGAGTAATCAAGGTAATCTATCTATTCACTTAAATAAAGATCATGTTTGGAATGCTAGTGTCTTGATGTCTTACAGGAATCTTATTTATTTTGCTTTTGTTGCATGTAACTTTATTTTTATATATGGGCTATTTTTAAATATTTTTATATTTATTTTGCATAAATAGTTTTTTTGTCTGTTTTTTATTAATTGTGCAGCACTTGACTTGCAGATTAAATGCTGGATGGATTTAAATTTCTGTTCAGTCTGTTTTTGAATGCTCTGTTTTCCGTTCTGACTCTCTGAAACACAAGGTAACAGTGGGAAAGGACACACTAAACATAAAACAGGCTGTGTGTTGCAGTGAGGTAGGTCAAATCGACGGGTGGCAAACTGTAAAGAGGAATGTCCTGACTGAACTCAATCATCTTCAGAGCTCTGTGCCAGTAACACGTCATCTGTCGGTCTAACTGGAATCTGGATTTCATTTGTCTGTGTTGTCCGACTTTAACGCTTGCGCTCCCTAACACTGAAAATCATGCTGAAATCTTGTCGTGAGGTTATAAAACCTAGTCAGAGCACAACCTGGATGCACTACCATGCTCATTAATCAATATTCTTTAACCAGTCATCTTAGAGGGAAGTTTTATCTAATCAGCCTTGCAGTTGTTGAGTCACTGTGACGTCATTGTGGACCGAGCCATGACAGCTGTCCCTTTCGTGTCCTTTCTGTCCATATTTCTTTGTTCATTCTCTAAATCTGCAACTGAGACTGTTTCATACACTAACAGTCTCATGTGGTACATTTTTTAACCTGTGCTTTGCTAATCAGACTCTATGAATGTAAACAGATATTTAAAAAAAACAAAACCTAAAATTTATTTTGGCTTTTAGCCTTTTAGCCAGTGTTGACCTTGAAAAAGTTTTTGAGCATAACATTTTTAAAGTATTTTAAAAGGTATTTTTGGATTTCTCTATTCATTTTAGTATGTGTTTCCCTGTAGGTGACTCCAGAAAAAAGAAAACGAGAGGGAAGAGAAAATGTTAATGGATGGACTACAGTGTGTTTTATTTTGCAAGGATACGAGAATATTGACTCATTTCAAGAAGATGTAGAAATGTCCCTTCTACAACATTTCTCCTGACCAAGAGGAGCAAACACATCCAAGGCTGGGGTTTTCACAGCATGGGTGTAGCGTGTCACTTTATTAAAATGTGTTTTTCTTTTTTCTGTATATGAATGCTGAGCTGTTTGGAGAAGAAAATGTGTGCTTTATATGTTTGTATAACTGTTGTAATACTCAGTGAAAGTGTTTTTGTTATAAGCTCTGTTTAAAAAAAAAAAAAGATGCTGTTCAAGATATTTAATTTATCCCCAAAAGGCTTAATTTCTTTAATTATCTGCAGAATAAATGTAACTTTTAATGTTGGATATATTTTAATAAAATAAAATTTACTGTTTTGTTTTGGGGTTTTTGTGTTTTTACTGTGGGGAATAAATGAAAAGATGTTGAAGGCTCGGTCACTTGGAGAGCTACGTCTCTGTGCGTCTGGCTCTGACATCATCCCCTCTGAAGTTACAGATATGGCAGTGCGGGGCTTGAGAGGGTGTTTAGTCTTCATGGGACGGGAAGACTAAAGCAACCACCATCATGTCGCTCAGCTGGTCGTCTAAAGACCACAAAAACACGAATCAAGCAGCCGCGACTGGACAGAAGCGAGTGCGCAACGACGCAGGGAACAAAGTGTCGGTGGTGCTCGGAGCGCAGTGGGGAGACGAGGGAAAGGGCAAAGTGGTCGATTTACTGGCGACTGAAGCAGACGTCGTTTGCAGATGTCAGGTAAAGGTTTGGATGATGTGGTTTTAGCACAGCTGGACAACTGGTGTAGTCTTTAAATCATTGCTAAAAGTATCTTGAGTGGGTACAACTGGTGACAGATATTGAAATACTTGTAACATTTATATTGTATGGATCAAGTCAGCTTTGTTATTGTCTATGGACAGATTTAAATAACTGGTGTAATTCATAATAATTGGATGTATAAACACGCTGGACTCTTAATGTCAAATGTCATGACTGGTCTGAGTTTGTACGCCCAGCCTGTGGTGTAAAGTTGCTCTGACTTGTTCATCTGATTACAGATCACATCTGAAAAATTATTCACATCTGGATTAAGTAATAACCTCAAGGAAAATATGTTTCTGTCCACACACATATGGCGAACAACGCTGCAGAGGTCACTCCTGCACTGCGATGCACAGTGAAACCTGTCAACAGTTGCTGTGTTGCACTGTCTCCTCTGACAGGTCTAGCACCCTGTGTTCTAAAGGCTAGAAAGCCCCACCCAACGGGTCTGGAGAGGTCACATTCTCAGGCTGGCTTGATATGTGAGAAGGCCAGGCTTGAGCCAGGGGGAACAGAGTGGAGGGTCTACCAGTGCTAGCCAAGCCTGTTAAAATAGGTGCTGGAAACGCTCGGGAAAAACTTATCACCGTCTCATGAGAATAAAATGAGACGTGTTTAAGTGACTCCATCTTCTAGGTGCCCTGAAGGATACTCGTAATCAATACCCTTCTTGGATTTACAGGGCGGCAACAATGCAGGACACACTGTGGTAGTGGACGGCAAGGAGTATGATTTCCACCTCCTACCCAGTGGAATCATTAATTCCAAAAGCATATCACTTATTGGTAAATGTTTGCAAGTTTATTCTTTACAGAGGCAACTCCATTCACACGACTCTAACTATGCCATCTTTCTGTGTTCCTCCAGGTAATGGCGTGGTCATACACCTACCTGGATTGTTTGAAGAAGGAGATAAAAATGATAAGAAAGGTACTTCAAAAAGAACGAGTGTAAAGAAAAAGTCAGAGTTATTGCTCGTATGTGCTCAAAAAAATGTGTTTTTCTTCTCTAACCAGGTCTAAAAGGCTGGGATAAGAGACTCATTGTCTCAGACAGAGCTCACCTCGGTATACTTTTAATTAAATGCACACTTAATTTATCAGCTGGATTTTTATGAATGTGAAAGTGAGTATTTGTTTCCTCCGCAGTGTTTGATTTCCACCAGGTGGTTGATGGTTTACAAGAAACTGAAAGACAAGCACAAGAAGGAAAGAAGTAAGGGAGGAAGACAGGAATGATGTGCTTCAAAGTGAACCAAAAAAAAAGCAAAATACTGCAATATCTGTTCAAAAAAAGCAAAACACTGCAATATCTGTTCAAAAAAAGCAAAACACTGCAATATCTGTTCATAAAAAACGAAACACTGCAATATCTGTTCAAATCTGCTATCCTTTCATGCTTTATTTTACATTACAGCATTGGAACAACTAAGAAGGGCATTGGTCCTGCATACTCCAGCAAAGCATCTCGCACTGGCCTGCGTGTATGTGACCTCCTGGGGGATTTTAAGGACTTCTCTACAAGGTAGGAATGACTTCAATAAAAAAAAAACTTCCTAATATACTGTAAGAGGTCCTTATTTATCTTTATTCAAATTTCTCTCAGATTCAGGAACCTGGTCCACCAGTATCAGTCCATGTATCCGTCCTTGACAGTTGATACTGAGGACCAGCTGAAAAAACTAAAGGTTGGTATGAATGCAAGGGAACATTATAGGATGACTATCACAGCTTCCTACAATGACATTGCTTTCCTGTTTCACGCAGGAATATGCAGAGAGATTGCGCCCAATGGTTAGAGATGGGGTCTATTACATGTATGAAGCGCTTCATGGACCTCCAAAGAAGATTCTGGTTGAAGGGGCCAATGCAGCTCTGCTCGACATTGACTTTGGTTGAGTTTTATTTCTTGGATTCAAAGCATTTTTAGAAATTATGGGAAAGTCAGGGTCATTGTAATGAAGGAAATGTTCTCTTTAGGCACCTATCCTTTTGTGACATCATCAAACTGCACCGTAGGAGGTGTGTGCACTGGCCTTGGCATCCCTCCACTGAATATTGGTGATGTGTTTGGTGTAGCAAAGGCCTACACTACTCGAGTGGGAATAGGAGCTTTCCCCACAGAACAACTCAATGTGAGTGTTTAACCTTTCTTCAGTAAATTGATGCAAAGAAGAGACACATGACATGTCATGTGCCTCACTGATATTTAGCCTGACATGTACAATCTGTGATCATGTGAGTGAGGACGAGTTAGTGGAGTGTATTCTGGCCTATGCAGCTGTCCAATTTTGTGAGAGATAGGCTCAAACGCTCTTTACCTCTTTTGCAGGTCACATGTTCTCACAGGGATAAATTTAGGGCCAGAGTCTGGGTTAAGGATATGTTTACTGTGTGAGCTGGGGTTATATTACTTGTCATGGAAACTGAGCATAGAGACAAAGGTCAAGATGTTAAAATCTGTACCAAGTGTGATGCTTTGTTGTATTCAGATTTATATCTTGAAAGCATAACCACTGAACATTTTTATAGAGTTGTCAGATTATTAGAAGTCTTACTGAGTCATTAAAATAAAAAAAGGAAGTTTTTTTTTGTATTGTTTTGTTTTTTTCTGCAGGCTGTTGGAGAGTTGCTCCAGACAAGGGGTCATGAGGTCGGCGTGACCACAGGAAGGAAACGCCGCTGTGGCTGGTTGGATCTAGTCATTGTCAGATATGCTCACATGATCAATGGATTCACTGCGTGAGTAACTGCAGAAGTTTGAGTAAACCATATGAGGTTTTGTGGTTGTGTTTGACTTTTGCCACATTTATATCATGTTTACATGTACCTACACAAACTGCATTTAATAATCTAGCACATATTAAACTGTTGTTTCATGTCCAAAAGCATTGCCCTGACCAAACTTGACATTCTGGACGTGCTAGATGAAATTAAAGTTGGAATTGCCTACAAACTAAATGGGAAAAGAATTCCTCATTTCCCAGGTAATTTAGTATAAGACCTATATAAAAGAGTCTGAGAGTACTTTTGGTTTTGCTTTATTTCTGCAGATGAAACATTTGTGCTTAATATCAGGAATAACAACTATTGTTCTTTATTCACAGCTAACATGGATGTTTTGCACAAAGTGGAAGTTGAGTATGAAACCTTCCCTGGTTGGAAAACTGACACATCAGCTGCCAGGAAGTGGAGTGATCTCCCCACCAAGGCACAAAACTACATCCGCTTCATTGAGAATCACATTGGAGTTCCCAGTATGTTTTCATACAAAAATGACAAATCCTATTTGCACAAAGACTCTAAATAAAAAAGTAACACGATGTTATCCATTGGGTGGCACTATTCAGTTACTGAATCTTACTGTTACAGCATTGATTACTAATCTCTCTGCTTCTTTTTCTCTTTCCAGTCAAATGGGTTGGTGTTGGAAAGTCCAGAGAGTGCATGATCCAGATGTTCTGAGATATTACCAAACCTTGGTGACAGAAAAGTGTGCCATAATGAGGCATTTTTGTCAACACAAAAAAAAAATCTAATAATAAAAATATGTGTAAACTTTTAGCATTGTGGAGTTTTTTTCAGCCTTGTGAATTCAAATTATTTAAAATGAGTGGAAGTATTATTTTAATTAAAAGTCTTAAATGAATATTTTGAGGTGCAAAATGTTAGTTTTGGTTAAAATTGAAAAGCCTTGAATTTGGCTGTGAACAACACATCTTTAAAAAAAAGTTTGGAACAGGTTAAATAAGTTGTAATGGTTTTTATTATCATTTATTAATTTAAAAATGTGGAATATTTCAAACTAATTTGGTTTGATTGCTCTAAAGCAGTGTTTCTCAAACTTTTACAGTCCAAGAACCATTTAACCTTTACAACAAAAATTCACGGACCACCTAACTCTAAACAGCCTAAAAACAATATGCCAATATAAAGTTTAAAACATAGAATGCAGCTTTTACAATAATTTTACTGTAAAATATCAGTTATTTTATTTTTTCTTCTTTTAAGTTACCCTGTCCTAAGCCGTTGCTCCATAGTTATTTGTATATAAGACAAGTTTGATGTTGCAAAAAAATGTCTAGTTAATTAAAATAAATTTAGGATTGTCATGTTGTTCACCTTGCGGACCACCAGAGGGCGCTCGCGATTATATATGTCACATGTCAATATTTGACATGTGATATTAAAATTATTTAATCTTTGTATACACAAAACGGTAAAAAAGAATTATATTAATAAGAAACGTTTAATACTTATGAAAACACATAAAAAAGTTTGTATTTAATTTATTATTTTAACAACCTTATTTTAAAATTGCATGTCTTTAGTCAGACAGCGCACGTCTCCCCCACCAACCCGTGTCGTAATATGTAATCCAGTTGAGTAGGAAACTCTTGTCACGTGATAATCAAACCAGTAGTTGGATTGGCTTCATAATGTCACGTGATACTAGCATATGTCTGTGATTGGCTCCTTTTGCTTTCGCGTTACGTTTTTCCCGCAACAAACAAGTGTGAAAGTGCGTAGGAGCACGGTGCAGATTGTGTTTGCAGTCAGAATGCCAAAGCGAACTTATCCTTTTCCCGAGGCTTACTCTTCTCAGTACAAAATGCACATTGGTCAGAAAGAGTTTAACAACTACGGTGTGCTGGGGAACAAATGCAGGCAGGAAATATACGGTTAGTAAATGTTTATCAACTGCGTAGCACTGTTTGCTAACGCTAATTTTGTCGACGTGAACATCGACATGTTAGCTCATATTACGCAGGAGTTGTTGGGCACCTTGTAGTTATGTAGTAAAATGTTTGTTTCGTCTTTTCGTTTCCTGTTTTTAAGTAATTTTATGCACTCTGTATGAGCGTTTAATCCTTGCTGCAGTTATTTAATTTACGAGGTCCTTATATAAAAGTACTCGGCATTGCTTTGCATACAACTGTTCTGTTTATTTGACCTCATAGTCAGCTGTTACTAAAGCTATTACATTTTATCTTTTAGCCTGGCTTCATAGTACTGCAGTCTGAAGCGTCTGGGTGAATCTCATACAGGTTCACATACGTGATTGTTTTATTTTTTCCTCACAGCTAAAACCAAGAACTTACTTTTCAACGGTGCCCAAGCTGTGATGGGCAAAACATGGACTGGAGAGGAGCAGAGCACAGACACGCATCCTACTGGACAAATACAAACATCTGCATGCAGTCAGACACTTCTTAGAGGACAGACATTGATTGGACATGATGGGAGACTGACAAGAGCAAGTGCTGCACAAGGTGAGCCTAAACTGAGGCAGGTGATGATGAAGCTGCAGTCCAGATGAAGAAGAGCGGTCCCAAAAGTGGCTGTGCAGTAAGAAGCAATGGAGAATCAACTCAATTTATTTATATATTAATTAATTCTACATAAGGGTCAAGTTATAGTATCTCCTTTACAAAAGGCTAGGCAAGGAGACAGCCTCCTGTATCTACTTGCACTTGACTGTAAGTTTTGAGTAGATTGTGACTCCCCGAACATTTAATTTGTGGTAAAAATCTGTGATAAAATGATCATTAGAAAACTTTATATAGGAGGGAAGCAATCAATTATTGTTGCCAGTTAAATGTGTGGCATTTTTAAAATCTGGTTTATAGATGCTGTTGGAAAACAAAGAAATCTAGCTTGATGTCTATATTCCCTTTCCTGATTTTCCATGATTTTCTTGTTTATTTTTATTTTATTTTATTCATTTTTTTGGCTGAGAGGTGTGGGTCTCCTTTTAAACCCTTATTGGTTGACGCACAGTAAATGATATCCATCAAGGACATTTTTTTTTAGTCCGATATATTTCAACCCTGGTCCTCAGGGAACTGCCCTTGTTTTGGTTCCTTCCAACTCCAGCACACCTGATTGAGGTTCGTTAAACTGCTCGTTAAGCCATTCATTTAAGTCGGGTGTGGTAAAATAGGGTTACCTCTAAAAAAGTGTTCTCTTAGGACCAGGGTTAAAAAACGCTGCAATAGATGACAAACTACATGTTTTCTACCACTAGATGGCAGCCTGGTCACAGAATGTTATGCTTAGCTTGCAGACTTTTGAACAGTTGGATCAATAAGCCTCAGATTATATGTCCAAATAATAGTTTTTGTTTTTTTATAGGGGCACCAGTGTCTCCCACAGGCTGTTGTGTGTGTCAGAAAAGTAAGGGGGCCAGGTCACCCTGTTCCCAGTGTGACCGACTGGTCTGCTCCACCTGTAGACGACAGTGTTCCGGCTGCTCCAGCCTCTGCTGCTCTGTCTGCACAGTCATAGAGTAAGTCACATTTTGTTTGTCATTTTACAACACTAGTCCTGATGAAATTGGGATGATGTGTAAATAAAAACAAAATGATATAATTTTTTTAACCCCATGTTCAATTTAATACACTACAAAGACATAATATGCAATGTTCAAACTGATAGTTGTTTGGTCTGCTTTTCTTTTTCTTCATTTTTTTGGTAAATATTTGCTCAAATTGAACTTGATTCTTGCAACATGTTCCAAAAAAGAGGATTGGGGCAACAGAAGACTGGGAATTTTGAAGAATCCTCAAAAAAACACCCATTTGGAGCATTATATAGGTGGACAGGTGAATTAAAAACAAGTGATTGGGTATAACACGATCATCCCCAAAAGGCTCCTGTTCTTTACAAGCAAGGATGGGGTGAGGTTCACCACTTTGTGAACAATTTCTTGTGCAATTGTCCAACAGTTTAAAGGGCCTATATTATGCAAAATAAACTTTTATGAGCTTTTATCCATCCATTCCCTGGTTCGGGGGTGCTGGGGGGCTGGAGCCAATCCCAGCTGACATCGGGCGAGAGGCGGGGTACACCCTGGACAGGGCGCCAGTCCATCTTTTTAACCTTCCATTAGTGTTAATTGCACCTTTTTAAAACAATCCCCAAAGTAGTTTTATTTTTCATCCATGTGTTTTGTAGCTTTATTCCTTTGCAATGCAAACGCCTGACCCCACCGCCCGACGCGGTACAGTGGAGACTCCGCCGCCCCTACTTGAAAATTTTAGCACCACCTCCCTTAGATCACAGGGTTGGTGGGGGAGACGTGCGCTATCTGAAGTGATGTCATGGGTTGGGCGGGGAAATATGACGGCCTCTCTGGCTGCTCAGTGCGGGCAGGGCGAATTAGCGAGAGGAGTTGGGAGCAAGCCATCGTAAGTCGTCTCCAGTACCGGGTACGAGACCTCAAGCATGCCATGAATGGTATTGCAAAACTAGTATGGTGCATATTGCAAGATGCATACTATTATCATAAATGTGCATAGGATACACTGAAACGGCAAACGTAGCATAATATAGGACCTTTTTTAAGAATGTTTCTTAACATACAATTGCAAGGACTCTGGGGGTTTCATCATTTACAGTCCATAAAACCAAAAGATTCAATCTGCACACATCTTTATGTAAGCAGTGAGGACAAAAGTCAGTATTTAATGCATATGAGCTCCAATCTCAGGCTGCACTACATGTAAAACAGACATTGTGTAAAGGATATCATCACATTGGCACAGGACACATCAAAGAAGCAGTCAGTTCATTTGCTGCATCTACACATGCAAGCTGAAAGCTATACATCAATGATTCAAAGATATGAGGGTGTGTTAGTGCTCAAGGCATGGGTAACTAACATCTTTTAATGCTTAAAGGTACGTAAAGATTTTGGAGCAACACTTACTAGATTTCAAGCGAACGTCTTTTTAGCATCATCCCGGCACATTTCAGAAGCTAAGCTGCGTTTTGCACATTACAAGAGCGCGAGTTCAGAGCAGGTACGACACTGGTCTGCCTGCAGTCCAGATCTGCCTCACAATGAAAATGTGTGGAGCGTTATAGAGTATAAAATACAACAGCTGGCCCTGAACACAACCAAAGTTTTTCTTCAAGCAAGTATAGGAAAGAATTTCTCCTACAAAGCTTCAACAGTTGATGTCCTCACTTTGCAAATGTGTGTTATTAAAAGGAAAGGAGGTGTAACGGTGGTAAATATGCCCCTGTCCCAGCTTTCTGTGGGATGTGTTGCAGGCCTGATATTTAAACTAAGTGGAAAAATTCATAAAAAAAATAAATGGGTTTTATTATTAAATATTTTGTCTTTGTAGTGCATTAATTTAAATATAGGTTAAATAGGATTTGCAAATAATCATTCACTTACATTTTATACAACATTGCTTCACTAGAATTAAAGTTGTACTTTTATATATGAAGCCATTATACTAATTCACATGCATATTGATGCAGGATGTGTGTGTTCTTAGTAAGAATTAAAGTTTGCTGCATTATTATTTAACTCATTTTCAGCCAAATATGAATAAATAAAGACCAGTAATTTCTAAATTAAATATTTGTAGTGACATTATCGATCTTCAAATAGAAAAGTTCAATTAACAATTCATTATGCAATTATACATTTTAGGAGCTAAATATTTTTAGTGTACACAGTAATCCAGCAATAGGTTTTGTTTATATTTATTACTCTAAATGTCAAGGTATTTAAGCCCTTTAATCTGAAAGGCTGTGCATGGTGGGTTTTTTTTTTTAGTAATTGTCCATTTTTAACACGGTTTTGGCATTAAAAGGTGTTCTGGTTGAAGAAGTGGGATGTAAGCTGTCATTTGTTTTGTGTATGGCTGCTTGAGATCTACCATCCTGCAACCTTTTAGATTACAACCAACCCAACACACCAGGATCAAACGGCTTCATTCCCTCATCTGCATGTCTCTCAGCTTTGTAGAGGTCTGGTAACATTTGATCCAGATGTGTCGGAGAACAGTTATATCTAAATGTTGCAGGAAGATGGATCTTACAGACTGCACCTCTGGTGTATGGTGTTAAGTTTTTTTCTTGTACTTCAGTACACTGTCTTCAGAACTTTCAGTCCAGAATATTTGTATTTATCATAAATATGTTAATAAATGTTTGGATAAAGAAAGACCTACCTGTCTTGCATCCAGGCCTTACCCCAATATGCTGCTTATTTAGCTCATAGGCCTCAGGTAAACTTGTGCATTTTGCTGACATTCCTATTACATGCACAAACGCTGTATATGCATTTTAATAATTGGCTTTGTGAAGATTCCCTGAGGGAACAAAACAGCAATAGGGTTGATCTTTACAGTAAAGAGTGGTTGAACAGCTTTTGCTGGTTCTAAATATAACTACTAGTGCACTAAAATACTATTTCTGTATTTAAAAGAAGTATGAATTTTCCTCCGGGGATGAATAAAGTTATTATTATTATTATTACATTAAAAAACTATGAAAAAGTGTAGCAAATATACCTGCATTTCAAGTGTTTGTGTAATTCTGTTCACGGCTGGAAGGGGGAGACAAATATTCAAGTACAGGTTTGTATAAGCGATGACCTGATTCAACCCTGAGCCTAAAATGTAGTTTAAGATTAATAAAATATTTGCAAACCATGGTATCAGAAATAAAATTATCACTGATGTTCCAAAACCAGTTCTGTTTTACTCACAAGTACTTAATTCAGTTTGAGAGTTTATTATTGTTACGGTTATTTCAGCTACAATGCAGAATTTTTGGGTTTGCTTGAAAAGAAAACGAAAGTTTGACTTTAGTTTTTTTTTTCATGCATACAGAGAAATTATAACGATTGCGTCTCAATTGTCAGATCATTCAAAGACGGAATTGGTGTACATATTATTATTATTATTATTATTTATTATTTATTATTATTATTATAGGTGTGGCATGTTTTGTGTTTCAGGCCACACAATATAAGTAATTTTGTATTGATTCAGTAATAATTTATTCTAAGCTTTTTCTTTGTTCCAGTTACAGCGGGCAATACGATGAAGTACTGTGCTGCAGCTGCTCGACGTAGAGGGACGCCAGAGGAGGGGTTAGGGGTTTACGCTTGAACTTATCCAGTTGCCCTGTGAGATATTACAAAGACTACATTTTATCCATGTCATGCTTTTTATTATGTGATCCAGGTATTATTTGTATATATGCATTTCATCGTATAATTGACTGAAATAAACTTGAACACTTTTTTATATAGTTCTGTCTTTGTTTTATTTCAGTGTTTCATCCCAACAGCAGAAAATTACCAGTAATGGTAACAAAATTTGACCTAATAGATCTCCTGACTAATTATTGTAGTATTTTCATGCATCTGTAGGTGGCAGCACATTTCACCAAGTTCTCCTTGAGTTGCATTCAGGCTGGTTATACTCACCCCTGTTATACTCACCTTTTTCTCAGTAGGGGGGAGGTGGGGGGTGTTGTGTCACTATGCAGCTTCAGTCTTTTTAGAAAAAAAATCTAAAGTTTTGTCTCTGCTTGAAAACAATAATTAAAATTCGACTCTGTATGTCTCAGCTGACCTTGAGAATCTACTATCAAATGTATTTATTAAAACAAGACGAGCCAGAGGCTGAACAGGACCAGAGCTTTGAAGCAGACAGTTGGCTACAATTACCCCTGCTGGACACGACCTTGGGTTGTAGTCATCACTTTCTCCTGGCTGCTCCTCGTCACCGATGACTACCAGTTTCAGGGTCAGATATTGTACACTGTGAGTAATTGTTCTGGGTGGCTGAGGTCCTCGGCGGTGCTTTACAGAAATCAGTCACATGACACGGTGTTATGCATATTAGCTTGGATGAGTGCACTTTGGAGCTTATTGCAAATGTGCCTGTGAGCTGTTGAGTCACATCGCCTGCTCAGCAGGCCAGTTGTGGCTCCGGTCTTTGGGGAGCTCTTGCAGTTGGTGTCCGAGGGCACCGCCTGATTTCTGGCTGAGTGAGCAGACAGCTGCTGGTGTGTACGGCGTCAAGTTGTCTGCAAATTTCTTGATAAGACTTCAGGAACATGGATGGATATAAAATACTTGGGAGGGACACATTAACTTTTCAGGCTGAATCATTTTTAAAGATTAAGTTGTCACAGGCCGAAGAAAGCAAACATTCATAATCCTGAGGGTGGCTAATTAAAAGCAAAAGCCATTTACAAATCTAGTTTGTGTCATTGTAAACTAAATCTTTGGATTTGTGGTAAACCTCATGTCTAAATAGATCTCTTTACAGTCAGCTGCTTTAGATACTGATGTTTTGCCCCCATTCCCCTTTTTTATATATATTATGGCTTTATATACCCTCAAAACAACAAAAACTGCAGCTGTCAAGGTTGTAAGCACATCCTCATCCATGAAACCAAAAGGACATGCTGTGCCTCCTCACCAGGAACAGTCTTCCATCTATTCCTCCGTACATCTCTGTAAGGAAAAGGGGCCCACAAAATCACCCACAGCGCTTCAGATGGCACCAACTGCAGTCGGCCAGCGGGAGCACGTGGCTTTGTCTTTCACCCATTCTTTTGGGGACCAGCTGTGGTCTGAGCACGGCAAGCCCAGTGATGCTGCTGCTATAAATATGCGTCAACGAGTAAGTGACAGCTGTACAGTGGACCAAGGACATGCTGCCTTGGCACTGTCGGGGCGAGCCGCTCCAAAAAAGGCAAACCGACTGTGGGAGCAATAATTGATCTGTGGTATTCACAACTTGGATTAGGGTTGTAGATTGTAATATGGAATGGGAATAAACTCGGCTTTCTGCAAAGAGAAGTAATAATTAAATTAAAATTTCCAGATGGGGGTTTAGATTTTCTGAAAGTCAAGAGTGGCTCCTCTAAAATAAGTGGATGATAACAATATGCATGTATAAGAGAAGGAGGGGGGACTACCCATGCATATGTGTGTGCGGTTTGTCTGTACACAAGTGCATGTGTGGCTGTGTTTGTGTGCCCTTTTCAAGTGTGACCACCTGTCTTTTGTTAAGAAATAAATAAATAAACAAGAGGCCACACCAGCTGTCCCTGGCAGTCCGTCCCTTCAGAGGTCAAGGGCTCCCACCGCTGGCCTTGTTGAGGTGGTTGACACTTACAACTTTCATCTCAACTTCTCTCAAGTACCTCTAAACACACACACACACACACAAAAGCACTCGCAGCCAAATGAGCCAGGCTTTGAGCCTCGGAGAGGAATGTTTTATTGCTCCGTCGAGTTACGCTGCACATATCCCAGCTCGTCACCCTGCAGCTAAGCCCTATCACATGGCCCCTACTTTCCATGTGAAGGTTTTGGTTCAAATCAAACACACACACACACACACACAGGCCAGGCGGTTTAAGCCCTGGATCCCGTCAGGCAGATGTGAGATGTTGGTGCCAGTGTGTGCTCCAAGGCTCGCTGCTGTGGTTGTTTACAGTGTGAGGTGGCCCCAGCTTTGCAGAGAGCCCTTATTTACAGTACTGTAAGCTGGCTCGGGCTGTTTGGGGTGTTTATGAATGATCTTGGGAGGACATTGTTTTCTTTATGTTGGAGCTGCCTGGCTAGCGCCGCTGTGTCGTTTGTGCATAAAGTACGTGCTGGGGAGCTGGGCCAGACAATAGGCTGGCTGAGCTACTACCCACACACACAATGGAGCAGAGGGATGAGGCCGAGGTTTGGGGCCGTGGTTTTGGGGGCTGTGGGGGTGGAGGTAGGATAGATGGGGGGGCAGGGGCAGTTGGATGCGGCCCTTGTCTATATAGCGTTCCCAGAGTGGTTAGGCTGGGATTTGGGGGAGGGTGGTGGGAACCCGAGCACATCCCTATTGGGATCACGTAGCAAAGCAGCTGGATTTCTTTCATGGTGCAGCAGGGAAATAATTAAAAGTCCTTGCTATTGAAAATGTCCAGTGAATTGGCATCAAGTTCCTCAATTAGACACACATTTAATATATGTGTGTTTACATACAAATACTGTGTGGTTCAGTTAGGTGAATCGGTTCTAATCAAGTTGAGTTAAAGTAATAATTACATGACAGCCAACTGGCTTTGTCATGCTGGATTTATCTCGGGAGAAAGCTGACAACAGGTCAGGAACAATGGAAACCCATCTTGAAATTGCTCTGTCCTTGAGCTAAGTTTATGGTTTCAGAGGGATAGGGTCTGTAAGACCTGCAGTATTATCGCATTCTGTTGTCCCTGTACACACAGCACTGCCGCACACACACACACACACACACACACACAGTCTGTTGATTATTGGTGCTGTGGGTCAGACAAGGACTCTTCAACATATCTTACTTGTTTGACTCTCAAAGTCTGCGTCTGTGTTCTTATCAAAATTTGAGCTCCCGTTGCTCTGATAAGTGTGAAAACGCTGGAAAAAAAGGAGTTGGAAATAAACAAGCTCCACACAAGTAGAGAAAGTTGTTCCTTTTAATTCTACGTATAATCTCAATAAAGACCTAAACCAAGATTGTCACATTTCCACAGCACACACACACAAACACACTCCAAAAGCGCAAAGAAAATGCACATACAGTTATAGATCAAAGTAAATTGCCTCAATATCTAAGCAATGTCAATTCTGCATAAAGATTGTCCATCTAATCTCTACACGACTAACACTGAAGCATTTCGTTACTATAAAATATACCTTTCTTATTAAAAAATTATATTAAATTCTAATGGCACTTCTACAAATTCTATTAAAAAAGGTTTGTTTTACATTTAGAAGTTGTTTTTTTTAACCAATTAAAACCAAGAAAGTCAAATGTTGCACAAGAAGCACTTGCAATAATAAATATTTCTCATGATTATACACAATTTCACAGTTGTAACCTGCTGAGGACAAAATTCCAGTATAAGTAGCGCCGTTTTTTAGACATACAGCATGAGTTAGGCAAACATAGCCCTCGATCGAGAGTAGTTTCAAGTCGACAATCAAAATTTCCGTATTTCACATTCAACAGTGACCGAACCAAAGACGGGAACGATTGTTGGTTCCCAGTAGAGCAGACTCGGTAGAAGCCGAAACACATGAGAATGCCTGACAGTTTAACACAACCAGAACAAATTTATTCATAAAAAAACTTCAATGTCATTTCTCACAAAGCAGCACTTTCTTTTAAACAGACTTTGAGCTTTTAGTTTAGTCTTAATTTACATTTTGATATGATTTTTTAAAAAGAAAACAAAGAAATAAGAGTTGTAAATCATCTGCGGGGCAAACATAGCTGTGATGTGAACTTTATCACCGCAGTCAAGGGCAAAAACATACATGAACAAGGGCTTCTCCAGATGCAACACCCACTTCTGTGTCTACAAGGCACGTTTGGTGACCATCTTGGAGGTATAAATAAAAACTGCAAACAATAAGAAAGTCTTTTACATTAGTCTTTTTACTGCCTTCCACGTGTACGTTAGAGAATCTGAAGGGTTTCAACTTTCACCACATTTCTTTCAAATGAAAAATTTACTTACATAACCTACAGTCCTGCTGGCTGTGAAATAACATTTACATCATCAGCACTATTAATAGATCAAGTCCTCTGATCATTACAGCATTTTAACTCATTCTTCCTCCATTACGGACTTCAAGTGAGGGAGTTAATGAAAGAATGCTGCAACTTTAGCTCCTTCAGTAAAAACACTGACACATCATCATGACTTCTGAAATACAGACATGGATTTTCTGACCTAAACGTAGTCTCGATGAAAAATAGGACAAAAGAAATATTAAAAATGCACATTTGGTGTCAACATTTCCCCCAAAAAGGTCAAACGCCTGATACTCTGATATCGAAATGCACTCAAACTATGTTTGTAGCGCCTCCATATAAAGGAACAATGCGATTTCTCCACTGCATGCTGCGATGAGAAAGGCCATTCTTTGATGCCTCCAAACAATACACCTGTTTACAGCCTCCCTTTGCTAGATGCATTTCTCACATTCCAGTGGCTCCATTCAATACAGAAAAGTGCAAAGAGAGACTCCAAGTGCCTTTTCTCTCCACAGCTAGGACAGATGCACAATGATCCCTTGAGAACTACCTGGAACCTGGAGAGGGGAGGAGGGGGGACAATGGCTGTATTGTCTCGTTTCTATAGGTAGTCAGTGCCGTATCAGTGTGGCTGTGCTTGTGAACAACTGTTTCCTGTGGCAGAACAGAAGTTGGAGTGGTTTTAACTACTCTGAGTTGTAGTGAGGCGGAGCCCAAAAACATCCTGAATATGGAAAAGGAAGCAAACTCTCTGGGGAAGACATGACACTGAAGAGATGTGAGACACCTGCCGTCTCCCAACCATGCATGTGCTGCAACATGGAAAACAAACCATTTGATAAATATAATATATATTTACATTAAATATACAAATTGTAAGAAATAGCAGCCTAGACAACAGTGTTGAAACTATATGCATGCTAAAAAAAGAAGTGCTTTTCTATGTTCATGTGACAAATCTTGAGTACTCTGCAGAGATTTCTAAACAATATATTAAAGAACAGTTTACAGTAACTTGATTTATTTGCACAGAGAAAATGGACAGCCCCGACACCAGTTAATGAGTACCAAGTTCGCTAGGCACGACGCGTCGCCTTTTGAGCTTAAAGAAAAAGAAGCTACACCTAAAAGTAAACCCTGAACCAAGTCAAACTAATAAATATATTCTGATCAAGTCTTCTCAGGACAGATTAGACAAATATTCTGAGCTTTTTAGTGCTACACACTTGTTAAGAATCCATACAGCTACTACACTAGCGGAGAGAAGAAGCATTTCTAGTGGGAAAAAAGGCTTTCTCTCTCTCTCTCTCAAAGGCAGCATCACAAAAAGCTTCATCAGTAGTAAGTTACACGTGTAAAGTAGTGTGAAAATGTTAGATGCATGGCACCGCTTTGTGCATTTGTCCCAACTAACATCGCTTCTGCCCCAAAATTATCAGTGTAATCCATCCAGGAAATAAAGTCATTTACAAGCAATGGTTTCCTTTCAACCAAAATTAATCAAAAACATTTTTCTTTACATGAATCTGATTTGCTTATTGATTATAATCTGACAGATGTGGAGCTACATTCTAGTGTAAATATAGTTAAACCTGGTACGTGGAGTGTCGTCTCAATCTCTTTTTTTTTGGCAAACGGCATGATGAGATATCTCTTAATAGTTTTAGTAAGTACACCAGGTGAAGCGCTAAGAATTTCATCAGGCATCAGTGTTACCGACGTTAGTTTTTAAATATTTCTGATTAAACTTCCTTTAAAGTGGCAATTAGGAGCCAAATAAATCAAAATGGGCTCACGCACATTAAAAACCAAAGAGAAGTTGGTAACATCCAAGAAAAAAAGGACAGAAAAGGTCATGATAGTCTGTTTGTCACAAAACATAAAACTTCACTTAAAAGAAACAAAGGAAAATAACTACCTCCATGACAATAAATCCCACTTCCAGTAGTCACACTTCATTAGTTTTGCTGCCTTGTGATGAGTTTACTTACTTATCCAAGCATTAAACAAACCCCCCCCAAAAAATAAATAATAAAATTATGTAGTTGTTAAAAAAAAAGCATATATTGCGACTCACGGACGGTTCTGATCTCCCATGTATACAAATAAAGTCTCACTCTGACGATTGTGTGTTAGCATTAGCTATCGCTCAAAGGGATATGAACATAACATGTCTTTTCTTTCACCACATAGACTCCTCCAATTAGCTCAATAGATTGATACAAACAAGACAGGAAAAACAAGTGCATCATCTGATTACGTTAACCTTCAGTGACAGATCCAGCTTGAGTTTCGCAGCACTCGTTAATCTGAACTGCCTGTGCGCCTCCACATGACTGCCTCTGACCACCGTGTGTGCTAAGACACAGTCCAGCATAGGAAACAGCTCCAGTTCTTAACAGTTGCTACATCTTTATATTTGACAAAAAAAATGCCACATGGGGTAGAATCCAAAAGATATGTCTCCAGCAACCTGCCAACATGGTTCATTAGCAGGGAAATGGTTCAGTAGTAATATTCAGTGTATGAAAAGGACATTCTGTCTCGTGTCATGGCACTGGTGAGATGTGTCTTATCCAATGGCGAGAGTCTTAACGAGGCCACAGTGAAACTTCCTGATGTGGCGGTAAAGGTCCCCGGACTGAGTGAAGCGCCGTTCGCACCACTTACAAGCGTGAGGCTTCTCACGTGTGTGAACCACAGCGTGCCGGCTCAAGTTATGGGAGTACTGGAAGCTCTTACCGCACTGGCCACAGGTGTATGGCTTCTCGCCAGAGTGCGTGCGCTCGTGGCGCTTAAGGGTATACATGCAAGAGAAGGTCTTGTTGCACTGCATGCATGTGGGCACAGAGCCGTCTGGGGACAGTTTGGAGCGAGCGCCGTCCTTCTCGCGGAAGTGTGAGCTGAGGTGCAGCTGCAGCACGTGGGGACTGGGGAAGACTTTACTGCAGAGGGGACACACACACACCTGGTGGCCCGGGGGCAACAGCACCCCGCTGGAGGTGGAGATGTCTGAAGAGGCCAAGTCGTCTTCCTCCTCTTCTTCACTGTCCCCCAGCAGTCTACCCCGCACGTCCACCTCCCTGCCTGGGGCGCCCTCCCTCCTCCTGCAGGTCTCCCCCTCCTCGTCCATCAGGTCCTCCTCCTGGGAGAGCAGGGCGGCTGTAGCACCGTTGTTGCCTGGGAAGAGGGCAGCGAACCCTGTCACCACTGAGCTCCTGGCACTATTCCCAAAGCGCTGGCTCTCAGGGCTCATCGGCTCACTGTCCTCCTGCTCTGACAGCAAGTCGTGTTCGTCTTTAACAAGTGGCTCAGTGCCCTGCTGCTGGCTGTCGAGGGCCAGCTGTCCCGAGACGTAGGAGGGGTGTAAGGGATCTCTGCTAGACAGAGGCTTGAAAGACAAATCCAGTGCACAGTCCATGTCATCTGAAGCCCGGGACCTCTGGGACAGCAATACGGTGGAACTACTGACATCAGCTTTTGTTTTTCCAGCTGTTTGGATGCAGGGCTTGGCCTCTGTTGACACATAATTGACACCTACAAGGTCCGGGGACCTGCCAGAGTGACCGTTCGCCTTCTGCCTGCTCTGTGTAGACCTATCACAATCTATGACAGCCAGCCTGACTTCACTTTTGTCCATGTCAAACTCTTCTGCAGGGGGGGCCCCGTGAAGCCCCTGAGACTGTGCGTGTGAGTGTCGCAGAATGAGCTGCTTACTGTGCAGCTCGCCATCTGAGGAGTTTTCCCTGTCCAGACAGCTGAGTCCCAAACCCCTTCCTATCTTTTCATCCAAGGAGGAGAGTTCCTTATCTTTCAGCTTGCCTTTGCACACTTTCACTATATCATACATGTGGAGGTAACTGGCTGCTGCCAGAACATCCTCCACAGGCAGAGTGCTGAACTCCAACTTCCCCTCATACATAAATTCAAGGAGCAGACTGAAAGCCGGGGCTGTCACAATGTCACTGTTGAGATGCACAACGTCCCTTTTGTCTAGCTGGTCCCTGTAGAAGAGATGGAAGTACATGCTGCAGGAGGCCAGCACGGCTCTGTGCGCTTTGAATCGAGCTTCCCCGACAAGAACAGTGCAGTCACAGAGGAAACCTTGGTGACGCTGCTGACTCAGACACTGCAGCAACTGGCGGCTATGGTCTGGGAACTCCATTCTTCCTTCATAACCTGATGAAAAACAGGAAAAACAGGATACTGGATAAACGAAGTGAAACATTTAGAGGGCACAGCGGAGCTGAGGCAAACACGACATGGCCAAAAGTAAGAGAACCTGAACACCAACTTAAGCAGAACAGTGCAAATGCTTTATAAACCATAAAGATGGTATTCACATTTTAAGAGTTTAACTGGGGAAAAAGGCCTACTTTTAAATTCTGTGGTACAACTTTTAACTAAACTCAAAGCAGACATCCTCCATTCTTTCCAGTTGTGCAGGATCCACTACATTGCGCTCACCCACCCATGTATCAAAGCCTAAACGGATCCTCAGATTACTCCCGATTGAAGAAGTCTCGCGCTTCCGAAATGTAGCTTTAAAAAAAAAAAGACGCACCGGTTCTTCTCCAAAACACGCAGAAAACAGCGGACACGCAAATTGGTGAGACTGGAAGCGGTGTAAAAATAAGAAGAGTGCAGAGTGAGTAAACTGGTGCTCTGTTTGCTAATTACACTGCAAGCTGTGGAGTCAGCTGCTCTGACATCACCGCAATGGAAACGCTACCTCCAGCTGTGCTCCCCTTTATGCCATATGTTAACGCCGGGCTACGCAGTCCCAAAAAAACACACACGACTTGGAAAAAGCAGCTCATTTAGACGTGCTGCAATATTACATGGCATTTTCAACTTTTTAATAGGGTCATTTATCACACAACGGGACGTGGAAGGAAAACGCTTTTGCGCACTCATCAAATACACGCGCACAAAATGGGTTCATTAAAAAAAGAGGGCTGATAGCACACTACAATTCACAAAAGTAAAGTTTAAAGCCGCTGAGGAAATAATGTGAATAAGTTTATTTTTGTCTGAAGAGTTTTTTTTCCTTTTTAAAAGGAGATTAGGAGAAAAGGAGCGCAGTAACCCGGGTTGGGAAACGCATAGCTGGGAGCCTTTTAAACAGCAGAGGAACTCACAGCAAAGCCAACTGCGCTGAACGAAGCGACGAGGAGACACTTTTAACTTTCGCTTTATCCAAAAGCACAAAACCGCTGCACTTACATGTATTCCCGCCCGCTTCGCCGTCCTTTTTTATACCCTAGAAGCCTCGATGTCCTTTCATGATGTGCGGCCAGATGTTCGCTTCGCCTTGTCGTTTCTTGAGCTTCAGTCCGACCCTGGGAAGGCAGGCTGCACTCAGCGCTGCTGTGTGTCAGGCAGGTTGATAATGGCTCAAGTCTCGCGATATCTCGCGGCCACAATAAGTTCTGTACTACTCCGGGATTTCACACAGCGGCAGCAAGTAGCAGAGTACACAGGGGGGGGCATCAATTGGCTCTCTTATTAAAACACCTGTCCCACAGGCGTGGGGTGTGTGTGTGTGTGTGTGAGCTGTCTGCGTGATAAATCCGCTTTCGTGTGGAAGTATAAAACTGTTGCAGATGTTAAAAACTTTAAAAACTCTTGTTAGTAAAAGCAATTGGATCTCGTCTGAATCTCCTTTATGCGTGTATTCATCTTAATGGTTAAATTGACATTTAAAGGGGATATTTGCGCGACTTGTTTGCTCTTTTCTTTTCTCAGAAGTACTGTTTGAAGTTTAAAGCCAGACCTTAGATTTAATTAATTTAGCAAGCTTCTCAAAAATGTCACATGTGGTTTAACATCTGCTTTGGATGAAAGAGACTCTTCTCTGCCCCAAAGAGTGGTATCTAAACTGATCAAAGAAGCATAAATCATGTATTATAACATACCATAGAGTGGTCTTTTGGCATCTTTTAAAGGCAACTCTTTCTAATCCTGCTTTGAGTCTGGAATTTTCTGGCAACAAACCAAGCAGTGCCTTTTGTTTTTAAGACATCTCCCAGCTCTTGGCTGAGATTTATTACGCTCAGATTGTCTCAAGACATAAATAGTGGTTATTTGATGGGTTTCTAAAGTTTTTTTTTAGTGATTTGAGTTACCATCAGCATAACACCACCCAGACTCTTGTTAGAGCAAAAGATAATGACAAAGTGGAAAACCTGGGTCTTGAAGTTGCAGCTGCTAATCTTGTGGCCCCTCTCGCTCCCGCCCCCTGTCCCTCCCTGGGCTCCCCCAACTGCTTCAGTCACCTTTGGCCTGTGTTCCAGCTGTCGTCCGTTTTGAAAGGGCCATTTGCAGCTCTTCGTAGCCTTCTGACACAGAGGGGAATGAGCAATGTGACAGGAGGCGGCAGCCACCAAGGGGCCACCAGCGAGATTCTTATCCACTTACTGCTTTATTCCATTTTTAGTTTGGGCCATTACTATTATAGAGGGAGAGGATATCTTCACTTTGGTCGTGTCCAGATGATTACAAGTAAGATAAGTGATGTTCTTGAAATGAAATTCCCCGTATTTTGGTTAAAACTTAAGACAAAAAGTGAACAAATCCCACTCACACCCAGCGGATAAAATGATGGAAGTGTCAAGTGTGTGAAAGCAGTGTACAATTCAGCCCTGATGCACACACACACATCAACACCATCCATGCAGGGGCAGCGATGTGGATAATAATAGGAGCTGCGGTGCTCTGTTTCTCTGGCCCTGGCAAACGTAGGCGCCCAGTAGAGGAGGGGTGTGTGTTCACAGGGCAAGACAAAGCAGTGGTTGTGCCTGGGGACCGTGGCCTCAGCAGAGAGAGGCTCGGCGCGGTGAAGGTTCTCACACACAGAAAAAAAGATAGAGAGACAGAGAGAATGAGAGTGGGGGAGCAGGGACAGCGAGAACACTTCCTGGAGGTTCATTCTTCCTCTCTGCAATCATCAATGGCATTCTCCCCCTGACCCACTCCTCTCCCAGACAAACAAAAGAGCCCACATTCCAGTGTAGCCTGACCCGCCAACCAGCCAGCCATCCAGCCACAGTTGAGCCACATCACTCCCCACTGGACCAAAGTCTCCTCATAGCAGCGGGTGGTTGAGGATGTTTGTGATGTGCCTCAAAAACACCAAATTACACTTAGACATCACTATAATTCACACTGTCTGACTACTCTTTGTATCAACTTGTTCCAGCGGCTTCTTTTTTGCACTTTTTTCTAAACTCAGATCCAAGCTGGGATATGCTCTAGTCCATCAACTCTGAACTGGGTGAAGCAAATATGGGAGGATAGCTGTTTCACAAAAGTAGATGTACATAGCTGGTATGAGCAGTAATAAGAGACTTTCTTCAATGCTGCCTAATCACAACAGATGTAAATGAGATAACTACTCCCCTATTTTATGCAAGTAATCTGCTCCGTACAGATACTACATCACTTTTTATGCAACCGTTTCACTGATAACATAGATTCAATTGAGTGAGAACATCTGAGGAGCCCATTCAATGTGTTGTTCACTCCTGCTTTAGTTCTTGTTATCATCAAGATTAGTGGTGAAATTGATAATTGGCAAATAGAATGCTCCTTTTAGTCATATCAATTAAAAAATCCTATTATTAGTTGTTAGGTTTTATCTAAAATGATGCAAAAACAACCACCTACACACAAAAGGTTATGCTATTGGAGAGCAAAGCTTTCATTGTGCACCATTTAAATCAGAGAAATTATGATGTTAAATATGATATCATACTAATTTCCCTCTGATCAATAAAGTATTTTCATTCATTCATTCATTCATTCATTCATTCATTCATTCATTCATTCATTCATTCATTCATTCATTCATTCATAACACTATGGTTCTTTCTGCAACCCCCTTTTAAAGGTGCGACTAACGGCTGCGGCCTGGGCCTGTGTAATGTGTCGTGTGTGTGTAAACCTTGGTCCGAAGTGTGTTTCGTTGCATAGTACTTGTACATGTGTAATGACAATAAAGTGAATCTAATCTAATCTATTAGAAACATTTACAGTTCTGTTATATTCCAGACAGTCATGCTCCAAGTAGAGAAGCATCTTTAATAGTAAAGATATAAATCCAGTTTGGTGCTTGGATCTTGTTACTTTTGCTCTAAACCTGCAAAAAAACAGAAAAAAGCCTTCACATAACACAGCTGAGGAAGAGGAGGGAAGAGCGGCAGAGCATGACGCTGAGTAACAACAGCAGAAAATATGAGATTCTCTCAGTCAGCTCTGTTTGTATCACATAAACAGCCTGGCAGTGCTGACTCATAGTAGTAGCGAGGAGGACATCAGAGTGTGACAAAGAGGGGAAATGACAGCAGAAGAGGCTGACAGACAGACAGAGGGCACACGGGCCAATGAATTTTTCATCAAAGAGGGAACACTGGCACAACTCCCTGCACAGATATTGCACAACTTCTCTCAATTGTCTCATGTTTTTGTATCATATTCTACCACAACTCACTAACACTGATGTAACAGGACATTGCAAATACAGCTGTACACATATTTCATGGAAACGTTACAGAGTTGCATTTTTAAACTGTTTATAACGAGGAACCTCCAAGCTGGAAAAACTTACGTCACAAACAGACTTAGTCATCTGAGGGACTCCTTTAAGCAGACTTAGCAGAGCTGTTTGTACCTGCTGGAGTTTAACCCCTACCTCTCCACCTCAGAGAACACACCAGGTACAGTCAAACTTTATACTGTAAATCCAGGGCTGTGCAAATGTTTTCCCTTATTATCAGATTCTTCTACAATGAGCCATCTTGTCTTGAGGAATAGCTGTTCAGGTCCTCTTTCTTTTGATACTGGTAACTTTTTTCACCTATTTTCAGTCAAGACCTTGCAGCTGATCATTTTAGGAGGATTTTTCCTCCCCTAGCTACTTAATACTGACTTATTCAAGCATGAAAGCCACCCCACCTTCAAGGGATAAGCTAGTGTTTGTGTCCATACATAACAAAGAACCCTTTTAAAATAGTATCATTAGATATTTTCTTATAATGTATACAAAGACTCACCATTGGCCAAAAAAATCTCATTTTTTTACTCAATTTTATTCTTTTAAAATTGGTATTTTTCTTAAAATATTCTCTTTTTTTTATCTCTTATGTGATGGTCTCTGAAGCGATGTGTGTGAAATGAAGTCATAAACTAATCCTGAGGTGCGAGTGTTGAAAAGCAGACGAAAAACAGAGAGTCGCTCACCATCTGCTCAAATAGCTTAAATAGTTATAACCAAGATTCAAAGACAAATTCTCAGAAGAGGTTCATGCAGATAAAGCTTTGAAGGCAGAGAACAGCATGTGCAGAGGAGCATTCCCTCATCCCAGCGACTCGCTGCAATTATGCTGACATACCGTTTTTTCTTTGTGAACCAACATTTGTTTAAAACTTTTCTGTTTGTCTGGATAAAAGTGCATTGGCTCATTTGACAGCTAACGTCTAAGAAGAGTTAGAGAAAAGCACATTTGATTTGTTATATATTTGTTTTCCCCAACATCCCTTATTTATACAATTTTTTACTAAATTTACACACCATTATTATTGTATTTTGTACATTTTTTTTCTTTTTATAGTAACACAGTACAGAGTTCTGCAGATTAGCTTTGTATGTGATTATCACACACTTAAAGAAGAAGCTCACAAAGGCATGTGTAAAATAAAATAAAACCTTTTATTTAGAAGGTTTTATGTATCAGGGTATGCTAAAAAAAATCACCTGGTCCTCAGCGGTTCAGACAGTTAGGTTAATATAACCTACGATGAACAGCATCCCATTCACCATTACCTGTGTTATTAGTCATGTGTTAAAAAAAATATGAAAGCATAAAAGTGTAAAGTGTGAAAACTAAATACGTCTTATCTGCTTTAAGAAACATTGAATCCAGCTCCTGCTGGCTCAAATGCATCTGAATCTGTGAAATGAATCTGTAAAAGCAAAAGTTTTGGCAACTTGAACGATCCAGGTGTGATACAATGTCAAGAATCTACATCTACCATGTTCCTCCAGCAACAAATAATGATATGGGTTGATCTGGGAGAGGTGAACACCACTTCCAAATAATTCATAGATTTTCAACAGTAAAAACTAAAATTTAAGATAATCTAACCAAGCCAAAAACTCATCGTTAAAGGTCTTGTTCCATGCAGCAACGCCTGCTCTCATGGCCTCATCTTACTATATTCTCTCACTAAACACACCGTTGTTTCCCTCACTTCCTTGCTGTGTTGCATACACGCTGTGAAGAAGTATCCATTGTCCAAATCTCTCTTTCCAAGACTCTGATGCTGCTGACCCAGCAGATGGCTGCAAAGCAGATTGCACTTTCCACAACAGACTTATAAAAGATACGCAACATCTTAGTGCAGACATCTCGATAAGCAGAGTCTGCTCTGTCCCTTTTGCTAGACAACCTTGGGGTGCATTTCTTGATTCAGTCTGTTGTCTAGCTGAGCTCCCAGGTATGTTTCATCCTCCACCTCTTCAACCAGTTCCTCCTAAAATCCACACTCATCGCTTTGGCTTTGTTTGTATTTAAGAGGAGGTGATGTTTCCGCACCACCTCACAAAGTGATTGACTAATTCCCTGCACTCAGCTTCTTGTCCATCACTGATACAGCCCACAGCTGCAGAGTCATCTGAGTGGTTCTGCATATAACAGCATGGAGTTGTATTGGAAGTCTGAGGTGTATTTTTATTACTAACCATTAACCAATATCAATAAAATGAGGCTTTTGGATGAGCACAAACATCACAGTTATATAAACAACAATTATACAATATTTATTGTTTGTTATAATATTATTATTAGTAGTAATATTGTATTTTAATGTGAAATAGATCTCTTGAAAACGAGACATTGAGTCTCAATGGAATGACTTGTAGAGGTCTAAAGGAAAAATAGTCATTTAATGGATATGCTCTGTGATATCTATCCATAAAAGGGATATATTATGTACAAGTTATATGACATAACTGGAACACTTTCTTATTGAAATTGAGGGGTTATATCTATAAAGAGTTTGTGACTGTTGCTAATTTATAAAAATAACATGGCTGGAAGTGTTGGAGAAAGCCTTTTCTCTTAAGAAAACCAGTTAGCTCAGCTTCTTGCAAAAGTGTTTTAGAATAAAATCTGAAGCCACCAACTACTGGTTCATGCAATGATCCATTCATATCCCTGAACGGAGTCACTGGGGGGTTGGAGCCAATCCTAGCTGACATCAGGTGAGAGGCGGGTTGCCAGTGCATCACAGGGTCAACAGATAAACAACCATGCACACTCACTCTTATGGGCAATTTAGAGTCTCCAATCAGCCTATCCCCAAGGTTCATGTCTGTGGACTGTGGAAGGAGGCCGGAGTACCCAGAGAGAACCCACGCTAACAGAGAACCCACGCTAACACGGGGAGAACCCACGCTAACACGAAGAGAACCCACGCTAACACGGAAAGAACCCACGCTAACACGGAGAGAAGCCACGCTAACACGGGGAGAACCCACGCTAACACGGAGAGAAGCCACGCTAACACGGAGAGAACTCACGCTAACACGGGGAGAACATGCAAACTCCACACAGAAAGATTCCCAGTTGGACCCCCGCCCCAACTAAGGCTCGAACCGGCAACCTTCTTGCTGTGAGGCCACAGGGCTAACCCATTGTACCACCGTGCAGCCCATAAGATTTAATGGGATTGTCATGGTTAAGGTAGGAGAGCGGCTACCGGATGCGACCGACTACTCCGTGAGCTCACTGGATGTCCATCCATCCATTTTCCACCGCTTGTCCCTGAACGGGGTCGCGGGGGGGCTGGAGCCAATCCCAGCTCTCACCGGAAGTCACGATGAGGAATATTTTAATGCCTGATCGCAGACAGTCTGCTCGTCTCAGTCGTTGTAGGAGCATATTTTCCTTTTGTCTCATCATTATCTGCAACAACAGTTTCCTCTATAGAGACAATAAATGTCTCAGCTGTTTGTTCTCCACTCATTCTGCACATTCCTGCTTGTTTCACCGTGTCGAACCATCAGATGTCTGTCTGTACGGCAACCGCAGGACAAAAGATGTCCCGGTGATTAACGTCTGCTTAGTGCAGACTGCTTCTGCTTCTGTGTGTGTGTTTCGAGTGTGTGAGATCAGAGCTGTATCTTCATGCCTCTGCACAGATGTATAAACTCTGGGTATCGGGTTTGTTTTCATGTCCACGCTGTGCTGATGAGCAGCCCTCTGATCTCACACACACGTTAACATGCTGACTAAACTCAGCTGTAACCGGAGCTGCCAGGAGCGACTGCTGCTAATCGGATTCCCAATAAGAACAGCCCACACATCCATCAGGATGCTTCTGGGATGCAGAGATGCAGATTTATAGCTTCCTGTAAGAGCTGCTGGAAGCCTGCAGAGCTCAGAGGGATGCTGTGTGTGTCGCATGCACTGAAACACCGGCAGGACTCACACACACCTGGACCCAATGCAACAACTCTGTCAGAGACATGCATCTTACCTGCATCTTACCTGCTGTGCCTGTGCCTAAATGAACAGTTTAATCATGTGACCGTGAAACATAAGGACCATCTAAACAACATGGATGTGTGACATGGAGGAGACCATCCTGGGTCTTGAGGTCCTGCAGGTTTTATGGGAATCCAGCCCTCTCTGGGGTTTATTGACCAGGTAAGATTGGACGTCAGCCCACTAAGTCTGGTTATCCGCTCACCTGCATCTTGGGCCGATGTCTGGCTGGTATTGAAGGTTTCCCAGCTGCAACACACCTGATTCATATGACCCACTGATGGGAATCAGGTGTGTTGCTGCAGGGAAGCCTGGAATATGTACAGAATTACAGATTTGGAGCGTATGGGTGATTAAGATGGTCTCATTCACTTCATCTCATCACTCCGTGATCAGCTGTGGTAGTTTGCTAACAACATCACTAGCTAATATTTTAGCTGTTAGATAACCAAGTAGTTAAACTGTTCCCTGCAGCCATGTGTCCATCCATAGTCCATCTATACCGCCGGTTCCTGCTCTTCCTGCTGGTTCCTGCTCTTCCCTCCGGTTCCTGCTCTTCCCTCCGGTTCCTGCTCCTCCTTCCGGTTCCTGCTCCTCCCTCCGGTTCCTGCTCATCCCTCCGGTTCCTGCTCCTCCCTCCGGTTCCTGCTCCTCCTTCCGGTTCCTGCTCATCCCTCCGGTTCCTACTCTTCCCTCCGGTTCCTGCTCTTCCCTCTGGTTCCTGCTCATCCCTCCGGTTCCTGCTCATCCCTCCGGTTCCTGCTCTTCCCTCCGGTTCCTGCTCTTCCCTCCGGTCCCTGCTCTTCCCTCCGGTCCCTGCTCTTCCCTCCGGTTCCTGCTCTTCCCTCCGGTTCCTGCTCCTCCCTCCGGTTCCTGCTCTTCCCTCCGGTTCCTGCTCTTCCCTCCGGTTCCTGCTCTTCCCTCCGGTTCCTGTTCTTCCCTCCGGTTCCTGCTCATCCCTCCGGTTCCTGCTCTTCCCTCCGGTTCCTGCTCTTCCCTCCGGTTCCTGCTCTTCCCTCCGGTTCCTGCTCTTCCCTCCGGTTCCTGCTCATCCCTCCGGTTCCTGCTCATCCCACCGGTTCCTGCTCATCCCACCGGTTCCTGCTCATCCCTCCGGTTCCTGCTCTTCCCTCCGGTTCCTGCTCATCCCTCCGGTTCCTGCTCCTCCCTCCGGTTCCTGCTCCTCCCTCCGGTTCCTGCTCATCCCTCTGGTCCCTGCTCTTCCCACCGGTTCCTGCTCATCCCTCCGGTTCCTGCTCTTCCCACCGGTTCCTGCTCTTCCCTCCGGTTCCTGCTCTTCCCACCGGTTCCTGCTCATCCCTCCGGTTCCTGCTCTTCCCTCCGGTTCCTGCTCTTCCCACCGGTTCCTGCTCCTTCCTCTGGTTCCTGCTCTTCCCTCCGGTTCCTGCTCTTCCCACCGGTTCCTGCTCATCCCTCCGGTTCCTGCTCTTCCCACCGGTTCCTGCTCCTCCTACCGGTTCCTGCTCTTCCCTCCGGTTCCTGCTCATCCTTCCGGTTCCTGCTCTTCCCTCCGGTTCCTGCTCTTCCCACCGGTTCCTGCTCATCCCTCCGGTTCCTGCTCTTCCCTC
>JBAMHV010000021.1:7478633-7508941 GCA_037177535.1 Pseudomugil gertrudae | reverse complement strand
CTAACACGGGGAGAGCCCACGCTAACACGGGGAGAACCCACGCTAACACGGGGAGAACCCACGCTAACACGGGGAGAACCCACACAGAGAGAACCCAGGCTAATACGGGGAGAACCCACGCTAATACGGAGAGAACCCACGCTAACACGGAGAGAGCCCACGCTAACACGGGGACAACCCACGCTAACACAGAGAGAACCCACGCTAACATGGGGAGAAAGTGCAAACCTCACACAGAAACACGTTCCACTGTTCCACAACCACTGTTCAGGCTCAAACCAGCAACTTTCTTGCTCTAAGGCCACAGTACTAAGCAGCTGCACCACCGTGCAGGCCTGTGCATCGTGCAATGATCAAAAACAAATATACAAAATAAAGACTGAATTAAAACAGGATCTAAGTGTCGTTGCAACGATTCAGACCTGTATGACAGAAATGCTGCTATAGAACCTCATGAGAGCTGCACGAAAACCTCAATTAACTTGAGCAACATTTATAATGATGAATTGGCAAAAAAAAAGATGTGCAAAACTGATAATTTCAAGTTATTGCTGTGTAAAAGTTGTTTTACAAGTTGTTGCATCATGAGTCATAGATACTTTTCACACACTGCTTATTTATTTTAGTTTTTTTCCCAGGTTTTAAAGCCTGGTAATTCATTTTATTCATTCATTTCCAGATTTTAATCATGCCTTGTAGGCTGAAAGATAGCATCCTCTTCATTTTTTACAGCGGAATACTACACATTTCTTCTTCAGCAGTTATTTTCTTGTCCTTTCCTTCTTCTATGTCTAACTTTACATAAGTAAATTACTTCTCACATTGTATAATTACTCAAATAATTTTTAATTAGAGTTTAATGTGACAAATACCAGTGGCTTTAATCATAAAGGTGATTTTGGACTCTCTTTGGAAGCCTATGCTCAGTTTGGAGAAGGTACTGAAAAAGCTGGATATTGGTTTTTATCATTTACTTTAATTAATATCTAATCTTTATCATATCCCAACAAAAACAAGCCTCAAACTGCCTAAACAAACAAAAAAGCAGTAGTGTTTAATGCGATTTTCCCAGGAAGTGAAATACAAGTGAGGACCCTCCCTGAAACCTTACTTCTGTGGCTCCATGAACCATATTTTGCAAACAACCAGCACAGATAAAACAGATCAGGGTTCACCAGGGTCATGCAGAGTAAAAGCCTGCAGGATTTTTTTTTCAATGGGACAGCAGACAGACTGCTACTCCTCCTGTGAGTGACTGATATAAGGTGGGCACTAGGACCCGGGAGAGCGGGCTGCCGCTGAGGCATTGCAGACAGCGCGTTTGGGAGGTGTAGTGGAAGAAAGGCAAGAGAAGCGGAGTAAATGAGAGCACTTCTGTCCACATTGTTCAAGGACTTATCAACTCAAAATACCGCCGAAACAGCTCCCTATAATGAGACGGACACACTGTTGAGTTTCCACCCAGGTAAATGTCCGCGTTTCCTTTGCACGGTTAACTACAAGAGGTCGACAGCTAGACAGGGTAGGTCCCCATTGTACTTACATGGGATGCGGTTATTCTCACCCAAGCTGCCCTGCTAGGCCCCATATCCTTTCTATCGCTAAATGCAAACCTGAAATGAGGTACTTTCCTGGCTTCACTTCGCTGTAGAAGTTGTTAAAATGCGAGTGAATGCATTGGCTTGTTGTTTTTTCCACAAACGGCACTCAGTCCATGTTAACCATTCATCTTTGACAATGACCACGCAGGCCGAAGTGTCTGCAGGCATGTTACATGAAACGGTCCACCTCAGCCAGAAAGTTGCTTTTGCTTAAGCTTTATGGCTCAGGAGGCAAATGAAAACAAATGAGCTCAACAAGAGAGCAGCTCATTCATTGTTATCAACTCCTTGTGAGTTTGTTTACTTGGTTGGGTTTGAAATGCACTGCCATGCTTTCAAATCGTTTTTCCTGCTTTGTTTGTATTGCAGACTCTTAAAAAGGTGAAGTAACACATCTTTGTTGTGACATGTTGCTACTCTGTATGTGCTGGGGCCTTTTTTGTCCTCTTGGACCACAGTTTGGACAGCAGGGAGGTCTTGAGACAAAAGCCACAGCTGTGTTATTTTCATGTTTTCCACTCTAGTAATTCTGTAGAATGAGATAATGTATGCTTTTTTCTTTTTTTGATAGCTCTACTCTTCTCACTGACATCATCCCACCCACAGCAATTACAGTTTAAGTCTACGCAAACACACGTCAACTGCAAGTTGTTGGTTTTTTTTCCAATAAAGTGTACTTTTTATAGAGATATCAAGTGTGAGTGTGTGATATAGAGCATGTGGGTTGCGTGAAAGATGTAAAGCTTAAAAGTCAAATTTGAGATAAACATCACATTACTAATATCTGTTTGTCTCCATCTCCCAGGGTTGAGAACATTGTCCCCAGGCATGATGTACCCTTGATGCCTTTAGGTGTGTAAATGTTTTTACCGGTCATGAGACTGCGTCTGTCTGTTGTGTGTACGCAAGGGGACTTGGCATGTGACCTGGAGAAGACGCAACAAGCTGGTGTAATGATGCAGCCACTGACTGCTTGATTCTCTCTGTTCTATTTAGAAAATACCAGTCACCTCCCACCCAATCCCCACCCCACCCCTCGCAACCCTGTTGACGCAAATGTGCCACTGGTTGCATGCAGAATCCAAGGAATGTTGTTGGAAATTTTGTCCCTGCAAACAGACCTGGCTGTGCCACAGGAGCTCAGATGTATAATGTCTGAGAAAGATACTGTTAGCGTGCCATACAAAAAAGCTTTTCTCAGTCTGTGTCACAGAAACGGTAATCTTTTTAGGGGAAAAAAAAAGCAGTTTGGCTTGCATTTTTGGTGTCATTTGATTTGTGGAAATGCCGAACACTTTGACTCTCTCTTTGAACATTGATGAGCTTGGGAGATTAATTCCGCTTTGAGTTGCATCTTTAAAAGTGCACAACTTGTCTGAACATAAAATGAATATGTTACTGTGAGTCATAAAGGGTTCGCTGTTCGTGTCATCACAGGATTAGGCCAGCGAATCTACTTGTCTGTCAAGATTTCAGTTCCACTTGTGTAGTATTCAGCTACTACTGCAGTATTCGTTTCATCAACAGCGTTTTAGCTGAAAGGGGAACTTGGTACTCTGTTATAGATCACATAAATGTTTTCCAGCAACAGGTGAGGATGTTGGATGTTCTTGTTTCTTTTAATAATTTAAATATTTGAAGGTAATGTTCTACCTTTCTAACCATAAACCAGCGGCTGAATGTTGTTTAACCAAAAAGGGCATCAGAAAAATGGAGGGAACATCTTTGTTTTTATTGATCTGTGATGAGGAAGTATGGTGATATCGACCAGATTTTCTGCTTCCTGTCCTAAACACATGGGACTGTCTTCTCTGGCCCAGTGACAGGCTCAGTGTGTGGTATCATTCTGTTGCATGATACTAATTTGCATTGAATGGTATGCCCCGCACCACCACCAATCACCCCCTTAGCTGACGCCAGAAAAATGAATGATTGAAAACTGCTCTGACATCAGGGCAGGCAGGCAGGCGGTGGCCCAGAGCCCTGTGGACCATGTGACCCGCTGTCAGGGTACTGGGTTCATTCAGTGGCTGTTGGCTGCAGTCCTGGCAGCAGCCCAGCTTTTCCACACAGGCCGCAGTAGCAACAGGTCGCTCCCATTAAAACAGCAGCGCTCTGTTGTGGCTCCACAGCAAGTCTTGTGCATGTGTTGCTTTTTTGGCTGTGGGATGTGTGCGTTCAAGTTTGTTTGTGTGATGTTTCCCCAATGTATATATAATGTGTGCATGCCTGTGTCGCAGAGTGCACACCGACATGCAGAAGGGATCCAACAGGGATCTTCAAAGCCAACTCCAGGATCCTTCCAGCATCGGTCGTGCGACACAAGCGCCACAACCCCAGTTGTAATAAACAAAAACTCTAAGCAGAAATAGATGTTGATGCAATAAACTTGGGTTTTACTCGCTGGTGGAAGTGAAAGCAGGATGGCAGTAAATGGCATGTTGATCGTGCACATCCAGTGGCAGATGTAGTCGAGCCTGGGGTTGTACTGATATGACTCGTAGCCTGTCAATAGTCACATTCACTTCCTGTTGTCCCCACCAGTGAGCTGGGTCAGACCCATCAAACAGAGGTCTCTTTTGATGGCCTTTCACTGATGGGAGTATTTGGAAAATTGATTTCAGTTGATGGTTAGAAATTGCCTGGTGTGCAGTATGTGTGCGAGCGTGGCAGTTGATCATGTTTTTCTTTTTCTTCCCTACATTCAGCGCTACCCTTATAGAATAAAGATCTGATTTGTATCATTGGGTCAAGTGTGTTGGTAATGATACTGGGGGCGGGGGTTATGTGATTTGATCCATAACTGATAAGTCTGATGGAATTCAGCCTGTTTATCAGATGATTGTGCAGACATGTTGAACTGTCATCTTCATTACATTTTGACTTGAGGCTAAGTGTGATACTGCTTGATCTTCCACCCTTATTTGGTTTTAATACTACACTTTACTCTGGAGACCCTTGCACACATTTACAGTCTAAATGTGGCAGCAGTTTTATTCTTCCTTCTTTTTTTTTTACTAGTCTACCAACCAACCCAGTTATTGTCCTCCAAACTGCAGCTTAAGGAGTCATGATAAAACTTATATAATTTCTCCTACAGATGTCAAACGGAAGTGATAAACCTTGCAGACAAATGGCGTAGATTTCTACGCGTTTGTTTAGATGAAAGTGTAAATAACCTTTTCATTATAACGATAAACAATCGTGACCTTTTTACGGTAATTGTTTTGCTTTTGTTGACACATAACAGTCCCACCTCCAAGGAGTGTTTTACTGTTTGCTCTGCTTTCATAATCTCCGATCTCGTTATTATTATTATTAAACTGTATTTTTACCCAATCGCTTTAAATCCATATAAAAAACGGTTTAAAAATATTGATCTGTGATTGTGAAATTGCAAGTAAGATAAAAAAAATCATCCATCCTTCTCCATAAAAGCAGCCTCGTGTTTTTAATGAGCTGAACAAATAATAAAGAAGCAAAAAGATGATGAAAAATGTAACTAAACTTTGCAAAACAGGCTTAAACACCTGTTCCTTTAGCTGTGAAATATTTGACGTCATTATTTACTCACTGCTGTTTTAATTATGAAAAGAAAGAAAACTCTCAGTTTTATCAGGAATAATTGTATCAGTTGTGACCGGCATGGCATTTTCCAATACGAGGGACTTGATTGTGAATGCCAAAAACCACGACCTTGCACAGCTATTTGAACCTTGAAATGTTGCAGGTTCCACTTGTTAAAAGGACACCGCTGTGGCTGTAGCATGTTCTTCTTTAACTGGGTCATAAAGCACGAGGATCCACTCAGTTCCACTGCCTCCCTTCTACCATGTTGACCTGAGGGTTAATATTCAGACAAATGGAAAATAATCTTTCACTCCAAAGTGGGGCTAATTTTTACTTTTCCTCAATTAATAGGTTACCACCATTGAGAAGACGCCTTTAAACCCCGGGACCCCATCTCCTGGCTTCTGCACGGGGCTGACTGAAGGAATCAAAGTTGTGTCTTTCCCTGTGGGAAACCTGGATCCTTCATCCTGCCCACCAACATGACCAATGTGGTGATCGTCAAGGAGGGATGGCTGCATAAAAGAGGTACATGTACAGTTTAAGTTTTACCTATCGTGAGTTTGTTCCTAAATTAAATGACTGCTTGCACTTTGTTTACTTTACACCGCATTGTTTACATTTCATGTGAGATGTAGTGAAGTGATCATAACCTCGTGTAAAAAAATTCATAGCTGTTCAAACATGCAGGTTGACCAAGCTGGTGCTGAAGAGAAATGATTCAGAAACCCTGAAACATGTTTGTTGTGCAAAAACATTTCCTAGTTCCTTGTCATCGCATGTTGACTTTTCATTTACTGCTTAGTAGTTTAAAAAATGTGCACATTTGGTGTATTTTCTACTTGATTTGACAAGAATTCACATGCCAATTTAATGGCTAACAACATTTAAGTTTGATTGTTGGGTAAATGTTTGGGGGAAAATATCAAATAAAGAGTAACCCAGTTGCAGAGTCCCCCCAGTGGGCCCCATTTAGCTCCTCTGACAGTGCTGTGTGGTGTGGCGGGGCTCTGTGTCGGGCATGAGTCCTGTTGTTTGGACGAAAAGGAATTCCTCACATACCTGCTGGCTTTGAGCAGCTTTATGTGTGCATACTAACTCTGCCTTCAGCTGCGGCTGCCTCACAGAACCCATTCCATCACCACCAGGGGCAAAATGGGATAAAAAAAAAAAACCTCTGCAAAACCACTGAAATATCCTGGGCCTGCAGCCAAGAAAACAGGCTTTTACTGGAAGAGGGGAAACTGAAACTCAGACTTAAGGGATAAGGTGATGGGAGCAGGTCGGTAGAAAAGATCCAGAGACTCTGCTGCTGAGGACTGGGTCAGCCTTGGGCTGAAACACCTGTGTCTTTTAACCATGAGCGGGGAAAAAAATGTAGATCCTATTACCTTTTCATTTCCAGTAGCAAAAAGTTTCAAACAACCCTTTTTTTTTAATGATTTCCCTCACATTTTTCATAAAAAACCTGTAAGATATCATTTTAATGTAATCTTTTACTTGTAATGTTAATTTCACTTTAGAATTGAGGCTTTGCAGCTAAGTAGTGTGTTGTGCATGCTCCAAAAAACATCCTATATTACATGTTTGTCAGGTGTCCTCCTTCATCTATGAATTTGTTTGCAGTTATTGTACTTTTTTTGTTCCTCTTCTTATCTGTGCCACAAAACTAGCACATGTCCAGTTTACACACCTAAACTTAAAACAAATGGGACATTCTTATGGAGCCTTTTTTAAAATAATAAATAGTGACTACTAAGTCAACTCTGCGGTTGTCTTGCACATGCACACAGCGACACCTTTTAGTTATGACACTCGCATTAAACAAACAACCCTTCAGGAATAGTGAGTTGGCATGCTGTCGCAGTCCAGCAGCTGTGCCCTGTCAGATGTCACCCAGAGCCTCTCGGCTTTGATTGGAGGACGTCCGCCTGCTTTCTTGACAGGAAGGCTTTTAGTGTCGCATCACTGTCATGCAGTCTTTGCCCCAGAGCCACTGCACAGAAGGTGAACCCGCAGTAGCCCAGTCTCGCCATCACCTCAACCAGGCAGCCTCCTTTCATAAGCTATCTCCCCTTCCTGTACCTTTTTTAGTTGGGATTTTGTTTCTGTGTGCGGCAGCACCACCCAAGTGACTCAAATCTCCATGTGGGCGTGATAATAAATGGCTTACACCAACCTCACCATGCTCATTACTCCCATGTGTGCACTCAAAACACCAATTTAACATCTTTGAAAATATAGACTGTCATATTTCCATCAACAGTTTGTGTGTGTTCCCTGAACCTGGTCAAGTACCCACTTTCTACTTTCTTGTATAAGTTTACAAATGCAAGCTCAGTCAGAGTTTCCTCCTCATCCTCTCGCAGTGCCCTTTTTATCCAAGGCATAAAGCACAGCGGCTCTGGCATGTCAGCAAAACCGTGCTATTCACTCTCACTTTTTGATTCCTTTCTGATTAGTCATCTTCAGCATACATGTGCAAATTGCATCAAGATTCCAGACAGTAAGTAGAGCAACTATTGTGCTTTGGTACCTTGTAGACCTAATCTGTCATTTACAAGGCAGAGAATCTGGAGCTGTAGAGCTCTGAACATTAGTTCCAGACAGGCTGCGCTCCGTGAAATGATCTCATTCTGAAGGACACACCTTCATTCTTTCTGTTTAAGCCCCATGCTGAAAAGAAAGGGTCTGGATTGTGACCACTGTTTTGAGATGTGTTGCTGGGGTTGGTATTTTTTTAGGATAGACACATTTACCCAGAGGTTTTCTGCCTACAGGTCACCCAGTGTCGGTATTCACATGGCAAGTACAGTCTTGTACTATTATTGTTGCTTTTGTTGTTCTTATTTTAACTAGTTGTTCTGAGTCTTGAAATGATGCTTGTATTTTAGATCCGTCTCTGTGTGCACCCACACACTGTGAATGTGCCTACGGCCTCTAGTGGCCACAGACACCAAGCAGCATGTTATTGTAAGCGCGTTTTTTTTCCGAAGTTTCCATCAAAGCCAGAGCATCATCAGACATCAAAGAGGCAGATTGTGGGTTCCCTAGTTTCCAGAGAAGCACTGTGGCCAAAAACCCAGTGAAGCTCAACGGAATAGCTCCCGCTTGTCCTTGCCTCTTCCCTGGCCCTTGTTTGTTTGACTCATTTGCTCCCTGACAAGTATAAAGAGCCGGCCCCCTCGTTAGACTAACGAAGGCAACGACAACTGTTGGATTTGGGTGGCACGCTCAGCTGGCTCCAGCTCATGAGAGGACGGCTGAGGTGAGAAAGGAGAGACGATGCAGAGAACACACCAATACGGGTGGTGAGGGAACGATAAAGGGGCAAAAGAAAGAGATGGATCTTTGTGATGTTCCCAGAACATTGCTCGGTGACCCAGTCAGCCAGAGGAGAGCTGGTGATGTTGCGACGTGCCACAGGGACTCTCCAATGGTTTGGTTTGGACCTCCATAAGTTGATTGGCTGTTTTGCTGGTCATGTGGCTGGTGGACACCCATGAGCTGCTCCTCCAAGCAAAACCTTGTTGGTGGTCCAGGAAAGTGCCTGAGACACAGAGTACGAAGAAGGTGGGGGCATAGTGGGAGTTTTTATGAAACACCAGGCACAGTAGATGAAATCTTTTTTGTTTTTCATCTTTTTGAATATCTGCTCCCGTTCATGTGGTGAGCAGACCTGCAACTATTCCACCAGTTTTCCACATTTGTAGTAACCAGTAAGTCAATGCAGTTTTTACTGTTACATTTTACCAAAAGAGCAAACCTACCTATTATTTAAAAATGTCTCATGATGCTGTAATACCTCCGTCTCAGGATTTCAGGTCTTTGATTTGCTGGCAGATTTACTGTTGGACTCAGCTAGGCTACACGTCTCATCAGGATGATCTCAGGCCACATCCTGCTACGCTCTGCAAACATACATGCTGCAAACACTTTCACCTTTATGATAGTGGAGTTATTCAAGCTCCTAATATCATGGGAATATGTCTGGAATTTATTTATTATAATATAATATTGTCTTAAAGTTTAATAAACAATATGAATTTAACAATATATGATCAAAAGCCAACATTTGAGTTATTTTAGACCTTTTTTACTCTATTTTAATGTCTTTGTTGAACTATTTTAAATTCCCAGCAAGGCATTAATAGATGGTCCTAGTTGGCTCAAGGCATCTGCAAAAACAGTAAAGTGTGTCTCTATTTTGTTTTCTAAAAAAACAAATTTGATGACAGTGTTGCAAAAACCAGAGGAAAAGCATAAAATGGAGCTTCTTTGGGGGGATGCTTCATCTTGCGTTCCCTGTCACTCAGTTTTTCAGTATTGCCGCAGTAATACAGCAAATAATACCCAACACACCTCATTAGTCTTACAAAGTACCATTTGTAGCTTTGTTTGTGTTTTTTACATTTTGATGGCTAGTATACAGGAATGTCAATGTTCAAAAAGCTATCTGCAGTTTCTAATAAAACTGTGATGGTAAAAATGGTTATATTAAAGCATTTAAGATGCAAACTGTCTCCTTGCTCAGGTAAATTAATCTGGGGTTCAAACAGACAAATAACATTATTATATTGTTCTGAATTGTTCTAACTTAAGCTAAGGCAAGTTCAGCTTTAGTAGGTTTGTAAATTAATCCCACCACCAATCGGGAACAAGTATTAAACCAATCGGGAAAAATTTATATTTAATTAACCGACTTTTTAAAGTAGTTTTGCTGAAAATAAAATGCTCCCATACATTTCTTCTTCCTTATTATTTGTAAACAACTTCCCAACATATAACTCTAAGTACTCCGATTCAGGAGAAGCAGCTGACTGATCAGAGAGTGGAGCCCTCTGGGCAGGTCCAGCAGCAGAGGGTATCACACCAGGAAGCAGCGGTCTGGCCGGGTGTCTGGCCGTCAGCGCAGACCCCCTGCTCTGGGTAATGGCTTGCAGTTTCCTGCTAAATGTGGTGGAGAGAAGTAAATTACTGAGGTGCAGCTGTCGACAGGCAGGCGGACTGCCATGATTGTGGAACGAGGAGGCTGCGGGAGGCAGGCACCTACACCATTCGCCTCCTCTCACGGCAAGCCTGCTGTGTGCTTACTTTGCTGTGCAGAGTCCGCCTGCTTGTCACAACTGTGGTGCTTAGCAGCATTTCCTGTCTCTGTTTTCCCTTTTTGTCTGTTGTTTCCTCTCTATCCTCATCCCTGTCCATCTTGATCTCTTCCATCTTTAGTTATATCATTCCTTACTTCTCCCTTTTCCTCTTAGCCATCGTCTAACCCCCCAATTCCCTCAGTCATACCCCCACATCCAGCGCCTACTCCCTGCCCACCACTAAACCACCCTGTTGCTAGGATAATGACCCTGCTGACAATTCAGACTCATGGCGGAAGCAGCTACGGTCCGGCAAAAAGCTCCCAGTCACTGACATCAATCACATCACTGGCACCACTCTCCAGTGCAGAGAGGGAAGAGGAGACGGAGAAATGAGGGGGATGCTCAGCTGTCTCAAAGATGACTGCATGATTTTATGTGCTACTTCCCACATTTCTTAATCTGTTACCCAGAACTTCCTTAATATCTTATTCAGAGGCCATGCAGACATGCAGAAATGTAATTGTCAAACAGCAGATTACCTGTTTCGGGACAAAATGCTCATTGGGGGAATATTTCTCTCTTGTTAGAGGGTCTTAGATCTTACACTGGTCATTGAAAGTTCATTGGCACTAATTTGCTCTGAATAATGTGTGTTTATTTGTTTGCCATGCAGTAACCCAGTTAACTAATCCATGGATTGCTTGTTTACCCAGGGAGAGGGGGCAAATCTCAGCCCCAGTGTGTCAGGGGGGAACTTCCCACAGTGTCTCTATGGTAATCAGCAGGTGTCACTCACCATGGAGAAGAAGTGAGGGCTTTCTTATGAGCGTGAGAAAGAGGGGCAGCCTCCATTGCATCCCCAACCCCCTTGCCTTTTTTTTCTTACTTGGGTAGCAGCAGCAGCAGCCCTAGTGACAGAGAGAGAAAGGGTTAGATTGGGGACCGTGGTGGCCCTTCAACGCAACTTGTTGATGCTGCTGCCAAAGTCCTGGCATTGGAGACCCCCTTCATACAGCTGCATGAGAGGCAGAGAGGCCAGCAAAAGAGGTCTGGAGAGTGGGGATGTCAAGAACACACAAAGAGAAGGAAAGACAGGAAGGAGTCCAAACTCCTGGGTAGTTTAGGATACGAGTTTGATACTGCCTTATTTGGTCACAGAGTCTGACAGATGGGTAGTCGGGTGTTCGGGCAGCACATCCCAGGGCTCTGTGACAAGAGCGGGAGATGGTAGAGGCGGAGTTTGAGCTGGTGGGGGACTGTGGTGACCCCCTGCATCAGGGAGCCCTCTCTCCTCTGGAGCAGGCAGCCTTCAGCTCATTAGGATGCAGGGCACAGGGTGGCAGGCCGCAGCTGCAGCCTACAGGCAGAACCCGGCAGAAAAGGGCCGAAGGGATGGCGGAGGCGGCTGAGGAAAAACCAACAAAAGGCGAAGCCCCCCTCCCCTCCAACTCCTCTCGCTTTGGAGTTCTAATTCCCTAATCCTCAACCTCCGCCCACCACCCCCCCTTCTCATCCGATTCTCACCACTCAAACACACACACGCACAGTTCATGCAGCTACCACTGGCTCCCTTCCTCATCCCCAAGCCATGAATGGCCAGACGGGGACAAAACCCAACAGCAGCCTTCTCAGGAAGTCCAACCACTGGGCGTGTTCTCTGAGAGGCACATTTTGTCTGACCCTCTCAGTTCCTCTCACTCTGTGTGAGATCATTTGCAATGTAAGTGTCTGTTCATGGTTTATGCCAGATGTCAGCGATGGTCCTCACTGACTCAACATGCACTTTTTAAAAAATTAAACCTCAAAGTGTAAAGGGAGAGGAGACAACCAGGACGAGAAAGGGATAATGTTTAAGTTTGGACACATTATGGGGACACAGGTTTTTTAGGGGCCTCTTGATGAATGCTACATGATGTGTCTTATTAAAAGCCAACAAGCCGCAGCAGCTGGGACCTCAACATTCCTGTTGTTGTCACATAGAGACGGATAGAACAGGACTCTCCTCGGAAACAGCCACTAACCTCAGTCACTCCCAGTTGCTTCCTTTTCTGTCTAAAGACTTCCAAACGTTTTCCCTTTTATCCCCTAAATCCCCAGTAAGCTCACTTTGCTGTTAATTTTTAGGTCTCTTAGATTAATCAATTGACTTTGTAATGAGTTTAATATCAAACATGAATTTAAATGACTTAGTCCTTTTCTTTAAAGATTGATATATTTGATAGTGATTAAACTTTCATAAATCAAACTATTAAACATAAACTCAGTCTGCCTCTGATTTGATGAATGCATGCACAGATCAGCAGGACAATGCTCTATTTTGTACTGATGTGGCAAAACCTGTTCTCAGTTCACCTTGTGCGAGTGTGTTTACTGTTTGGGGTGTAAAGGGTGTGGCAGTTGCATGCTGGAGCTGTCCACATACAGGGCCATGCAGCAGTTGGCAATAAAGATGAATTCTGTTGTGTTTGGCAGCGGTTCTCTCTTCATTATTTTCCACTTTGCCCAATGCGCATCCCAGCCCTCAGCAGCTGCTTGTCATGTAAAGACACTCTATCAGACCCTGACAGCTCCTCCCATGCACAATCACAGTGTGCATGGCTCATACACACTTGACTTACACTCCCACACACACCCTTCCACTCACAGTCCTACATATGTGAGGAACATATGTAGTGATCTGTCTCACTACCACTCCATTCACCCCAACTCTTCTCACACTGCGTAGCTTTCTCATCCCCTCCAGTTCTCTCATCACTCATCTTGTGTCAAATCGGCCTCATTATACTCCGTCTTTTCCCTGATTTAGTTGAGTCGAGCCGCATGTCTGCTATCACACTTGTATCAGAAAAAAAAGTATGATTCTTCAACCCAGATAAGTCTGTTGATTTCCTCGTTTCTCGACGCAGGTTTCTCGTTTCTTATCTAGGTTGTGGTCAGTCTGTCTATTGGCCACTTTCCTGTTTTTGAGAACATGTTGACATCAAAGTCGGTTTAGTTTACTGAAACACTGAATGATGAACTGACTTAAAAGTGGAAGGCTCTCCTGTGTTGTTACAAGGCCCATTGTCCTTATTGTCAGCTGTCTGCACTGGCTCTCGCAATGTACAGGATGTAAAGTACTGAAGTCAATTTGAGTAAAATCTCTACAATTATCCTCTACATAATTACCATAACAATGTACTGTTGCCAGTCAACGTCCAATAGACTATCACTGCCATAATTACAAGCTCCTGTGTGTTATCAGGTCTTTTTCTTTTAAATTTATAGCTTTAATTTAGTGCTGTTTATTCAGCTATGTGTTTATAAAAGGGGCCGGTGTTTGTACTGCCTAATGCTTCATCTGCTTTGAACCCTTCGTTTGAGTCATTGAGGCTTGGGTGAATAACCGAATTATCTTTTATACCCAGGCAAGTTACTAGAATTGCAAACGTCACCCTTTGAAATGATTGCACAGTTGCTGCTCTTGCGGCATTTCGCTTTTAGTTTTCAGTTGTGCCAAATAAGAGCGCGAGTCTGCAACCACAGTTTCTCCCCAAACTTTGTTTACGCGAACAGTTGAAGATGCAAAAGCAGCCTGGCTGTCGGTTTCACTTTCTCATCATGTCAGTACTTAAGTAAAGCCACTGTCCGGAAAGTACGAGAGAATAAAAGCAAAGGGGAAATGGGTGTAAATAGGAAGCTGACAAGGGTCATCTTTGTTGTTTATGCTCTCAGTGCAGACTGTGTGTGTGTGTGTGAAGGGGAGGGAGTTGCTTTGCAGAGTGGTGGAGACACACACACACACACTTGCAGACAACCGGATATAATGCTTCCACTGCTGTCATGTGACAGGTTTGTGGTCACAGATGAAGAAGTGGCTTGTCTTGTGTAGAAGGAATGTGTCAGTTTAGGATGTGGAGTTAATTTTCTTCCCTTTTGACAGACCTGCACTATCAAAGGTGGGCATCTAAGCCCAAAACGATGCCCACTTTTACACGTTTTCTTTTTTCCTCTCATTATCATTGGAGGTGTTGCATCTCAAGCATCACATTCCTTCCTAAGATTTTTTTCATGGGCTCCTTGTGGCCTTTACCCAGCGGCCGTACCCTCTTTATCACAATTCAGCATAGTGAAAATTCTTGGACGACTCAAGTGACTGAGAATGCAGGGCTGGCGTTATCATCCCTCCCCGACATCCATGTGATCAAGGCTACCTCAGCGTGGCAGAATATGTCCAAATGCAGTACATGCCAAGCCTTGAGCTGCTGCGTCACACATTACCACCCAAGCTGCTTCTCTGGTGGGTGCTATGCGTCAGTGGAGCTGGCATCAAACACTCTCAGCCTTCCAAACTGAATGTTGATGTAATCTGTTATACACACATGCCTTTTACTGCCTATGAGGCAGTGTATAAACACAAATGTATTTACACACAAGCACGCCGCGCTGTATGCAAACACCTGTCTCTACCCGTCCGGATCTTAGTGGCGTAATGTACGTATGTATGTATGAACATTACATAGTCTGGAAGTAATTTTCTACATTCCAGTGGGACTCCTGAAACTTTGTTGTGTTCTCTACTGGTGTGCATGAGCATGCATGTCCATCTTGTGTCATGGTGTCAGGTAGAGAGCTCATTATGCGGCCTCTGCGTTTTGCACATGCTGTCCTCAATGTTAGCTGGCATAGACCATAGCAGGGGAATATGGGTCAGCCAAAACCTGACCACAGAGCGAGGCACCAGCTGGGGCCCCACTGAGGAAAACAAGGCTCAGTACAAAGGGCTCAGGAGACTCTCTGGCTGTAGATTCAGACATCTTATGTATGTTGAGGAGGCTCTTGATTTAACTCCCAGCTGCATGCATCCTAAAATTGCACCTTGTGTGCTTTTGATGTGTGTCTCCAAGCACTAAGGAAGTTGAGTGGTCTCGAAGGCTTGCGATGGATAATCCAGTGCATGTGGATTCTCTGGAGATTGTCTGGAGTCGATTCACACTTGTAGGTGACTGATGAGGAGGTTGATTAGCAAGGCTCATTAATTGAAATGGTTTGATGACTCATTGTAGTTGTGTAACTGAAATCAAGTTTTACCTGTGTGTGTGTGTATTTGTTATGGCATATCTAAAACGGCTCTTTGTTTAAGGTAAATGGCAATCTCACTGATAAAGTCAAGCTATGTGTTTATTTTTAACATGAATCACTGAAATTTAATCAGGTGTTCTTTGTTTTGCTGAAGGATAATTTACAAACATCCCAAACTTTATATTTTTTTATGTGTAGAGTTTCCACTTTCCACAAAGAAGAGGTTTGTAATCTTGCCGTGTCAAAAAACTATCATCTTAGAAATAATCCTGTCATTCATGTTATTTCTTTAATGTGCACTAAGCGGACATGACACCGCTTGCTGCTGTTTGTTCTATACTGTCTCATCCGTTATCAGTTTCATCAATCAGAAGTGTGTTTTGAAAGGGTAACAGAAGCTCGTATTGACAGATCTTCTCCTCCCAACACACTTCTGTGTTATAGGAAATGGGGCAAATAAGGACAGCTTGGTGCTGCTCTGCAGGGGGTTAATATGTGGTTCCGTAATTAAAAATAAATTACAGTTTTCCTGTATAAATATTCAAGTTCCACACCACCGTGTGCTGCTGCCTTGTTATGGTATGTAAGCTTTTCTTTTTCCGTCTGTGCAACATCTGGCGCAACATTTCCTGAAGCATCACCGGAATAAATTGAGTTTTGTCTGCCTTCATAAAGATTAATTTGTGTGATGTAAGTGTGTCTGAGTGAATGGGTTGGACATGCATGGCTTCCTGGTTTTATTGCTGGTTGGTATTGAGAGGTTAAGTTTTTTTCATAAGCAGTATTTGCTTTAAAAAAGGTCAGAGTGTACAGTAGTTTTAATAATAAATAACTTAACTGTATTTGGAGTGAAATGAGTTCCACTGCTGGGGATTTAAATAGGAAAAAAACCCCAAAACATTAATCATGAAACCACAAGATAAAAGAAAAGCTCATGCATTGGTCAGTATTCTGGAAATATAAATGCAGATTACCCAGTTAAGGCTTTAAAGACTAAATCCTTGAAATCTCCATCACAAGGTCACAAATGGTTTTAATTGAGTCTCCTCTAACTGAACAGACTTTTTCACTATCTCTCTCATATCAGGGGAATACATCAAGACCTGGAGGCCGAGGTATTTTCTGCTGAAGAGTGATGGTACATTCATTGGCTACAAAGAGCGACCACAAGATGTTGACCAGCTGGAAACCCCCTTAAATAACTTCTCTGTTGCACGTGAGTATCTGCTTCAGAGAAACCACCACATTTTTTCCTCTGTTGCTTGGCTGCTCATTTCACCCTCCAGTTTATTACTTTTCTTGTCTTTACTTGCATTGTTGTGATAAATAATTTGACATTCTTGTCTCCGCACATCTCGCCAGAAAACCACATGGTTCTTCAAAGTAATGTACAAAGCATGCCGAGGTGCTTAAATAATGGATCATTTCTAATATTAAGATCAAGTAATCTAAGTAATTGTGGCTGCAGAACCATGTACTGTTTCAGCATTTAGCCCAAAGCAAAGAAAACTCAATTGGATCTCCTAGCACAAAGCTAAGAACTAGTATCTGTCTGATTCCCCCAGGTTTTACCTTTTTATGAATACCGGTATTCGTAACTGTAGGATGTAATGTACTTCTTTGTTGGTCTACATTAGGAGTGTCCAGCTCTGGTACGATTCTGCCTATTCTTGTTGACCCATCACTTTGATTCAGGTGTGTTGCAACAAGAGCTGCAGGACAGTGAGCCTCAAGGACCAACTTCAGGCACCTCTGATCTACATCAACACTATCATGCTCTTAAAGTAACTCTTTATGCAGCATCATCTTGTCAGCTGCACCTGAGGTGGATGATATTACTCTTCACACTGTTTTACAGATGAAACATTTATAAAACCACCAGATGTGACAAGTGTGCAACGTTAACTTACCAAAAAGGCTTAAACACTAAAAACTGATAATTGGGCTAAATTACAGGTTTTTTTTCTTGTTGCCAACAAAGAAAAAGTCTTTGTGCAACGGTGGATCGTTGATGGAAAAAATGTAATTAGCTTTTTGCTAAAATACATTAGATAACCTAATTACCTGTAAGAAGCATTTCCAGGTCTCTTTTATAAAAGCTGCTCGCTCCTTTCTGACCAGCCAGTAAAAATGTTCTCCTCTATGATTGGCATGACTTTAATTTTTCTTTCTGATTTTATCTTTTTTTGTGTGACAAAATACCAACAGAATAAATATCCACAGTAGCTAATCTCCCTTCATCTTCACTTCCAAGAAAGTTGTGATAAGCTCTGCAGATGACTGAACCCAGCAGTCAGACAGCATACTGTTTAACAAAACGTTTCCTCCCCGACACTCTTGAGTTATCGTGGCCATTAGCCGCCTGATTTCGAGTATTTATCTGGGCCCCGCTCTGAGGCGCTGGCTTTGGTTTTTGTCACTGCTGCGACCCCATCGCAGAGGACACATGGTGTGTCACTGCTGACAGGGCGGCTGCAGCTGGATTACATATTTACCCTGACGGAGCCATGTTGGATCTCAGTGGTGGGCCACTCTGAGATCTCCATCCATCAGGCAGGGGCCATTTTGGTGTCACATCCTGACATATTTGCTGACATGTTTCATTTGGGAACAGATGTTAATGTGAAAGAGGTGCAGATGGAAATCTCTGCTTTGTAAGTTTGGTTATTAGAGTATTGTGAGTTATTGTCATTGCAAACTGCTTATTAGACGGTTATCTGCTCTGAAATAAGGTGGAGGGGGGGTGAAAGCAGGAAATGATGAGGGAATTGGTAAAATTTTGCCTGCAGTATGAGGGTCTGCTGGGTTTTTTCCTGAATAGTTAGGGTTTTTTTTTTTTAACACTGAGAACAGGTCTGAACTTAACCTTTTGGAAATGTCTGTTACAAATGAAAAGGGACTCAAAAGTTTATTATTTTTAGGAAAAATCATATTCAGAAGTACTAAACTATAATATACCTTTTATTTTATTTTACCAACAGATTCTTAATAGATTTCCAAATGTTTAAAGGAGCTTATAAATTAAGCTTCACTATTGTTTTCTTCAGCCAGAGTGCACCTGTTTTTTCCAAACTGCCCAACGATGTCTGTTTGGGTGGCGATAAAGATAAATGGCTATAACTGTGGGTCTGTCTCTCCCCTCTGCTCCCCTACACACTGGCCCTTCTCTTCATCTCCCTCCCCACTTTCCCTGGCTTTGGTCAGAGTGCCAGCTGATGAAGACGGAGCGACCCAGGCCTAACACATTCATCATCCGCTGCCTGCAGTGGACCACTGTCATCGAGCGCACCTTCCATGTGGAGACTCCTGAGGAGAGGCAAGCAAGAAGCGCACACCTCTATGGTCAAAGATGGCCAATAACAAATCATTTAAATGAAAAGGGTTTCAAAGAATTTGTCCCTGTTGCTGGGAAATGAACTGATTACTTGATAGGGTTGTTTTGCTTGCATGAAGGCAAATTGGCTGATGTTATTTCTTCTGTGCCATGTCTCGTGTCTCCTTCAGGGAAGAATGGACCAAAGCCATCCAGGCAGTGGCTGAAGGCCTCCAGAAACAAGAGGTGGAGATGATGGATTCCTCTCCAGACCCCATGGATATGGAGGTCTACTTGACCAAACCCAGACAGAAAGTGGTATTGACACATTTACACTCTGTTATGAATGTTTTGCTTATAAAACCCACAAAGCTCCCTTCTCCTTCTGTTACAAAGTGTTAATTACCATAATGGCATTGCTTGTGTTTCTACCTCTTGAGCCGTCTCCTCATTTTCCAATTTGGCCATGGCTCTCCTCCCCCACCGCGCCCTGCCATGCCTTAGTTCCTCTTACACAGCTTCGGCTAATTTTTTTGTCCCCTCTCCCGCCTTCTTCCCCAAACATCAGCCGTGGGTGGCTTAACACCAGATAGCATATCCGCAACCCCCCACCTGTGTCATGACATAAAGGCCCAGGGCCACAGGATTGGATGTCCTCCACCCAACCATTTTCAACATTCTCCGCAGAGTTTGGGTCAGAGGTTAACACAGACACAACCACATATAGGCCAAACCATTATAGGAGGGGAGATTGCTTAGTGGGTAAAATGGTGCCTAAAATGCCTCAGTGTTGTTTGTAGGATTGTGTGTCTCAGTTAGTTGAAGCTTGAATTTGTTAATGCTCCTGTTTGTAACCAGATGCCACTTTCTCTGCTCTGGCCTTCTAGACTATGCATGACTTTGAATACCTCAAACTCCTGGGAAAAGGCACTTTTGGCAAAGTTATTCTGGTAAAGGAGAAGGCCACAGGACGCTACTATGCCATGAAGATCCTAAAGAAGGAGGTGATCGTAGCAAAAGTGAGTGTTGCCAATGAGCAAATAAAGGGGTGAAAAAACACTGGGGTGTAGGAGGCCAGTGGAGCAAGGACGGATACCTAAAGAGTTAGCTATTGTAAGAGTTGCACAAACACTCTTTGTGTCCTTTTTTTCAGGATGAAGTGGCACACACACTTACAGAGAACAGAGTCCTCCAGAATTCAAAGCATCCATTCTTGACCGTAAGGACCTCCTTCGTATACCTAAACTAAACCTTATTTTAACCCATTGAGATCTTCAGGAACCTCTTCAGTCCAACTCGGCAGCATACATTAAGGAAAAAAGGGACCATTTGACCGTGGATATTTTAAAGTGCTTTGCTTTTAAAGGCTGCAGCCGAATGGGACCTTTTTTTTAAAAACGACACTGGCCGTTCCTTTTTCTTTTTTTTTTCTATTGTTTACCATTTTTCTGGTGAATTAAAGGTGAATATCTCCGTGACAAGGTTTTGGTTCAAGTGGCAGGTGGAGGCAACGCGATGCACAATTTGCTTTGTATAATGAATGACAGAATGGTAGCCCTAAAGTCATTTAAAGGTCTTAACACAACAAATACTCTATAGTCTATTTTTGCTTCACTTCTGTTAGAAAATGCAACTACAGTTGCAAACCTGCAGCCTTTTAATATGGTGTGTCATGTTAGCAACAGCTGTTTAAAGGCCAACTTCCTCTTGTCTTAGTTGGAAATGCAAAGTTCTGCTTTAAGCATTGGGTTGTTTTTGTTTTTTTTTTGTCTACAGGGACTGAAATACTCCTTCCAGACACACGATCGCCTAAGCTTTGTAATGGAGTACGCCAATGGTGGCGAGGTAAAATTGTTTTATCAACCACAAATAAATATGCACCTGTGGATCATTGCAAATAAGGATTGGAGTATTTGATTATCACTAATAAATTTGTGTGATCACCTCTTCTTATTTGGCTTCCTTGTTGTTAATCTCCTCTTGTCTCCCCTCAGCTTTTCTTCCATCTGTCAAGAGACCACGTATTTTCAGAGGAGCGGGCTCGGTTCTACGGTGCAGAGATTGTGTCAGCACTGGACTACCTGCATGCTGAGAGAAATGTGGTTTATCGAGATCTGAAGGTAGGCAGAGATTGCATGTCAACCTTTTTTTTTTTTTTGCATCTTGCCCTCTAACTCATTTAGCTTTTCGCCCTCTCGTTCCTAACTGCCTGTATATAAATAGGGTTTATCTCCATCCAGAGCACTGGCGTGGTCAGGGCTTATTGATTTGCCTCCCTCAGATCAGCCTCCAGACCTCACTGCAGCTGGTTCATACATTTCTGCAGCTAGACAGAAATAACCACCAGTGTGCTCTGATCGTAGCCTCCTCCACAAATATGATTTTCAGTGCTTCTTAACCGTGCACTTAGTTGCTATACTATTGTAAACTATATAGTATGCTATGTTACTATATATATATTTATATATATTAAAACTTCAGTTTTGTGTTAACAGAGAAAAATGTCCATCCTGCACGGTGTTTCAGTTCTGTAGCTCAGCTCAAAGACATATTTTGGTTTAAAAGGATTATTACTGCTGCTATTGGTATTTGTAGCCATGCTACCTCCAGCTGATAAAACTATACCAGCCAGGTCAGCACAGCACACTCTCCCTCCCTCCCACCCTTCCTCCTTTTCTCCCTCGGGTTTACAAGGCAGGCTCCCAGCCTGCTAGGGTTCTCCTGAAAATGCCAGGGTAGCAGGATTGGAGGATGTGCTGACTCTGGCCAGGCACTGCTGGCCACGTGTGAGCTGCTGCTGCCAGGTGACTTTAACTGAGATGGGGACAGGGAAGAAAGGGAGGACATGTAACCTCCAGTCATGACAATGTGTGATGCACATCCCTTTGTACTGTACTGTTTGGTTTGTGCACAAAATGGGGAAAACATTCAGCACTTTTTCTATCCAAACATCAGAAATTATAGGTCAGAGCCTAATAAGGTTATAGGCCCGTGTTTCTCTCATATCTAACACGGATTCATTTGATTATGATGCCACTGTGTTTTTCCTCCTCAGCTGGAAAACCTCATGCTGGACAAAGACGGCCATATAAAGATCACAGATTTTGGCCTGTGTAAGGAAGGGATCAAAGATGGCGCCACCATGAAAACTTTCTGTGGGACGCCAGAGTACCTCGCACCTGAGGTAAACACAACAATATTACCTTATTTCTTGCAGAAAGGGTTGTATCTAAAAAAAACTATGAAAAATTTAATCTGTCTAGTCAGTTGATATTAATAGAGATCAGCTTAGTAACATGTCAGGGTTAGATCCAGTAGCATGAGTCCTGAAATCTTAAGGAGACCTCAAACCCTTTATTGACCCTTCTGTAACCTGTGAAAAGGAAGCTGCATTCACTAATCACCCTTATAGTAAACGGATACACATATCACAGAAAATAATGGGAACCCTGACACATGTGACATCTGTATATCCCTAAAAAAGTGCTGTGTGTTGTTTGATATCAGCGGGGAAGCATTTGAAGGAAAGAGCAGCTGTCTACAAATGCCTTTCTAATCTCCAGCTGAAGTTGAGTTAATGAGTGTGCAGTGTGCCCAGCTCAGGGCAGACTGCTTTCATATTTGCTGTGAGGGGAGAGGTGTGGCTACTCCTTATAGCGTGCAGGTATGACAAGTGTTGGTGGGGCTGTGTAACCTGATATTTCATTGTAATGCTTCACAGTATGTGCATGTAAGTGCATGGGTGACTGTGGGTTGCCTTGCCTTTCCGGGAGAGGGGGTGTCCATGTTTGCACAGTTGCCGTATCGTTGTTTTTAGACTTTAGGGATTTTAGATTTTAGGGTTGTTGGAGGAGAAAGGGTTAAGTGGGTGGCAGTAGTTTAGGAAATGTGAGCTTCTGCCTCTGGAAGATGCGGCTTGCTACAGCTGTTGTCGCACCGGATGCGTCTGCAAACCTTAGCTGTTGCCTGGGATGCCTCACCTGACCGGAGTAGTGGTGTAGGAAGGTGCGTCAGGGTGTTTCATATCACCGCATTTGTCAGGCTGCACTCATGAGAAACAGAAAACTCTGTAATAATAATAATAATAATAATAAAAAAAAACTCTACATACCTCAGTCTAAAAATTCCTCTCCACTGCACCTGTCTATCCAAAGTGCCTCTCATCCCACTTTGCTACTGCACAGACTAGCACAGTTCATGACAGCTCCAACATCGGCAGCATGAGTGCGGGGAGACATCAGGGGGCGTTACCATGGCAACAGGGTCGCTAGCAAGCGTCTCTATGGAGTGCAGGCCAGGCACTGTTACAGGTTGTTCCTGCAGTAAACAATGACCTTGTTGTGTGTGCTGCACAGGAATGCTATAACGTCTGGGAATATTCTACCCAGATCTGTGGAGAAGGGAAGAGGGAGGGAGGACGGAGCCAGTTTGCACCAGCTTTACCAATTTGTCTCAGGAGTTAGTTGGATAAACTGGATAAAAAGCCCTTCCTGAAGGAAAACCATTAATGGCTTAGGGAATGGTCTGTTAGGGAACATGTACAAGGAAAATGCAGATATGTTTAAGATGGATTAATAGGTGTCATTTCAGAACTTTATTGGCAACATAAAAACAATGCAGTGCACAACGTAGAGCTCCAAATCAGCAGCGGCAACGCAACCCTCCTCTCCTCTCCTTTGGGGCAGTGTAACAGTATTAGTTCAGAGCTGGGGCCCAGGCAAGCAAGCAGTCCTGGTTACGTATATGAGGGATGAGCTTGGCTCCTGCGCTCCTGGCAGCTTCACAGCTGTGGTGCTCTTCTACATATATGGGGCAGCTGCGGGCCCAGCTGTCGCACGGTGTGAATCACACGACAGCAGCGCTGGAAATAGAGACGGCCCAGTAATCCTAGCCTTACACCGGCTTCACGTTACTTCCCCTGCCCTCCCAGCCTTCCTTGATGCTCAGCACTCACCGCAGTACCGGGCCGAGTGCCCACAGACACATGCACACTGTATGCACACACACACACACACACAGCAGTTTTGTTCCTTTTACAGACACCTCCATCCATCTGTTTTCCAGGACCCCCCTGTCTTCTCTCCCCCTTTTACTAATTCTATTAATCCATCCTTATCTTTTTACCTGGGTTCCTTATTCAGAGTTCTGAGTAATCTCGCATCATACTGTTGAAAGTTTAAGAACAGACTGTTCTCATTGTCTTGATTTCACCTTCAACATCCGCCTGGAAAGGTAGAATCCAGTACATGTCTCTTGAGACCTTGGAACAACTCTGCTCAGCAGCACATTAGTCATGCAACAGGTTACACTGTTCACCAAGCACAACAATGGAGGAGTTTGACTCATTAAGGGCTGTCAAGGAAAATCTTACGGAAGGAATAATACAGACTATTCCCTTTTCTGTGACTCTGGCTGCCTTAATTGAGTTGGTTGAGCTTATTTGTAAAACCCGGGTGTGTTTAATGCCAGAGATCTGCTTATTTAAGCAACCAACACCTCGTCGGTTTGTTGATCTGTATGTGTGTTTGCAAATGTGTAGAAGGCCCCGTGGTGATTAAATATGCAAGGCTCCAGGGGAAACTCTATCCTTGCTCCTAATGTGAGATGTGAGTCAGTGTTGGCTGGAGCTGCTTCAAAAGCCCAGTCCAGAAGAGAGAGCAAGAGCAGGTTGGTTTTTGTTGGGATGTCAAAAACATGTCCTTACTGGTCTGAAAATAAATTGTTGCTATAAAAGGGTGGTATCTTTTTTTTCCTCTTACTTTTTTTGGTCTTATTTTGAAAATAGGTCTACACGTTCATCCTGATTATGTAATGGCTTGAGAGCATCACAACAGCTACATTAAAGTCTTTCATCATCACCTCCTCTTTTAGGTCCTTGAAGACAACGACTATGGTCGTGCTGTGGACTGGTGGGGGCTCGGAGTCGTTATGTACGAGATGATGTGTGGCAGACTGCCTTTTTACAACCAGGACCACGAGAAGCTGTTCGAGCTCATCCTCATGGAAGACATTCGCTTCCCTCGGACTCTCGGCCTTGAAGCACGTTCACTCCTCTCAGGTCTGCTAAAGAAAGACCCGAGACAAAGGTGAGAACATGTTCCCTTCTCCACCACACTGACATAACACATCAGCTCTTCTTCACTTGGTTAAAATCGTTTCTGTTTGTGTTTCCAGGTTAGGTGGAGGACCAGATGATGCCAAGGAAATCATGCAGCACAAATTCTTTGCTGGCATTGAATGGAAAGATGTTTATGAGAAGAAAGTAAGTTTTTATTAAATGATATCGTTGCTTTCTTTCTTTTTTACTTGTAAATTTTGTTTTTCTAAAGGCAACAAACTTGGATAGCCATCATTCCTGGTGGGATCAATAAGGTTACGTGACTTGAAGCAGCATCAACTAGAAACTGTATACAATGTCAGCAGACTACCAACTGTTACTGCACTGACTGATGGCTGTGATGTACTGATATAATTGCGTCTCCTCTCCTCTCCAACAGCTGGTCCCGCCGTTTAAGCCCCAAGTTACCTCGGAGACGGACACACGATATTTTGACGAGGAGTTCACAGGACAAACCATCACTATTACGCCACCCGGACAAGGTAGCATCAGACACAAACACTTAGATGTGTCATGGGTGAAGATGAACTGCCAAGAATAAATTCCTTTTAAGCTCTCTCAAAATGAAAGCTGACCTAAAATTGACCGTCTCATGGTAGAAACTTGTCCTACCTCAGTTTTTGCCTCTGTAAGCTGCAGTTTGCAGTGTGGAGTTCATAAATATGATTTAAGGCAGTACCACTATCCAGCTCCCTTGAGAGCAGTGTGCCCTCTACTGGAGAGCCAGTGGTAATAAATGAGTATTCCAGATCATGCAGATAATAAATGCAAGCACAGATGATCTATAAGTACATGTGGAAAATCAGGATTAATAAAAAAAAAAAAAAAACCTGTGCTCATTTTGCATTAATTTATTTATTTATTGGCATATATATATTAGCACTTGGCATGTGTAAGTTACATGTCTGAAAGGCACCATTGATGCTGAACATGTAGTTCTACAGCAACATATACTGCTGTCCAGATGTTTTCTTTTAGGGACAGCCCGTCTTTGTTTCAGTGAGACGGTATTCCAGTATGAATGTAATTACAGTTTTATTTATAGCTTTATTGTGAACTAGTCCAGGTGTTTGCTGGCTTGCATGCAGCCTTGATCTTGTGAAATTAAAAATAAACAAAGGAAGAGCAACAGAAATTCTGTAATCAAGCAAGAATATGAAAAATCCACACTGGTCTCCTTAGGCCTGAAAGTTTGTATCATATACAGCTCACTATGTTGTTTTAGCCAATATTCACGTTAATAAATGCTTAAACACATAAAAATGTTTTGTGTACATCTAGCACATCGTCCAAACATTCATAAACATGAGTTGTGATACCAGATATCTTTTGTAACTCTGAGTTTAATCATATTGGATCCAGTTGGGTAAAAAACAGTTAAAAGATATTTTCCTTTTTTTTCTTCACTTTCTTTTTTTGTGGTGCAGAAAGGACAATTTAACCTTCATTTTTATCTGTATATTTATGGATAATAATGAAGCAGTTCTCTAAAACTATGCATTTGTAACTCTGTGATAGTCGAATACATCCAAGTGGTGCGGAACAGACCTATAACACACACACACACACGTCTGTTGCTTCCTGCACATATATGACATGTATATATCTGAGTTATTAATGCTCTTTTGTTGTCCCCTCTGTCCCCAGATGACAGTATGGAGTCTTTTGACAGCGAGCGGAGACCCCACTTCCCCCAGTTCTCCTACTCTGCCAGTGGGACAGCCTAAACGACTCAAACATTACTCTCGTCCCACCATCTCCCTTCTCTCTTCCCCTGACTGCACTCTCAGAAAGCCCAATGTCTCGGCTGCATCTTCCCAGCATTGTCTGCAGAAGCGGCTGTTGGATGCAACGGTCACAGTCGGCACGTTGTTTTACAGGAAGGAGGAAACGCAAAACGAAACAAAGACAAATGTACTTGTTCTATGTGGCCTTTGAAGACTGACCATGGAGATAACACTACCTTGCATTTCCTGGTTGTTATGTTGTATATTGAGCAGGTTTCCATACGCCATAATGAATGAGGAAATGTAGTTCTGTTATGCACAGATTAGGCTACGAGTAAGGTTTAATACATTTGAAAGGAGTCGTTTATATCGAACATATTTAATGAAATATCAACCATTTCAAATAGAAAATAGGCATGCTGTGGACCAAAAACACCATGGGAGCAAAGAGTGTGTAGTTTGAGTGGCTGATGAATCCATGTTTTCCAGAGTCCATAAAGACATTTTTGGCTTCAGAAGTGAATGTACCGTTTCAAATAAAGTTAATATTCCTGCATACGTATGTGTTGTAACACATGGCTGAATCACCGAAGACTGAAATGAAATCTTCTGGAAAGGATTTTTATCACTTTCCTGCAACCCTGGTGCAAAACTGACACAAGTCAGTCTGTTGTGTTGTCATGCCACACCACAATGGTTCTAATAAATCAATTGTGCAATACAGTCTGATGTGAGGAATGGCAGACATGCAAAGACAGCGGCATGAGTAATCATTTAGGCATTAAGATGACCTACAGTGGATTCTTTTTGTAACTGTTTGCACATCACTGAAGAGAGACCCGCTATTTCCTGTTCAGGTTAATAAATAGCTTTCCCAGCTCCCCCCTGATGAAAGTGCTTATCGATCCCGATGCCTTTATCTGAATGCTGTGCTGCAAACAACTCCAGGCTTTCCTCTGACTGTGTCATCCAGTACTGACCCCTCAGAACCTTTTCTCCTCTGGGTTTTTCCTCCATGTACAGTACACTATTGGGTGTTTTCCATCCAGTGCATATGCTGCAGCCTCAATGAGGTCACTTAAATAATACACTTCTTTAGGAATTCTTTGCAAAAAAAAACCCTGGGCTTCAGGTGATAAGTAGTCATCTTTTGACTTTAGGGGACATCCATCTTTCATGAGCTTCTGGGTTATTTATATGAGACCATGGATTAAAATGAGTTTTACTGTGCCAATGATATGCACTTTGCTGCCCAAAAATGATTGTATTTGGACCCCTATTTGTATTTAATGGTTGGTGAAGACTAAATTATCTTCTTTTGTATTATAAAAATAAGTCTTGTGGATACAAATGAAGCAAGATTTGTGTGTTTGAATGTTTTTTTTTCCCTTTAAAGACCGCTGATGCGAAACAGACTTTGGAAGTGAAACTCTTTTTAGAGTTTCTAAAAGCACTTCAGTATTTTTTACAATGACAGATAATCATTTTTCAAAAGTGCATAAAAACATCATTGAATGTAACGGTTTTTACAATGTTTGTCTTCTCTTAAATCGTTTGCAAACCTTTGTTCACTTTTTGACTCTTATTCCTATGCACACTCCCCTTTGCTGTCATTTTCTGAAGATAGGGAAAGATCATTTTATATTTTTTATTTCAACTTTTTTGTACCTGCCCCTTCTGTATTCCTGAGACTGAGGACACCAGCTTTAGTAAACAAATAATATAAACTTTGTACACTGTTTTTACTTCTTTCAAATTGATAAAATAAAAGGTCTTAACAACTACTGTGTACTCATCTTCTACTCTACTTGTCCAGACGCCTGCAAATCAGCTCAAGAGCTCAAAACAAACCTATGAGGCCATTTCTGCACTACTTTGCAAAGTTATGGGATAATGATTCCCTCAGTAGGATGAACCCTGCTTACTGGGAAGAAAAAAGATCAATAAAAGCCAGAGTGCCATGTTACTAAACTTTGACATGACCGTATTTCTAACGAGGAAAACGTGACTAAATGTATCAGACAAATTCTCCGACACTCAGCAGCTCTGACTGTGTCTTGGCCGTGTTCTCTACCTTTACAAGGCTGCTCAGGTCTACAATTTAGGCTCTGCAGCTGGTCTGAGACAAGGAAAGATGCTTCCCCCCTGGGGTCTTGGGCAGATGGTGCAGTCTCTGGAGCAGATGTTGACAGCCAGAACTCACAGATTGGTCTTTTGGCCAGCTGTAATGAACAGCAGCATCATATTCAATGAGTTCCAGGTTTGATCCCAGTGTGGCACTCACCTGACAACCATTGCAGATCCTCTGACTTCAGCTGGACTACTCAAAACGGCACAAGCTGAATAGTGGCTCAGCTGCTGGCTTTCCCTCAAGTATGTCATTCATGCACGGTCTGCAAGTCAGAGCTCCTCATATTTGAATTAGAAGCAAATGTATTTCCTATTTCTAACAGATAAAGTACTTTATAATGAAAAGCTGCAAAAAAGTTTTGAAGCTCTGACAGGACATACACAATCTAGATAATGTTGCTGCTATTTAGCCCATTTTACTTGTACTAAGTTGTTTATTGTCTAGAGTTTTATAATTAAACATTTATTCTTGATGTCACATCATTAAGTGTATAAGATCAGCTACACAGAGACAGGCCTGGAGCTTGTTCGGTGTCTTGATCACGGACATCTTACAGGATGCTGCTGTCGCACAGTACTTGAAAGATGCTCTCGTCCCAAGAATTCTGACTAAAACAGGAAATTTTAAACAAAAGGAAATTATTTCACATGAAAAGTTATGATTACATGGCTGATTTATAAAGTTTTTGGAAAAACTACTGAAAGAGTTTTTTTTTATCAAGTGAGAAGGGGAGTTTTAGCTTTTATAGGTGAGGAAACATATATCCATATATTGGAAACAGGTTTCACCAGTTGAATATAAACTCCTTAATACACTAAAACAGGACTGGGGGAGATTTATATCAAACTCAGAGGATCTTTTAATCAAAAAGTGCTCCCAGAGAGGGTGACATAAATATACTACTGGTTATTATCCAAAAGCAAAAACATAATAACTCACAATAGTCAAAACTATTCATTATGAAACTTTGTGTCCACCTAAAAAGAAAAAATGTTTTAGGAGAAAAATCAATCATCCCTAGGTAAAACTAGAGCGACATCTAGCGGGATAGAAGGCTTAAAATAGTTCCAAAACACATATCCAAAGATCAACCCGAGGTTTTGTTTAATTTTAGTTAAGAGAAAATGATCAAATAAATGATATAATCCTAACCAATTAGGCCTACTTTATGGGCGTTGAGTTGTAATATCGGTTTTATTAGTTCAGCTGCATAGTTTTTAACACAAACGCACAAATAAACAACTTTGGTCGCGACTTATTATTTCTAGTTTGCCATTTTTAAAGTGTTCAGCCCCTTTTGGACATAGAAAATAAATGTTTTTCTCGATAATAATAGATAAACAAAGTCCATTATGGGCCGGGCTGCGAAACAGCCGTAGATCGTGTATTCAAAAAGTAACTCACTACATGTTAAATAAAAGATGTAGTGTGATTGCTTGTCATACTCATGTGCTTCCCCAATTTACTAATTAGCTAATTTACTTGATAATTTAAATCCATACATTTTTGCTGTTGACATTTGAACCATAGGATATTAAAATGTTTAAGTAATATGTTAAAAGGGAATGTTTAATGGGTATACATTACTGTGCATGCATTTTTGCAAACGCTAAGACTTTGTTCATTCATTCATTCATTCATTCATTCATTCATTCATTCATTCATTCATTCATTCATTCATTCATTCGTTGTTTCGT
>JBAMHV010000021.1:7447379-7472436 GCA_037177535.1 Pseudomugil gertrudae | reverse complement strand
AGATAGATAGATAGATAGATAGATAGATAGATAGATAGATAGATAGATAGATAGATAGATAGATAGATAGATAAAACTTTATTAATCTCCAAGGGAGAAATTCAGGAATGATAGAGCCCATTACTATTAACCTTGTTATGTTTAGCAGTTACTCTTTAAAACTTTTATTTCTTTAAACTTATTTTTGCGTTCTCCTTGCATTGTGTTACCTTTTGAACCCAAATGGTACAAATTGGGTTAAAGACAATAAAACTTAAGATGTCCCCGGTGTATAAACTTCCTTTATATGTACAGTTACATGTAGTGTCTACAGACTGCTGGTTGGTTTTTCACATCCTGTTTTCCCTCTGTGCAGCATGAGAAGTACACTAGCCAGCTGCAGCTTGGTACAAAATCACTGGAAGCTAAGGCTAAGGAGAAGCAACTGCTCCACAGCTTAGAGAAGAGCAAGGACTCTATCTCTGCTGTTAAGCTGCAGGACAGGGCTGAGCGCAAGGCCCTGTCCCTTACAGGTGAGCAACTTTGTCCACACATACACCAACATTAAGCAGATGCATATTAGCAGGAAGGAAGGAGGTTTATAATTACATAAGTTTGCTTAGCAGTTCTTGCCTGAGGATTGTGTTCACACATGAGGAAGAGGAAGTCTTCCATGTGGAGCGTGACTTTGGATATAGATCCCTTGATAGAGCAACTGTAGCTGCTTTTATTTAGAGCTTCCCTGGTGTGAGATTAGGACACCATGTGAGTAAAGAGGCCGAGGCTGCAATCCTGTGGTGTCTGTAAAGAAATTGATGTTGACATCATGGGATTGGCAGAGTAAGGACTAAGGCGTTAAAGACAAGCAGTCTTATCTCTGTCAGCCATGCCCGACTGCTGACAAGAGGAGGGTGCACGAAGCAGGATTGTTTAACGCTTTTTGTGGAAGAATTGCAGGTATTAGTTCCAACCTGGCATTTATGTCAATGTACCTAACGGTGGGTTTTCATTAGCTTTCCATATGATCTCTGCTCTGAGATGCATTTAGTGAGACATGTTTTACAGTGCAGGCAGTCAGCTGACTGTCGGCGCTATAGAAGAGCTTTCTGAATACAACTCATTCACACTGACAAAACTATTCCAGCTGCTGTTGACAAAGCAGTTCTTTTGCTTTCTGCCCTGTAAGTTGAAAACTACAGCCAATGCTTAAAATAGGACTTTTCCATCTGTGGCTGCATCTCTGTAATGAAATGCAGCATAATTGATCTTATTTTAATTGCAAGTCATAAAGTCTTTTAGCAGAACCTGGGTATGAATGCGCATAGTGACTGCAAAGGCACTTTTTATAAAAAGCATCCGCAGAGTGAATGTAATATAATAAGTCTGTTATTTCAAATTCCTTGGTGTCACCAAAGCCGTGTTTACTTGTGGCTTTGCAGTTAGTTTTGCTCTGTGTTGTTGTGAGCCAGTTAACTAAACTGTCTCGCTCAATGTACAGCCAAAACAAGATAAGGATGGTATTTTACAGCTTGTTAGGTAGCAAAGAACTAGAGTTTTAACAAATACTTTAAATGAGTGGCTTCTATTTCACTAATATATTCAGTTTTTCCACTAGACAAGATGACACATGGCTATTCTTCCTCACATGGAGAACGTCTCTGACTTGATGCAAATACGTTATCATTGAATTTGTTTGACTGGTTACATCTATGTTTATTTTCTGTTTCTTCCCATAGATTAGCTGTGTTAAAAGCGTGATACAATTCCCTCCTTGTGAGTGTATTCCCTTTTTCTGTGTGCTGAAGCTCATTTTCTCATGCAGCTGTACAGGATGTGGAGTCCAGTCTCCCAGCTGTCTGTGGGGCAGGATGTTTCAGCCGTACAGTGTGGTGACTCAGGCAGTGTGCTACCTCATATTAGAGTTTGTAATAGAAGGAGCATGGTATTAGTTTTCCACTTTCCTTGATTTATGTATCACCGTAAGTAATATTTACTTTGAAAAGTGGAAATGTTATTTTTACAAACCTTTTTAATCTTCCCACAATATCCCATTTCTTTCAGATTTTCATACAAAGGCTGTTTTGATCATTTTATACTATTTTCCTCTTTATATGAGTTTAATACAATTCAGCCCTGTGCACTGTGCTTTTCACCCATTTTTTCTTTAGACCAAACTGGAGGATTGAGTGAGTTGAAAGGTATTGGTAGCATGTTGCTTTTCCTTTTCCGTCACTTTGTAGATATGTTATTGTACGTGTCCAAAAGGTCACAGGGGTCACAAGTGTTGCTAATGCTTAGGTTTGTGTATCTACGGTAATTTAAACTGTAATGAACTTGCTTACTGTAACTATCAAGCCAAAAAATGTGACGCCTGGATTATCTGATTAGTTTATTATAGGCTTCCTGGAATGTGTGTGCAGCGTGCCAGGATAAGTCTGATTAAATAAATAAATGAGCACCTTGTTGGTTGCAAATGTTTAGGACATTTATACTCAAGTCATCAAAGAGTCTGGGTATCGAGTCGCTCGTTAGGACTATGTTGTATTGCTTTTGTTTTTTTCTTTGGAGATTAGGATTAACTGCAACATTGCCACATGAGGAGGATTATTTGGGTGCTTTGTGTGATACAGCTGGTATCATAATTTAATGTCTCCTACTTTTTGTGTCTGGAGACTATGTAGTAACAAGCAAGTATGACGAGATGTATAACACTACTGTTCTCTGATGTAGTTGTTGCATCATCAAACTCTTTTACATCTTAGTTTTTGACACTAAAATACAGTGAATGTCTTATAATATATGTATACATCAATTTACATCAATTTATTCCCTCCCAGAGTAAATTATGTGTGTGTCTGTGTTTGTTTTCTAGCTACTGCAGATTCTCCAATATCCAAACCAACACCTCTGTATGGCCAACCATCCTGGTGGGGGGAGGATGAGGACCCAGCCAATAAAACGCTGAACAGAGGAGGAAAAATGCCAGAAGATGAATCTCCAGGTCATAAATTATAGCTTATATTTGTTTATATCTTTAGTGTAAAACAGTTTTGTATTGTAATTGAATGAAACCTTTCTGTACCTGTGAATTAGATGCCATTTCGGAGTAATGAGCTTTTGTGGCTATCTGATGCTTTCTGTCGGTCACTGAGAGATGGACAGTGTTAAGCTCAAGGCAGGTCTCTGGCTGCCAGTTATGGAGTGGTTGCCAGGCCAGTGGGCATTGCCTGTCTGCCTCGTGAAGGATTATGACCCTGTAAGCTGCTGGAGGGGGGTGGAAGGGTGATTGTTCTCCTCGTGTTGCCCAGACTGAAACGGATTATCACTCAGCTACCCCCCACTGGAGTCCAGGCTCCTAAAGCGATATTTGACCTCATCCAAAAACCAGCTGAATCATTAGTTTTTACAACCTAACAGCTGGATCCTTCATGTTGAAAATGTTTTTGAATGACTTGGAAATAGATTTTCTCAGGTTGCTAATATATTTGATTATATGTATTTGGGGGGTCTCAGTAGCTCATGTAGAAGCCTAGCCAAAGCTTTCCATGTGTATTTACTGTCATCTCATTTCTGTTTTGATTCCAGAACATGCTAAAGACATTCCCACATATGAAGTTAATGGTACATTCTCAGACACTCAGGCCAAGACCACGTTTTCTTACCACCGGGAGGCAAGCTACTTTGAAATCCCAACAAAAGAATTCCAGCTGCGACCGACCAAAAAACCAGAGTTACAGGTTCAAGAGGTTCCAACAAAGGATATTTCAGATCCCAGTCAGTGTGTCCCCTCCACCCCAACACCCCCTGTGGTCCAAAGCCACGCCTCCTTCACCATAGAGTTTGATGACTGCTCACCAGGCAAAATGAAGATCAAAGACCATGTGACCAAGTTTGCTTTCCGCCAACAGCGGAAGCAGCCATCCACAGAGGTCGCTACCACACCTACCGAGGTGATGTCAGCAGAGAGTAAAGTTGCTGATTGGCTGGTCCAGAGCAATGCTAGCATGATTACAAGGAGGTCACAGTGTGAAGACGTGACTAGCACGAGCAGTGACCCATCAGTTCTGAAGATCACTAAAGGTTGGTGCTTTTTATGAACCGTCTCCTGATGAGCAAATGTGTTGGCTCTTAAACTAACTTCTGTTTCCATCATCAGCTAAACAAGGAGAGGATGGTTCTCACAGTGATTCAGGATATGCAATCAATGGAAATGATTTCCTCCAATCAGAGAAGGTTTCCCAGGTTTCTGCACAAACCCGAGGAGCTTCCCCACCACAACCCTTTAACTCTCCAGACTCAGAGGAACCTGTGCCCTCCTCTCCACCAGAGTCCCAGTCTACTTCCAGTCAAACCAATACTGAGCCTCACCGAGCGTTTGTCATTGAATTCTTTGAGGATAACCCAAGAAAGAAGCGGTCCCAATCTTTCACAAATACCGCTGGCCCACCTGAGCCCTCGGGCCTCCAGCTTCAGCAGGAGAAAGGAAGGAAGAGCTTCAGCCCTCCTGGGGAGAGACGAGACCCACCTGCATCCTCCTCCACTCCTCCAACCCAGCGCTACACGATCCCCCTGAAGGGACCTGCTTCTTCAGGGTTTCAGAGAGCTGGCTCTCTAAGAAAGGAAAAAACTGATGAGCGAATCAGCAGCAGCTTTTCCTCTCGCTCGTCATCATCTGTCTCTGCAAGGCCCTTCAGCAGCGTAGGCCGGCGATCCAAACTTACACAAGAATTTAATGCTGAATTACTCAAACGGAAGCAGAACTCCTCTTGCAGCTGGAATAAACCTACTTGTGGTTCCCCTAAATCAGCTCAAAGTGGCACGATGGTAGTTTCTCGGTCTGCTCCAAACTCTACAAGCCTTCCTCAATCTGATGATCCTGTCCAGCCACAGGCTTCCTCTCCCATCCACCAGCCTGTTCCACTCAAGACCCCTGTCATGTCATCTCGGAGCGAGGAAGTCAAGAGCCCCAGAAATGAAGAAGATGACAGCCTAAGTGATGCAGGAACTTACACCATTGAAACAGATGTTCAAGATAAGGAGATAGAAGAGGCGCGGAACAAGATTGACCAGGCAAGATGCTTTTTCTAAGCTGAAAACCCCCGCATGTTGTTTCCTTTGCTATTCACCAACTTTGTCCTGCCACACTGAACCATGGATGCTGGTAGTCCCGATTTCTCCTCTCATGCACTTATACATTCACAATGCTTTGTTCCTGGCAGGTGTTTGGAGTTGACAGCCAAGAGCGAGTGAAGCAGAGTGAAGCAGAAACGTCATCAGCATTTAGACCTGTTGTTGTTCAGGGCAGGGAGGAGCATAGGCAGAGTAGCTGTGGGGAGGCGAGGCCAGCTCCAGAGCAGGGTCATAGTCTGGTAAAGGTAACCTTTCCTGCTCAGGGTGAGAGTGAGGACTGGAAGAATAATCTTAACTCCAATGACAATGAGTATTTTGTGCCAGTAAGCTTTAATTTACAGCATGATTACAGTCTTAATTTCCTGTTTTCTTTTGCTTTTGGTGCCTCTTTTATCACCTTGACTTGGCTTTTCTTTCCTTACAGGCTCTTGGTTCTTTATTATTTGGGGTTCTCTATCTAACCAGATCATAAAACCCACAGTTGTTAATAAATTGTACTACATCCTTAATAGATTTATGCTTTGTTGTTAATTTGAACTATTTTAACCGGGATCATGATCATCTGCTCTGCTTTCTTAAAAAAAGTTTCTTTAATATGATAAACATATCCTATTCTTTGTCATACAGGGTCAGCCAGTAGGTGCAGTGTTACAGGGGGCTCCTAAGTGGATGTCTTGCTGGGCCAGCTTAGCAGACAGCTACACAGAGTCCGGCTCTTCGTCTGGCCTCTTTCACATCCCACCCCAGATGGAACTGTCAGGAGGAGGTAAGCCACTTGATGAGACGTTTGTGTGTTTGAAATGATAATGAGACGTTCTGATGAATAAAGTTTTTCCTTTTCAGCACGAGGTACCATCATCCATAAAGCCACAATCAGCCGTCACCACAATAGCTCAGATGCTGACGGTACAAAGACAAGACGCATCTTACCGCCAGTACCACAGGGAGACCAGAGTGATGTTCCAACTCCCAGTATTCATGTTCATTATAACCCCAACTCAACATTCGATGTAGAAGACAGTAGCTCCGCAGCTCCTAGGAATCAAGATGGTATTCACAGATTAACTGTGCAGGATGATGTAGAGCCTGACAGCCTGAGTGATGCCAGCAAGTCAGATGAAGGATCTATCGTAGAGCAGAGGAGGAAACCACTGTCTGATACAGAGGAGAGAATAAAACAGGATAAGCCCAGGCTCGCTGTCAAATCTACATCTTTTTACATCGGATCAGAGGAAGAGTCCAAACCACAACGTGGAAGCTTAAAACCCAGCACTCCAAAGGCTGAAGGAAAACATGCTAGCAGAACTTTTTCATCAGCTACTCTTACCAAACAAAAAGCCAGCGAGGACTCGGGCAAAGTCAAACCAGCTTCATCAGCCCCCATATTGGGCCACATCACCAGTCCAGAGGGTAAAGAAGCCTCAGTGTCACCATTAATCAGACAAGAGAGCTTCACAAAGGAGAAACCAAGCAATGCTAGACTCCCCAACATCTCTAGTCAGCCAGTTCAAAGAGAAGCAGAGCGTGGATTATTCCTGGAGATCAGCGGTCAGGACACTCATTCTTACCTCAAACAGACAGAGGATGTTTTGGCTGTTCTCGAGGCCAAACTTCAAGCAGAACAATCCGGCACCACACCGTCTCCCATTATGGACTCTCTTTCTGGGGACTCGGATGTGGATACATCCAGCACAGTAAGCCAACATAGCAATAATACTCAGCCAAATGCAGTTAAAAACCAATCTGCTAGTGGCCTCCAGAGAGAGAGGTCTTCAGCTAGTATAGCAAGCCAGGACTCAAATCCTCATTCTACTTCATCTGAAAAGCACCATGCTTATGGATCCAAAAACACCACTAAAACAGAACATGTCAGAAGGCCAGTAGGGTTGAGGCGCAGTGTGGGGAAGCATGGCTCCACAGATCTAAGTGATGACCCCCAGAGCTTGCCATACTCTGATCAGGAGCACAGCAACAACCAAACACGGAAAAAGTACACTGTGCCCCTTCAAAAGGAGGATGGCAAATCCTCCCGAACATCTCAAGCCATAAATCGTGCCAATAGTTTAACAACCCCAAGACCCACCAGGGCCTCCATGCTCCGCCGAGCTCGACTTGGAGAGGCCTCGGACAATGAGGGGACAGAGATGTCTCAGGAGACGGGCAACGTCGTTAAGCAGCCCCAGGAGACCAAGAAACTGTCTAGACTGGATATGCTAGCTATGCCTCGTAGGCGTACTGGCTCTTTCAACACACCCAGTGACAATGAGGCCTCTTCCACCCCACAGTGGACCAGCAGGAGCACAGGGTTCTCCAACCGTAGCGCAGAGTCGAGTTGCAGCTCCAATCAAGGGATCTCCACTGCAGGAGCAAAGCCTGCGGAGAGGCCACAGAAAATGCCGCTCAGTCGAACTCCGGTCACACGTGCACGCCCCAGCAGTGGCAAATACGCTAGCAGCACAACAAGTGAGTATATTACATTTCTATATATTATTTGTGTTTAATTAGATGGAAAAGTGCTGAACTTTAGTGAGTTGAGCAGTGCAGGTAGAAAAACTGTGCCTGTATTTAATGAGGGACATATTTTGGTCATTTGTTAAAGTGAGGGGTGGTTTGTTACATTTGCCTGTCTCAGTTTATGCAAACAGATGTTTCAGTTATGTTTTGGCCAACCTGAAGCTGTGTTTCATACTGGAACTGGCTCTGGAATCTCAATAACATCAGTAACACTAACTTTAATACTTTAATATCCTTCAATAAGTTTCTATTTCCCACATCTTCACTGTGCACTCACATAGTAAATAATGAGGAACTTAATTTTTCCCTTACTATCACCATACCATTCTGATCCTGACCCAGCATAATATTTCATAGTACACTAATTTTTTTATCTAGGTGGTTCTTACTTTGCACTTGGCTGCTGTTCTGTGGAAGTCTGCTCATTTTAATGTTGTAAATTAATTTTTTTTTACCTGGAAAGGACTTCCATTGCACAGCTTCTTTTACTCACACTGGGAAATGTTTTGGTGACTCTCATCTAAAATACTTGGTGGTGTATTCTTCCTGAAAGTATTCTTTCATGGCACCTTCTTGTCTCTTTGTTTCCCCCGACTTCTCTGTCCCCTTTTTCTGTACCAAACCAATTCACTGCGCCAAGGCTCCAGGAGGAGACAGAAAGGCTCTGACTATACCTCTACCTCAGATGAGGAGTATGACTCTAACTGGAGCAATCTTAAACACAAACGCTCCCAACCTTCCTCAGCTTCACATAGTCAGTCTCGGCCGCAGCCGGTGATTGTTCGACATCCAAAATCCTGCAGCAGAGATTCTGAAGAGGAGAACCACGAGGGCCAGTCCTTCCAAAACTGGTCTGCCCACAGTGCTGAGATTGCACGGTAAGAAATATCATTTATCTGATGTTGTAAATTTTTGTTACTGTAACGCTTGCAGAAATATTTTCACACACACAAACTGTATATATTTCACATTTTCAAGGACTTTGTCTTGGCAGCTGTTCACTGTAACCCGAGTTTAGACACTAGCACATCTTATTTATGCTTCTGGGGAACGGTCCCCTCATGCCTTCACTGACCATGAACTTTTGTCTGTTTATACACGAAGCTTCCTAACGGTGTTTTGGCTTGCTATTATCTTCCCTTTGCTGCTAGGTTGAGTCAAGACCTTGCCAAAGACCTGGCAATCTTGGCCAGAGAGATCCATGATGTAGCAGGTGACGGTGAGCCACAAAATCCTGGAGTGGAACATAATGCACCCGTTTCCACAGCAGCTACTCATGAACAGGTACATCCAACATGCATTTTCTTTCCTTTGTGTGCACATCCAATAACTAACCTACAAGGTTTATTTACTTTTCTTACTTATTGTAGCAAGTCCAGCCAAATGGGATAAGATTTTATCCCTCTGTTCTGTAAAACTAACCCCTGGAGTGTTGTTTTTTGTTCCAGTTAACTTCACATACCCCCAAGGCTGGATTAAACCACAGGGTCCAAAAAAGTTGTACATCAGGGACGGGAAGGGAGCCTGACCAGAGCTTAAGCGACTGTGAACAGAACTCCAGGCAGCATGCCCAAACAAGAGACGAGGTATTGACCAATGAGCTGCTTTTCCTCATTTTAAAATGTTCTACGCTGGATGATCATTTTTTAATGATTATCATTTTTACTGCAGGTCATGGGGGATAGTTTGATACTGAGCCCTGTGCATCAGGTCATAATAGCCATCAGAGAAAACATGGAACAACTTGCTGATAAAATTAAGTAAGTAGCATCACAGATCCTGGTTAATCTAGCTTTGTAAAACGTTATTGATCCTATCAAACTACCAGATTACACTGAGCTGCTTATCTTATTTAATTACAGTAATTAGCAAGTCATCTCCTAGAAAATATGCAGCTGAGAAGGATTTAATCATCTTAGTAGATAAGAAATGGATGAAAAACTATTTACTTTGTGAGATTTAACCACAAGTTAATGACAAGAGTCATTTCTTTATTCTAAGAGTCCAGACTTCATCAACCAAGGTTCAGACACAAAGATATAGATGAAACCTGTTCATGAAACATATTGAGACACATTAAAACACCTTCTTTTGGCTTTCTGCACTCAGGGTACTGTTTCAAGACAGGATGGATATCTGGGAGGAAATTGAAGCCAAGATGAATTCTGACGGGGATCTTCCTGTTGTCACAGCTAATAACAAGGTGAGAAATGCTTCCTTTTCAAGCATCATACGTACTAAATAATGACCATGTTGGAGCTTATTCAGATACTTTTATTTCAGGAAATCACATCTATTTTGAGAAATCTTTGGCATGTTAAGAGACAACTGGATGGTGAGAAATATTTGTGAGAAATATAAAGCATGTGTATCTTTTTATGCATCATTTTTACAGAATTTTTGTCCATTAATTTCAGTCATTAACACAGTTATGGAACCAAGCGGTACACAGGAAGCTACAAAGAGCTCAACCGCTGCTGCATCCTCTGGAGTTCGATCTTCCAAACCTCCATCTCGAGACTGGAGAACAGTCCACTCCGTCTCCAAACGTGGTGGCGGCCCGCGGCCCAGTGAGAGCGTCCGGAGAGCAGCTGTCACTCCAGACGATCTCCGACAGGGTTACCTGGTTTGAGATCAGGTGTAAACCTGTTCCACCAGGGCTGAAACTCTGCTGCAGTTCCACAAACCCAGGTGCTAGCAAACTGTGCACAAGTGAAAGCAGGTAGAGGGGGAAGTGAGACTAGAAGCTGCAGTCTCCTGCACCTTCACTTCTGCTTTGTGAACACAAACTAAAATAAAAACATATAGAGAGGTAATACTCAGTCCAGCCTGGCGTATCTCTTAAAGCAGAGTAAATGGGAGGCTGTGATTGTAAGAAAGTTGAGATGTTTCTGTAAATCTGGCTTATAAAGGGCTCCAGAGCTGTACTTGATTCTGTGTTTGTCCTCATCATTTACCAATGATACATAGCTGATTTACATACGAGTTGTAATTATATGGCTAACTTAGAACCAGCCTGAGCATAATAATGTCTGGGGAATTTATAAATACTTTACAGACATTAGTATTTAGTGGCAAATCACATTTTGAGGTATATTTTATTGTAGTAAAGAGCTGCAGATGTATGTTTGTATCCTCAACAACTCGAATGCATTTCTGTATTTTTCCCATGTTTGTGTCTTATTGTGCCATGTTCCTCTTTAAGGTTTGTAGAATATATATATATATATATATATATAAAAGTTATTTATTGGTGGTCTTTTGGGATCTACTTTGCAGGACTTTGGGAGACTTGGTACCTTTTTTTGTGCCAGACCAGTAAACATTATATTATTGCTGCAAAGCAGTATGTTGTGTGGTATGCTTGGTAACATTTCCCTCCTGGGGAGAGCCAGGGGTTGGAAATCCCTCAGGAATGTGTGATCTGAATGGGAGGAGGAGTTCAGTCCTAAGTAAAAGCCACTTGACAACCCAAGTAGTTGTAAAAGATCGGTTTTGGATGTCTGAACCATTCCTGCTTTTGAAAGTTGTGTTTGGTGTTGTAAGTTTTTGTGTTTGCCCAGAGGTTTTTGCCAAAGACTGTCAAAAAAGTGAAGTGTTTGTGCTCAAACCCTCCAAATGATTTATAAAATACACACTACAGGCTATCGGAGTTTAAATCTTACACCACTGAGCCACAAGCTCGCTTTTATGTTCTCACTTGACAGAAGTAATGTAATTTTTGCAAATTTATTTGGGCAAAATTGTGTGAAATGATACATTTTAATGAAAAAGGATCTCCATATGTCCCTCAGATTACCTCTCACTTTTGTGTTTTGCACTACCGAGAACAGCATTGTCCCTTCTGTCTGATATGCTGCAAACTAGAAGCTTTTTTCAGTGTCCACTGAAAAATAAACAGCTGATGCTGGTGAAGCTGAATGCAGGGTAAAAGATTCAAGCAGCAAGTTTTTTTTGCTATTCCTAATACAGATTGTACTGGTGATTGTAAGTGGAAAGTACCTACAAGTGCCGTGTGACTGCGTGGGGATGATGCCACATGCAGCCAAGTAAAGTGTGTGTTTACAAACTGAATGTTTGTTTGTCTTTGCAAACATTGTGCTGCTAATGAGACAGATTTCTCTGTTGCTTCAGTTACACACAGGAAGTCAGCGTTTTGCATCCCATTTATTTGACATTTACTTAATGTTTCAACACCTTTTCAACCCTGATGATTTGTTGGTAATTTCCTGACACTTCTTTATGTTGCATTATTATTATTTTTTGTTGTTTTCACGAATAAATCAGATCAGTTAACGTGTCTGTGTGCGTTTTGTTGTTGATGAGCATGTGTTACACTGTAAGGTTTCTGAGCAAAAAAATAAAAGGGCATTAAAAGCTGAAATGAAAGCGAAAACAGGAACTGCTTGGATATATTAAACCAGAGACGCCCTTTTATCAGCTCTTCTGCTGAGGAGGCGAGGTTCCACAGAGAAATACAACTCAAGCGTGAGTAGATTTCACTTTTATTACTACATAATGGTATAAAACACATTTTAACCATGTTAGTTTCAGTATTGTGAGCTGTTTTTATCTCAAACTGCTCGGTTTTAATCCTTTTAAGCGAGCAGAAAGAGGGAAGATGACCTCCATGTACAACAGCCTTCATGACAGTTACATATCAAACAAAGGGGTAGGATTACACTAAACATGAACTATTCACACTGCCTTTTAGAGATCTTTTTAATGTTTTTTTCTCTCTCTGAAAACATGCCAGAGGTCGACCAGCTGTGTAACATTAGTCGTGGTTTTGGGCTGTCTCACCATCCTGGGTATTGTTCTTGCCATCGCTGTGTTAGAGAGACCACCTCCTCACAAAGATCACGAGACTCTGCCGGGGGAAGCGAGTGAGAGTAACTTCTCCACTGACCAGTGCAGGTAATTATCTTTCATATGTCTGCTATCCTGCAGTGTTGGAGCAGGGAAACATCTAAAATCTACAGGAAACATCCTGTGAGGACAGTTTGATCTGTGTGCTACATGGTCAGGCTAAATATGGACGTTTATCTCCCAGTATGACCCTCGTGGAAAGCATTCCTCAGCATTTAGACTTTGGATCCAACGCAACGTTTGGGATTGCATTGGAGCAAGTCTGGAAAAACCTGATCTCCATGGCAACGGAGCAGGTGGATGTTGCCTCTTTTTACTGGACACTAACGGGGGAAGATATCAACGTTAATTCTTCCTCGGATATTCCTGTGAGTAAACAAATCTCACACACAACAAAGGGTAGAGAGGGAGGTGGATGTTTCCAGTGGAGGGATATTAAACACATTTAATATTAAATACATTAAAATCATTTAATTGTTCAACAAATACCTAGGCTATCCTAATATATCCTAATAGAAAGTTAAAAAAAAGTAATTGTTTATTAACTAAATGTGTCATAAAGGGAAGGGACATCCTGAAAGGACTAGGAGAGCTGCCCTCCAGGAATGTCACCGTCCGTGTGGTGACCAGTGTACCAACCGTCAGCACTAACTCCACTGATTTACACATCCTAAAACAAAAAGGTTGGGAAGGAGCTTCCTTCTTCCTACATTCTACCTGTGTTTTCTGCACTGTGTTGATGTTTTCTGTCCCTGGCCGTGTGAAGGAGTTCAGGTTAGGAGAGTGAACTTTGGCCATCTGACTAAAGGTGTCCTTCACAGCAAGTTCTGGATCGTTGACAGAAAGCATGTGTTTATTGGAAGTGCCAACATGGACTGGAGGGCTCTAACGCAGGTAAAGATGCAAATCATGGATCAGGAAGCTTGTTTTCACACGTCACTTTCACACAAAGTCACTGTTTGCTTTGTCCACAGGTTAAGGAACTGGGAGTGGTGGTCTACAACTGTTCCAGTCTTGCAAAGGACCTCCATAAGATTTTCCTCTCCTACTGGGTGATGGGACATCCCAACAGTTCTTTGCCAAACCCCTGGCCTGCAAAGTTTGGCACTACCCTCAATAAACATCACCCCCTGCTGGTGAAAGAAGACAACACCTCCAGCAGTTTGTATCTTGCTGTAAGTTGTTTAGATTTCACTTCCTTTTTCCCTGCATGGTATCATTTACAGTGAATGGTTGTTTTGTTATTTGTTTTCCACAACAGGGTTCTCCACCAGCTTTCTGCCCTTCATCAAGGACTCAAGACCTGGAGGCGATTCTTTCCAGCATTTCAGAGGCTGAGCATTTTGTTGATGTAGCCGTTATGGAGTACTCACCCACAACATGCTTTGACAAACCACAGAGGTGATCCTAACCCACTAAAAATCACGTTTTATTTCATTTACATTTTTACTGCAACTCCTTATTCTGGAATATTTACAGATACTGGCCCTTCATTGATGATGCTATAAAGACGGCTGCATTTGAGAGGATGGTAAAGATCAGGATGCTAATCAGCTGTGGGCGGGACTCAGATCCAGCCATGTTGCCTTTTCTCCTCTCTTTGGCCTCATTAGCCTCTCCTCTCCATAACATCGACATACAAATAGTGAGTCACGAATAAAACGCATCCTCTGTGTCGTAACATTTCTCACCGGTCACTTCCATTTTTCAGAAACTCTACATCATCCCTGTTGGAAATCAGTCTGATATTCCTTTTTCCAGAGTAAACCATAATAAATACATGATAACTGATAAAGTCGCCTATATCGGTGAGTTTTCCCTTTTGCTTCTGTGAAGTATAAGCAGCCTGATTCTTGTGCATCATTGAGCTTCGCATGTTAAAACTTTGCTGTTTTGTGACACAGGTACCTCCAACTGGTCGGGGGACTACTTTCTGACCACAGCTGGTGTGAGTTTGGTGGTATCCCAGCACACTTCTCATCCTGCACGGGGGACTAAGACCCTGCATCGTCAGCTGAAGGAGGTGTTTGACAGAGACTGGAACTCTGACTTTGCTGTGCATCTGGCTAACCTCAGACACCACCCAGACTGTGCACTGTCAAGATGAATGTTATACTTAAAGCTGGTGCATTATTAAAGTTACATTTCAAACATAGTTGTGTTCAATAATATATTAGAATCAGTATTTCATGTTATTGTCTTGATTAATACTTTAGGCATAAGTTCTGCTGTCTGGTATAATATTCCTTCATATTTAAAAGCTTTAGTGATTTTTATTTAAATATATAATAATTAGATAATTAACTTTTAAATGTATGATGTGGAAACTACTGTATAATTTACTTTATAGTTAATAAATGTACTACATTGTACTGCTTTGTGCTTTCAAAATCAATTAGACATATCTAGAGAAAAAAAGAGCCTTTGCCTGAATTTAACACAGATGGTTAATTTTAGACCTTGTTATACTTTTACCAGCATTTTGATCTTACTTAAGTACTGTCCTATTCTGTATGTCTCTCTATGTAACCTTGGATTGGCTGTATTTGAATACGGATAGTTACAGTTAGTGGAATTTGTGGCGCTAGATAGTTACTTATAGCCACTTTGCTGATACTTACAATTAGTGACACTAGCGCCTTATTTTTCTGTTTATTGTCATTTTTATTGTTACAGTTAGTGGTGGTGATAGCTACATTTAGTCACTCTTAATGATACTTATAATTAGCTTCTTTATTTTTCTGTTTATTTTTGTAATTTCTTTATTGTAATTTATTTCTGTTTCAATGTAAAGCACTTTGAGCTGTCTTGTATAAATAAACTTGCCTTGCCTTAACCTTATGAATGACTAACAAGCATTCATTGCTTAATTTCTTATAACACTAACCATTGTAATTCCAGACAATATCTGGATTTGACTCTGCTACTATCAACAGATGAGACAGTATGAGGAACAACGCATAGCAGGATCACTGATTTTAGGTGTTGTAACTGATTTACTACATTGCACCTGTGAGATTTCTGCGTCATAGCGTGACTAATATAGTTGTAATTGCAGCTGCGCCTATAAAAATAAGACTATGTGGCTTCCTTTTAGTCTACAGTACAACCACAGAGCAATGTTTCTAAATAATCATTTTAGTGCTTTCTTCTAACAGAAGATCCATAAAAAAACGCATTTTAAAAAAATGTTTGGTAGTCTTATTCCCCAGCTAGATACATCAGGGAAAAAGCAATGACACGCTCTTTATTTTCTAATTATTTGATCCTTATCAGGCCTTAATATTGGTAAAAATACAGAGGCAGTGTAAGAACAGCTCATTATTTATCAGCTTGTATAACTACATTAATCAATAATAGATATTTCATTGCTTTCTGCATGATGTTATCACTCTACCACCTCATTGTGAAAGATTTTGGTCCACTTTTCTTTTCAATATTGTTTCAGGTGAATAATGTTTGTTCTAAATTTTTTACTATGATGCATTGCTTTGCATAAAACAGTGTTTTAACAGCTGAAATCTCTTGATGCAGGAGAAAGGCCAATAAATATGTTTGTATTATTGACTTAAACAGCTGCAACACATTTCCATCTAGTCCACGTGAATAACTCAAGCAAAAAGAGGTTTTTTTTCTAAACACACTTCTCAGATGGAGAAAATAAACAAGGTGGAGAAGCACGTGCAATGGTTACACCTAACTGGGCCATATAGGGAAATACAAAGAACAAACAAACAAACACTAGCTACTGTAGAGGGCAGCAAAACACAGTTGTTTCCTGACCATATAGACTGACCATCCTGACTGAAGTCTTTTATGAAAGCTGAGAGCGTTTGCTATTTCCCTCCCTGACAGTAGGGGGCGATGTGGTGCATGTTGGGACCTCACCGACCTCACAGTAAAGAGTCGGGGCGGGGCTCCGGTTTGTAGTACGTGTGCTTCACTGCAGTTAGCTTGCGTCCAATGAGCTAACGCTGCAGTAGAGCAGATATAAGAGCTATGGTGCTGCTTGAAAATGATTCGGTAAGAAAAATTAGTTTCAAACCAAATGTTTTACTTTCATTCATTATCAGTGTATATTACCACGGTCTTGTTGTGCTGTTTGATCGCCAGCTTGCTTGTATAGCCTCAACGTTAGATAAGCTAGTATCACTAGCCATTGGCTAACGTTTAATTCATGCTAATGCAAGTTTAGAGTTCAGCAGACAGCTGTGTCACTCGTAAAACAAGTTATAATTTCTAGTTTTTCAAGAACTGATCAATGGTTATCTGTTGCTTAACGTTGAATCCTCAGTTGGTCAAAAATTAATAGACTTTTTATTTGAGTCAAACACGGGTTGTTAGCCATCTGGAACATGAGCACTCAGGTCCAGTCAGCGAATTTAACTAACTTTCTGCTTGTTTCCTGACTTAAATGAGGTTACTAACTATGTCACTATAACAAATTTATTAATCTTGTCAATATAAATTATATAGTCGCATTATTGTTTGTCCAAAACTAATTTCTATCCCGTGTTAAATGAACCACTTGTCGATTTTCCTGGTGAAAGGGTTTTATATGGTTAAGATGCTGTCTGGATGAGAGTCAAGCTGTCATTGCTGTTACATAAAGTTTATTCATTTCACATGTTTCCCACGAGATATTGAGCAAGTTTAGAAGTTCAACAAACCTACTTGATTAATACATTTTATTTTATGGATCATGAAACTGTGCATTTGGCCACATTTCATTATAAGTTACATCAGATGCAACATAAGCCAAAACCTAAATCCACAGATATAGAAACTTAATGGATACTTTGTTGTATCTGTTGAGTTTCAAGACTACAGCATGTCTAGTTGAACAGGTTTGAACAAGATTAGAAGTAGAATTTTATAATCTATATAAGCTAGTTCAAATAAATGACTACAGTGGCATTACTGTATGTAAGCTGACCAGAATTAGGATGTAAAAAGCAAGCTTAGGATGTAATGAGCATGTTACTACATAGAAGCATTAATATGACCATGTTTTCTGTTGTACAGTTCCTCACAGAGCTCACTCGACTCTTCCAGAAATGCAGAACATCAGGCAGTGTTGTCATCACATTAAAGAAGTGTAAGTAATGTGTAAAATGTAATGGTGCTACTGCACTTTGTTTTCCTTTAGAAGCTGTAATGGGAAATCATTTTTCATTCTAGATGATGGTAGAACCAAACCAGTGCCCAGAAAGGGCCATTCGGACACCTTTGAACCTGCTGATAACAAATGTCTGCTCAGAGCGTCTGATGGAAAGAAGAAAATTAGCACAGTGGTAAGCAGATGGTGTTTTTATGTTTGCTGTTATTGCCAAAGTTTTTTAGGTGATAAGGAAGTTGATTATTATTTTCCTATCATTTCAGGTCAGCACAAAAGAAGTAATCAAGTTTCAGATGGTAGGTTGAGCCGAGTGGCTGATGTCGTCCTGGTGTTCATAAAAGACTTACTGAAACAATTTGTATCTTAATAGATGAGTAACTTTAATACTTTAGTTGTAACTGTAAACTCTGTTTTTCAGGCATATTCCAATCTCCTTAGAGCTCACATGGATGGTCTGAAGAAGAAAGATAAGAAAAGCAAAAGCAAGAAAACAAAAGCCACCCAATGAGTTATGGACTCTTTAAAATAACCTTGGGTACCTAAACTGTCATGTACAATCTGAAGGAAATGGGGGAGTGCCCCCTGTGATCTTTCTTCACACTCTGCTCTCATCACATTCATTGGAGGGCTCAGAATCACCATCCATCCACCTGGTGACTGTGTAGATATTATGCCATCGTTTCCAAGGTGACGTCTCATCCCTGCCCTCCTTTCCTGGTGCCATCGGTAAAAAAAGGAACATAAAACACGAGGATCCCCTAAACGTTAGGAAGTGAGGTGACTTTTCTGTTTTGGAACAGCTGTGCTGCCTCAAGAGCCAAAATCTAAGAAGCCCACTGATTTCATTTCATTATATCCATTTCTATTATTTGTTGGCACCTTTTTTTGTAATTGGAGGGATGTCGGAGTAGTTTTTTTTGTTTTATCATATTATTTAACATCGGTGCCCTAAAACACCAAACTAAATCAATTTAGATTATCTCTGTCTGAAATCATTGCTCACCATGATTTTATTCTGAGTTTTTTATCTTACATGCCATGTAATTGCCTAAAATGGTAAAAAACACAATTAAATCTATAGCTTCGTTTTATTGGTTGTTTTTTTTGTAAGATGTAATTTAAGTAGCACAAAAAATTGGCTGAAACTTTATTGTAGTTTTTGGTTTATAATGAATACAAGGCAGGTTTAATCAGCCAACATGTTTGTTTTCCTTCATGCTTCTGAATCCTGGTGTGAAAACAGGTTTTCAGCAGAGTTGAAGTTCAGAAATAAAGTGCTTTGTTAAAACATCTGCCCTTTTCTGACCCGCTAGCCGTTTTATTAGGTACGCCTTACTAGGTTGGACATTTTTACTTCCAACACTGCTTCAACTCGCTGTAGTTCATTAAGGTGTTAAAACATTTCTCAGTGATTCAGGCTGAAAAGAGACCTCATGGTATTATTGATGGCTGAACCTCCATAATGTTCTATTGAACTGGAATCGGTTACTTTGGAGGACATAGTTGGGTTCAAGTAACCAGTTTAAGATGATCTGATATTCACAATGCATTGTCTTCATTAACATGTGAAAATAAGGATGGATATGATCAGTAACAATGCTCAGGAAGGCTGTGGTATGTTTAGCTGGTACTAAAGGGCCCAAACTGAGATGAGAAAACATCTCGTACATCATCATCACTTACCTGAATCATTGATACGAGGCAGGATACATCACATTTACACTAAATTCTGACCAAATCTGAAAACAAGACTCATCAGACCCGGCTCATCCCGGGTTTGGTGAGTTTTGTGTCCTTTTTTAGCTGACGAGAGGCACCTGATGGGGTCTTCTGCAGCTGCAGCACATCTGCTTCAACATCTAACCAGTGCTTATCTGAGTTACTGTTGCCTTTCCGTTGTCTCCAACCAGCCTACATATCTGATGTCTTGACATCAACAAGGCATTTTTTACCACACAACTGAAACTGACTGGATAATTAACTGTTCATTCTTTGTAAATATCCCAGTAGATCAATGGTTTCTGAAATACTCAGACCAGTCTGGCACAAACAACCATGCTACATTCATAGTCACTTAAATCTCCTTTCTTCCTCATTCTGGTGCTCAGTTTGGACTCTGTCCACATCAACAAAAGATTTTCTGATGGGTTATTTGTGTAAAGCAGTTGAACATTTGTACCTAATAAAGTGGCCAGCCAGTGAACATACACACATTTCTGTGCTGCCTCAGTAAGATAAGTCTGTCTTTATCATCTCATAGTGCTGTATTCCTCTTGTCCAGTCTGTCCTTTGGGGACGACGCGAGGTGGCGCTGTCGGGTGCTCTCCTCCTGGTAGCCCTGCTTCATCAGACTGGTCACATACTGGAACATGGTCTGCATCACAAGATGAACTGGGTCAGCGCTCCAGTTAGTGAAGGCAATTAAGTCTTTAATCCAAGCTGTGGTTCGTGCATGCTAATAGCATCTTAAAAAACAAGAAAATATAAATAATACACCTCCTCTGCATGTCTGACAATCAATAGAACATTTTTGGTGCTGCGGTTCTGCTCATTAAATGCAACATTCATATAATAATTTTAGCTTATATAAAAGACATTCTCACAGATTGATGATGAATTTGTCTATTATTGTGGTATTGATTAACTAAAGTGACTTGAGGGAAATAGAGTCCATTATTTAAAAGTGTTTATTACAAACATGCATAAATTAAATCTCAATTCCAATTATCTCCATGTTAAAACTAAATCATGATAAGTGTAATGTGAATCCATTTTAATCATAAACAGACTCCTCTCTGAGCAAAATGTGTGAGCCATCAGAATCTGACCACAGGGGGCGCTAGTCTACGTTTCACTGCATAATACAAGTTTTACCAGAAGTTTAAGAGCTTAAAAACACTTATAATACCATGAGAAACCTTTATTAGACCCTCAGTCCTGAAATTATCATCTTAGTTAATTATAATTTAATTGAATTTAATATAATATAATGTAATTATCAAGAGTGATAAACTCAGCTTTCAAATAGTTTTTTAATTGTCCTTATTTGTTTCATTTAAGTATTTTAAAGACTTTACTTGTCTTTTAAGACGTATATGTAGAGCAATATATTTGAGCTCCCTCTGTGGTCACAGATTGTGATGGGTGACAGATTTTGCCGTAACACCGGATGGCTGCGATAGGAAGCGACTACATGGATGTTATTATGAGAGGAAACCTGACTGATACCTGACTAAGGATGAATTTCAGCAGTCAAGACAAGAATGAAGAAAAACATGCTGGTAAAACCAGACTGAGCAACATACTTGACCCAAGCAGCAGAACTTCTATTAATTCATTAAATGTAATTCTTATTTTAAGTAGTGTTTATTATAGAGATTTTTATACAGATAGTCTTTATTCTGACACAGTAAAGCCTCGTCTTTAGTTTCCAATTTATTGCTGTAAGGCATGTTATCATTTTAGATAATTTATTTTACCTAAATGACACAAACTCATTTGAAATGGTTATTATACTTTTTAATTACTAGCTAATAGTTAAGATATTTAAAATTTCAACATACTATGATGTTATTTAGATGGGGGTGCTCTGATAAAAGCCCACCGGAGGGTGAGAGGTGTTCTTTACCTTCCAAGCCTCTTCCAGCTCAGTGGTCCACTTCTCCTTCAGGATGGGCTGCACAGCACAGATGAACTCAGATCCCACGTACTGAAATATAATCATGTGACATACACGTGAGTAAAAAAAAAAAAGACTGATTTTAAGCAGATGTGCATCAGTCCTGTCCAGCATAGGCTGCTGTGTACAACAACGTGTACAACCATCCATCTAAAATATAATAAAGCAGCAGCGACCACACACACACACACACACACACACAGCACAACAGTCTTGTTGAGCTCATCAAGGACTTACGCTGTAGTACTTTGGTGGAGCATTGTAATGATAATGGCTTTTCCCCAGCTCCACAGCTAGAGCTTCCAGTCTTTCCAGCTGATCCAGTCGGGCCACACTTTTCTCGATAAACGACATTACCCTAAAAGATGGATAAGAGATCAGATACTCAATCCAATTGATTTGACATTAAGCTGCAGGCGACTTTCAGTAGATGAACCTCTGTTTGTAGATATCAGCTGTGTGTGTGTGTGAGATGCTTGTTTAAATGAGATAAAATAAGGGTAAAATTGACTGTGCACAGCAAAGGCTAGCTTACATGGACTTATTCAGTGGATCTGCAGCGAGTGTGTCTGTTAACACAGTGGAATACATAAAGGATTAATACAAAACACAGTGTATGGCTTGTTTAGCCCCCTTCTCTGTGCCACTGTGGACACTGTGGACACTGTGCCCATGAGTATGACTGGAGGGTTTTTTGACTTTACAGCTGACTTTGAGAGCAGCAAGTTCATGCTGGGATGTTTATTTAATTTTTAATTTTATTTATTTTTATTTTTATTTATTTATTTTAATTTTTTTATTTTAACGTGTCTGTCCAGCATCTCAGCAGGCAGAATGATGGTCTGGCTGCTATATTGTGCTGAGTAATTTTGTTTTGCCAAGAAGATCTTCATGTATATATGTATATACAGAGATCATCTTGATAATCAAAATTCTTTATTTATTTATTTTTATTTTAAATGAATTCATGCTGGGATGTTAAATACATTTAAACTGTATGCACCCTGTCATGCCACGCGACCCACTGCACCTTCAGGTCGTCACGCTGTAATAGGCTCCTATGGCCTTGTGAGTAGAAAAACATATAAGCGCGGTTCATGCTAGGATGAAACACTGTGAGAGATTGTGCACACTATTAAAGATTACAATTTTACCTGAGCTGTTTTGCTCTAGAACCTAACAGTGATTTATCCAGTATGAGAGAATAAGAAAAGTACCATCAAGGATAAAAGCTTGTGATGCTGCGTTGCTGATAAATTACTCAAAAAGCTTTGAATAGTTGGATAACAATTAACACGTGAATGAGCTTCCCTTCCAGAAACATGGACATTGTTGATTACCTTTTTGTGCTGCCATAAATTCTTACTAGAGGGCCTTGTACCTAAGGTAATGCTTTCTCTGAGAGCTCCTGAGAATGTAGTAAATCTCTAAAAATGCTGCCGTGGAGTCCAGCTTGTTGCATAGGGGGAGAATTTAAAGAGGCAGGTGATGAACAGTTTGTTTTAATGAAAGAACAAAGCAGTTTGGATATTCTGAAGTGTATATCAATGTGATGGAGAGCTATGATTGTTGTCCTTCGGTGTAGGCAGGTCAAAAGGGTACCAGATGTCAATATCTTGTTCCCAGTGTATAACAGGCAGCTCTATGCTATGTTTTTATTGATTTAGTTATCCGTTATGCTGATATAATGATGTGCTGAGATGAGCAGTCTGCTACTGACCGTAGGCCGTGTGCCCGGAGTTCCCGGTTGGTCCTTAACCTTTCCAGGTCTTCCACATCTCGGAACAGGAAGAAGACATCTTTGCATTCGGGATGGGTCTCAAACAACCTGTTACCAAGACAACAGCAGCAGAAGCAGCCATCCGTGAGCCTCTCAGAGCCACTCATGAAGCAACCTGTCACATCCATTCCCACACCAAAACAAACCTCCCCTTGAGTCTCTTAACTATGATAATGTAACCCCGAGAGTTTTATTATGAGCAGTCACACGACTGTAGTCGTGTATTCAGCGCGCAGAGGGTAAATATGCAGATTTTATCTCATCAACATTTCAATCAGAAGCTTCCCTGTTTGGTCATTCTCTCCATCTGGCACTTTGAATAGAGATCTGATTTTGTTTTTCTGATTCCTCTTATCGGTGCAGCTTTCCACTTGGTTTTTCACAACCAGCAGCTGCAACCAGTAAAAGGATATGGGGGACTCGTGAGGTTGTCACACAAGCAACCCATCGACTCATTTCCAGCTGTGGCTGAGTCAGGACAGAGCCTCAGCTAGAAGAGGCTGATGCTTCTGCTAAACGTCTCCTTATCTGATTTAACCGCAATCAATTTTCTTGACCAGAGTGACTTTACACATGCTGCCATCCAAATTAGAAACCCTTTCATTCTCCGGCTCAACGAACCTTTCATTGGTCATGCTGCACGAATGAAGAGCAATGTGCTCTGGGTGGTGATCACACTGAGCTTCAAGGCTTTTTCTTTTACAGGAAGGTGAAATTAAACTAATATGTATACAACACAACAAATAACCTTGAATTTGGATGTAATAGCTGTGACGTGAGGGCCACAGGTACGTTACCAGACAGGTGCGGTTCTTCAGACGCTGCTCAGTTTATCTGTTCGTGAGTTAGACAGCTGTAAAAGCCGAGGTTATTTAGAGCAGCAAAGCTTATTCTGTTTTGTGTTAATTGTTTTTCCATTGCAGTATAAGCACAACGCCACCATGTGAATGATTAGAGAGGGCTGTGCAGTTTATTTTCATACGTAATCGTATGATTGAAATTCTAACTGCATTATACGTAACAGGAAGTACTTTGTCGAACAATAGCTTAACAAATAAAAAATAGGTATTTGTTAGATTAAACAGACAGATTGAACATAACAGAAAGTGACCTAATGTTTGTGCAATTTATTAATTTATTTTTGTTTTGGTTTGTTTTTTGGAAACCAACCAACGTGAGGAAACATCAGTAATCTTTCACTACAGCTTCAGAAACTTGGAAACTCTTTTTAATGTTTTTTTTTTTGCTATTGTTTGTTCCTGTTGTGAATAGATAAATTTAAGTGCATATGCTAGCATAAAAAATATATAGACAATGTAGTACTCTGAAAGGTTCAGGTGAAGGTGGTATTATGCCGAGGTTCATGATGTTATCTTTTTCATACTGATTACATTTAAGAGAGAAACATTACCTTGTTGTGTATAAAGGGGATAAATATAAAGAGAGAAATACATATTTCACTTGGCATTTTACTATTAGTCAGCACCTGGAAACCTGGATTTGTCTCTGATCTTTTTATTTTTCCAGTCTCACACACTATGAGGTCAAACCTGTAAGTAGTATGGGTCACCAGAGACACATGTCTAATCTTCTACCTAAGCCCAGTACTCCATTTACCCCTAAGAACATTTTAATCACCATATTTCTTAGTTTTCTTTATCTCTCAGCAAACAGCCTCTTCTTCCTGGATGCTGGTAAATCATTAAAACATGCAGAAATGAGTTTTCCTGATGGCTAACATCTTTAATGGCACAGACCAGGAGCTCTGAATCATTATGTAATCATTTTAAGATATAATATGAAGCGATAAGAGGGGCGGAAGAGTGTTCTGTCTCCATCTCTGGAAAAGCTGCAGGTCAGGAGACCGAGAAGAGGGACGTAGTGGACAGGTGCTCCGTGCATGGCTTGTAAAAGGTCAGGCACCATGTCACCATTGCAATATATCTACAAGATCCTCTGGAGACCCTGCTGTATGAGGCCAAAGGTC
>JBAMHV010000021.1:7413073-7446240 GCA_037177535.1 Pseudomugil gertrudae | reverse complement strand
GTGTGTGTGTGTGTGTGTATATATATATATATATATATATATATATATATATATATATAAAATTATATGTATACATATAAAATTATACATATAAAATATACATATATGTATAAATATAAAATTATATATAATTATATAATTTAGTAAAGTACTATTTAATGAACAGGTGAAAATTAAAGGCTACTCTGTGTTGTTATATAAAAGCTTAATCTTATTGCTTGTCATTATAACCCTGATAATCCCGCAGTGCTAAAGCATCTGCCTCTCTCAGTGCATCAGATATTATTTTTCAGTTACATCATATGACGCCATAAAAGTTGCTTAAAATGAACCAAACAGAACAAAACAAACAAACAAAAAAACAAGAAAGACATAATTACTTTTGGAAATTTACCTGACGAACATGATAATCCCTACTTTGGCTATATCATCCCGAATAACTTTCCACGAATCCTTAATCATGTGAATCTGCGCCTCGCTGGGATGCGCAGCAGCTGCGGCAGCCGCATCATCGTCCCTGCTTCTTTCTGCAAACTCCGGTTTTGCCGCTAGACCTGATATTGCGCAGCCCATTCTTCATTTAACACAGAATAGTCACTTATTCTTGCACTAATCCAATATATGGGAGAAAAACGCGGACACACTTTTGCGCCAGTGTGCTGGTGGCGGCATCTGGTTTCAGTGCGCGTGTTGAACCCCAAACCGCGCATAAAGCGTAAAGTCCGTCCACATGAAGGGATGCTGCTTCTTGTTGCTGCTTCAAAATAAACACAAGATGTCGGTGACGCCGCTTTTAATTTGAAGGGCGGTGTTGCACACTTCCGGTGTAGATGTTTGTCTCGCGTTGGCTTTGCGCACTACTTCAAAGTATTGCGTTTGGAGCGAAACGGCGCACAGACTGCGCTGCGCAGTCATTTCCAAGAAAACAAAGCAAACACAGATAAATAAAGATAATCCCAAAGCACCAGCTTTGTTAAAGTAAAAGCTACTGATCGCATTTATAGGCACACATGTCAATGTAACCCCCCTAAAACTGTAAAAACAAACATAAACAAATCAAATTAGTTTTATAGTTGCAACATGTACATGTAAACGTTTTTAAAATGTCCTTCTGGGTGTTGTTTACGTCGCCTGTTTGCAAAAAAACTAATATTAAAGTTTGTTGAACCATTATGTTGCATTTCTATAGTTTGAAGTTTGAACTGATCTGTGGTTAAAATATGAAATGTGATGTACTTCTGACTACATTAAAATACATTTTATCTGAATAGTTTATGAGGGAGTCAAATGGAAGCAGCATTGTTTACTGTCACAGCAGAAAATAGTTCATACAAATGTCAGTTTTTATAAATACTGACTGAATTTATTTGGGTTTTCTAGCAGCTGTCAGGTGAAAATGAAAATAACTTGCAAGGATAAAAAAAAAAAAAAACTTACTTCAGTAAGTAATAGTACCTTACACTGAAGGTTAAACTAAGGATAATAAGATAAAGAAGACGTTTTAAAAGTGCCCGTGTGGGCTAACTATAAAAACTAACTTCAAAAACCTCCAAGAAGTTCTAAGAAACTGGAGGTTTACATGAAAACCTCCTGGAAGAGTCATCAGAGAATAAAAGCATAAAATAAAAACATAAAGATGTGGAAGATGCCATGTTTTGGAAACATGTTTTACAGACCGATGATAGTAAAATAGAAATAATTAGTAAAAATGTATTAGAAAGAAACTAACAACACAAATCTAAGGTTTCATCAGAGCCTTCAGCGTCCAACATGGAGAAATCCCTCCAGAGGCTTTGAACTTTAATAATGAATTAAAAGTTCATATGTACACAAGACCCCATTTACACAGTCATGTACTTGATTTAACCACAGATGGGGTATATATGTAGAAACTGAGCATTTTTATTGAAAATATGCAAATCTGCACATATGAAACGATGCATATTCTCCAACTGGAAAGAGAAAACATGTTGCTGTTAATCAAGTATTTACACAAATATACCCAGATATACAGTCTTATAAATAATAGCTGAGTAAATAAAGCACCAGTGAAGCATAAAACAGAAGTATAAGCAGCTAAAGGAAAGGAAGAAGCAAATAATCATGTTCTTGTGCTTCAAAAACATCAAATGCCAAAAAAAGCAACTCTCTTTGGTCCAAAACTTTACAATAAAAACTTTCCCCTCAATCGTTATATTCATGACGGTCATGACACAGAAAAGTGAAGAACTAAATACAATAGCAGAATAATAAAGTATCTTATTTTTATTTAATAAAGGGACTATACACATTTTATACAATCTTAATGTAATGTGCAGAAAAATACCCAGTGTAGAAATATAGCAAAACACCTTTTAACAGACAATTTGCTTTCCTGTCACAGCCTTACCAATAACTTCCCTTTATGTTACACTGGTGTCATTATTATTGTCTCCAATGCCAAAAAACTGCACCGAAGAAAAGTTTCTTTAAAAGAAAATAAAACAGAACGAAAAATGACGGAGGAATAATGTTCCCGGGTGATCGGTCCTGATACTGACAACAACCACCATGCACATCCTCACAAGCTTGTGCCTAGGCTCTGGAACTTCTCCCGTAAACTTTTCACAATGTTACTTTCTGAGGCTTTTCCTGAGCTCAGGACAGCAGACTTTGAACTTCTCAGGCCCTCCGGGTAGAGGCTGTTCTCATCTTGGAGTCTGCCAACTGGACTGCAGGCCTGCACAGAGTCCTGAATGTTTGGCACATCATGAAGCGGCAGAGAGCCCAGCATTTGGTCCAAAGAAGTCCACCTGCACAGCAGGGGGTGCGTCTGGTGCTGAGGCCAGTCCTCTACCACCGGACATGTTTCCTTGTGTGTGCTTTCAGATTGCTTTCTACAGCAGTCGGTTGGAGTTTTATGAAGGTCTGTGGAGCTGTTGTACCTGTGAGAGCAACCGTTACACCTGTTTGTGCAGCACTCCACCATCCCATTCGGGTCTACACAGACACAGCCTGTTTTTGAAGAGTGGGGGGCGTCTGCGTATTTGGAGCGCAGCTCCTGAACGTCTGGCCAGTGGAAGGTCCCTGGTTGGGTGCTTTGTGGGCTGGTTGTTGTGTCCTGAGAGCTGGCTCCAGAACTGGGGCTCTGGACCGGACTGGGAGAATGAACTTCATGGATAACTGCCTGATCGTCCACATTTAAGGGCAGTCTGAGGTTCGCCCTACCTGCAAACATTCACAAAAAGAAAACAAAGATTTACAGATGAGAGACTTTGAAGAAAGTGGACAATAACTCCAAAATGAATCCACATTGAAACCTTTTAAATCATATTTACCAGTTTTCTTCATATTCTCCTCGTGTACGGCCATTTGTCGGCTCTTCTGCCACATTATGGGTCTGTTGTTCTTAATGCGCTGGCTGTACTGACGAGCCAGCTGGAACACCTTGTTTTTCATCTTGCCCATGTCTTGGAGGATCTGATCTTCATCCATGCTGGTTCGGAAGCTAATGACGTCAGGAAGATGTGCAGGGTTGAAACGGAGCTTCTCCTGGGTCCTGTGTGGCTCAGACTCCTGACCTGACCCTACCTCTACAGCTGGGAAACTTAAAGTGGGTGCTATCTCTGAGGCAGTGCTCATTTCAGGCTCATCTAAAACCTGCATGTTCATTTTATTATCTGAAACGTTGACATCACGTGTAACTTCCAGTTTTGAATCATTAACTCTCTCCGCTGCAGCCGGCTGGACTTCCAGGCTCTCCTCTTCAGTTTCCATGACTTGCCAAACCTTGAGCATGTCTGATGAAGGTCTGAACGACTCTTCGGCTGTAGAGGTATGAGATGTGGCCTTTGTTTCAAATGAGCTCTGCGGTTCAGTGTTTTGACTCTTTTCTAATCCAGGGAGATCAAACACGGACCAAGAGGTGGGCCTGTTTCGAGAGAGGTTTTTCCTCTGCCCGGGGCTGATCGTCTCCTGGGGAATACTGTTAAGCTGTCGGCTCAGTTGCCTGACAAGACCAGTCGGAATATAGGAGAGACTTTCCCTGCGCTTGATGCTAAAGTTAGCATCTTGGTGCTCGGCATGTTCGTAGTATTGTCTGATTTTGCTGATAAGGAGACGGTCTTGTTTGGACAGAGTGGATCTGGATTCAGGCACGTCATGAGGGAAGGACAGACCAGCCTCTGAGGTTACTGGTGATGTTGGTAAAGTGTTGGCTCCCATTTGGGTCTGTTTTTCCAAGTCCATACAGGCTGAGGGGCTTTTAAAGATGTCATTACCTGCTGGTGGTGAAGGGCAAGCAAGCGAACCAAGGTCCTCAGAAACTAGACTGCTCCGTCGAGATAGGCTGCTGATGAACTGCTCAGCTATCACACTTGCCTGGTCCAACACGGAGGAAGGTAGGATGCTTTTATTATCTGTAGACACCTCCTCTTCCTCCTCTGAGAACTCCCCATTTGTGAGGACACTTGTTTCTTCCACTTGGAGACCAGAAGAATCACTCCCTCCCTCTTCTTCCTCTCCAGTTTCTCTGGCAGCATCCATAGTTTCTGGGGTCTCCGCTCCTTGATCAGTGGGGGCCACAGGTGAGTCGGGGCTCTGGGAGAGATCCACCTCCACCTGGCTTCTCTTTTCTGCATGAGGATCACAGTCTAAAAGGTGCCGTCTCTGTGCACTGACCTGAAACAGAAGAGTGGTTGTAAAGTGGAATGTAATGAGTAAAGACACGTTCTAATAACAAGCACTCTCCATCCTGCATTAGCCAAATGGTCCCTTTTAAAGTCATCCCAGCAGTTTAATGCGAAGCATCTACAATTTATGTAGCTTCTGTTTTATCTTATTATTAGGTCCACTTGAGTTTTTTTAGTGACCCATTTCTATGAATATCATCCAAGCGTAGTAAATACTAAAAGCAGTGCAGGGACGCTATTAGCAGCGTGTTGCTAGTGGCTCTTACTAGACCATTAACTTTATCCTCAATGAGCACAGCAGTGATGTTTGTTGCTCTACCAGGGTTGTGGCTAGCTCGTCATTAATCGAAATGTGGCCAGGTGCTGCTTACACTTTTGGAGTGCTTGCAAATTGCATAAAAAAAGTGCAGCTTGGAGCTGTGTGGTGGAGATAAGGTTAGGGAGAATAACATCCACGCTGCAGAGATGCAGAGACTGTCTGTAGTTTGCTTCCAAATCCAATCCTGCCTTTCCCTGCAGGAGTGCTGAGCACAGGACAATACTATATGTGTCTGATTTTAATTTCCATGTTTTATGAATATACAGAAGCAGGCATCACACAAACATTGTGCTCATGGTAAAGGGAACCAGCATGTCAGGAAAATGATTTTAGTATTGCATTAGCCAGCTCTCGTTTACAAAAAGGTAACAGAAATGAGTTTCATACAAATTATACAAGAGCTCTAAAACAGGCTTTGTAACAATTGTGAGGCTAGCAGGGTATTCTTCAATAGAGCAAATACATGTGCCCCCAGAGATGAGTGTAGGAAGAGTGGTGAATGGACGCGTGTGTTACCATCATCAACCGGCTTTTTAAAATACCTGTGTGCTGAAAGTTTCTTTCACAGCAACGTCCCCATTTTCCTCCCGCATGCAGGGATGCGTCTCCTTTAGAGGTGTAGTTTGCTGCTCAGCGGTATCTCCGTTTTCAACATCCTAAAAAGGACAAAACAGGACAAAAACTTCAAGATTGTGGTCAACGTCCTCCATGAATAAGTTTCATTACAATGCACGAATAGTGGACGTGTAGTGAAACCGTCCCTGAAACTCCACTGTGAAAATAAAATCTATTTTTAAAGATGCATATTCATCCATGCTCAGAAAGAACACCGCCACGACAATTAAACCCGACAACGATGAAAATTCAGAAGGGAAATTTTAGTAAATATGATTATCAAAGAGCAAAGCTCCTGTTATTATAATGATATTTAATTAGATGGCTACATTAACCTTTGAAGTCAAACATTTAGCAGAGTGTATTAAGGCAACAGTTATCATGCAAATGCAAGCATAGGTCTCACCAGCATAAGCTTCAACATCAATCATGTCCCAAAAACACACAACACGACACTGATGGTGCACACAAACACAACTCATGCATAGTGGGATTACCAGAACTTCAAACCATTATGAAACAAAGACATGCATGAGGTATTGAGTTTCAGTTTACTCTCAGAAACTCTATCCATGCTCTTCAGCAGCATGACTTCCTCCTTCGGTAAAATGTGGACGATGCAAATGGAAGCAGGGGTTAATTTGTTCCGTTTATGGACAAGAAAAAAGGGGAGAAGGATGAGAGCCGGTGTGGGAGAACTGGTATTAGTGAGCTGGTGAAATGGAGCAGGATATGGAAGACTCGTGGGTGGCAGAAACCCTCACCGTTGTGAAGTGAGTAGAAAGCAAAGCCCTGGCTCTATAGTGCCAGCAGGAGATGGCTGCCAGCACTGAACTGGCAAAGTCGGCTACCTGGTCATCCCCCATCAGTACATCTTCTTTGTAACTCTTCTCTTCTGCTTTTTCCTGCTCCAGTCTGCGCTCTCTGGGTGAAGAGCCCAGTTTAAGGTCACTTGTTTGCTCCAGAGACTCCCTTCTGGAAATGAGATCCTCCACACAAGGGCTCTCGGCCTGGGACTCGCCTAGACTGGAGGTCAGCGTGCTGACACTAGTGGCTGGATGGAGGGAGCACCTATCCCCCAACAGTGCACCCTCACTCTCTGCATGCTGTGGCGTGAAGTCAGACATGTGGTTTGTTATAATAATGTTAGTGCTACAGCCATGCTGCGTTTGCTAGGCTGTAAATGAAATGAAACCACCGTAACACAGCTGTAGCGCTTGGTGAGATGTGACTCAATGCTTAATAAAAAGCTCATTTAGAGCTGCACTTACCTTCAAAACAGCTGCATGGTTAACAAGGATGACGGGAAAGAGAAACAAATGAGAATGTCAATAACAATCAAGGTAAAATATGCTCAAGTTAAATATTATATGACAAAATAACCTAAATGTGTCTGGATTTTGCTGTTAGAGTCAGGTCACCATCTCAGTCTAAAGAAAGAGGCTGTTAGTCTGGTTCAGACCCAAAGGAGGCTGTGTGATTAGGTAAAAACCGATAAGCAGCATCTTAGAGGCTCAAACTTGGCATGATGTGATTAGCCAGGATGTGATGACCCACTCCTTTACCTCGATGAGAAGGTTGACATGAAAATTGCTTCTTTATTAAATTGTTTTGACAAATTGATCCGGACAGGGAGCAAGGGAGAGCAGCGTCGAGGGGATTCAGGTTTTCTCTCATTGTGGCCGATCAATGAAAACAGGAAGAGTTGCAGATCTGAGGGCTGAATTTGACTACCGAACAAAGCTTGTGCATGACAAAAGCTCGGACCAAAACGCCGTATAATTAAGTTCATTATGGGCGAGGTGGAGTGGGCAGCGTGTGCGTTCATTGATCTGTTGTCCAGGTGGAAGAATACAAAGCACAAGTTCAATGGAGATGAACATCTCGTATCAAAGAGGAAAATAAGCTTGGTAGTTTGGAGCTGTGAATGGACCAAAGCCAAACTTTGAGTCTAACAGAAGCACTTTTAATGAATCTGCCTCCTCATCACTGCTTCTGAATGTCCTGGAATAGAAACAACACCAAAGTGAAGTGTGCCAACCTTTTGTGCTCCTTATGATTTGTTTTACAGGCTCTAAAAAAGAAAAAAAATAGATTAAATACATGATTTTAATCTTAAACATATATATTTAACTCCCACAGTGACTAATCAAAAAGGATGAAGTACTGAAAGATGAATAGGGGTCCTTTACCCGATCTCCTCCTCCCATTTAGTTTTCCAAGATGGAAGTCCTCATCCTGGCAGCACTCTGCTTTCATCATCCTCTCAGGACTATACTGGTACTTCCCCAGATCTGAAGAGCGGAAGGATACGTCATTATGTTCAGAGCTGCAATTAGAAAAACTATTTTCTCCACTTAGATTGATGGATGCGTTACAGCATGCCATATTTTCCACAGAAAATCAACCACCATTCGCTTTCATTAGAAACATCTCTGGTTGCCGTGGCAACGGTTGAATTACTAGTGATGCTCCACTTGAAACACTCACAGTTAGAATTGTCCACAGTGGTGTCTTTTGGCTTTAAAGAAAAAAAAATGTGTTTTTATTAACAGATCAGAGACAAATGTGAGCGATACGGTGTGCGAGAGACGATGTTTACCTTCTGTGGTACGATGGCGTTGTGATTCTCAAGAATAAGCCTCTTGATGTGTTGTGACCAGAGACGCTTCTCTTCTACAGACCTGGCCTGAAACAACAGGCACTTCTCATTTAGAAAGTCATTCATATGGATAAAAATAGACCACATACATGTTCCCAGTAGCAGAGCCTCGTAATACTGGTCTTGAGAAATAGTCTAACTCGCTTATGAACGATCACTATTTATGTGTTTGGGGTCAAAAAGTCATGCATGTGAAAAGACATGAGATGTTTCTTTATTCCAATCAAGAACAAATTCATTTAGATGTAGCCGAGTATTTAGTCATCTCTCCTTTTACTGTGTTTACAGCAGAACTGGAGCAGAATCCAAATGTTTGTACAAAAACATGGAGATTTATATTAGCATAATCTGAAACCGTCCTAAAGAGCTTCTTCTTTGCTTTCCATGAACGCCTTGCTTTGTCAGCATGCAAGTGACCTAAAAATATCCATGCAGTCAGCACTGCTCAATCTTCTTCAGTTTACAGGTATTTAACTGCATTTCTGCTGCAGTGAGTCCAAAAAACATGTGGTGTGTCTGTGCTTCTCCTGGTAGAACAGGAGTGGATTTAATGAATGTGTTCAACCCCAGAGAAGCAAAACAACATGCATCGCTTTGTGTTTGATACTCTGGTGTGAAAAAGACGTTGCAGGTACCTGAACAGTATGAGGCTGCTTGGGACGCTTGAAATGGATAACACTGAAAAGCAGGGGATCCTTGGCGCTGTCAAGCAGCATTAAGGTAGAGCACTGCAACCACAAAGGAAAGCATATGGAGCCTTACGACACACTTCTTTACACTGCCCTACCCTCTTACAAGTTCAAACTCTTAATCATATAGAATGAAATCATACTGATATATGGATCTTGTAGACGTAGTGTTCCCCTCTTTTCTTGGTAATGAGAAGCATCTTTTCAAAGAGGAAGAGTGTGCGTGTGTTCTTCGCTCTCAGCACATGAAAGGTGCCCTCCAGCACCAGCTCTCCATAGGTGGTCAGGTCAGACCCCTTCCAGTTGATCAGCAGAGACTGTATCTCCTGTAACACGAAGCACAAAACCTCACACACACAAACGACACTCTCGACCACGTTTTCTAACAAGATGCAGCTGTTACCTTGTGTACAAAGGTAAACCAGATCATCTTAGACAAAGCATGGAATTAAATAGATTTAATTTAAGGAGACTGTTCTCTTTAACACTGAGACACACCAGTGATTAGCACAACCAAACTCATAACACACCGCACGACAATGCCATGAATTCCTTGAATACTTAAAAGATTTATCTGACCTGCACTCTGACGGCGTGTTCGTGTTTCCTCTTCATATCATTGATGTACCAGGCCACTCCTGTCATGGTGTCTATGGCCTCCTGAATGACCTCTGAGCCCTCCTCATCTGGGTCAAAGTGCTTTGCAATTTCCTTTCAAGGGGAGCAAATAATTACAACGTCTGACACGGTTAAACACAAACCTCTTTCAGGATTTTCCTGCCTTGCAAAAAACAATTAACTTAAACAAAAAAGCCCTACGTGACTGACCTGTTGTACACAATGCGACATGCGTAACATGATTTAAAGCAGCATGTTTTATCATGATTAATAGTGCCATGTATTCTGATGATGAGTTGCATGAAAGCTTTATTTTCCATGAGGATGCTCCTCACCTGAAGGAGAAGGTGATATTTCAGGATCCTCTGAACAGGCTTTAGCAGGTAGGAGCCCAAAGGGAGGGAGCGCTTCAGAGCAGCCTGCCGATCTCTGAAAAACTTGGCTAAGGTTTTACTCCTCATGCAGTCTGTCAGAGCTGCTACTGAGCTGCAGACGGCAAACAGCAGCCGTTCAGGTTTCATCACAGTCAAAACTACATAAAAACTAACATCAAAACAACTTACTTGGGGTAGTTGTTGCAGTACTGGGTGTAGATTTCAAAGTATTCACTCTGGAGGAGACAATTTCAGCATCATTAATGTCCATATTTGTTCACAACTTAAATAAACTTCAGTGAATACAATGTCCTCACCTTGTTTACAAAGCACTGAGCAATGGCCACAGGGTCATTCTCACACATGTCCAAGGCCTGCAGCAGTTCACTGAATGCAACAAAGTGAAATAATACATAATATTACATATGAATATGCCACAAAGGAACAATAAAAGCAGGATAAATGACTGATAATACGTTTAAGAAATCCTATTCTGACTGTTGCTGTTATCAGAACTACCACTAGAGGGCATCAAACTGCTTAAAACACGAGTCTTTTCACAGTCTGAGAATAAACAGCTATAAAATAATGTGTCCACATTACCCCAAAAACTAGCGTTAGGTTTGAGAGTGACTTGTGAGAGTGAAACACAACAACATCACAACACATTTCAAAGTAATGCTCAAAGTCTGGAGGGAAACGAAGCCCAACACAGATGTGCCAGCATGTAGACACGTATGGGTGTTGAGATTTATTACAGTGTTATTTGTTCTTATGGCATGATTACTTAGCCAACAGTATTCACAATTGGGAGAATTTTAAGTGCTGAAAAGAAAAACAATTCCTGTCTGAAAGATGAAAAAGGTTTGTTTATTTCATTTATCAAGTCTAAGTTACAAAGAGTCATAAAGCATGGAAAATTCTTCACCGAGTTGGAAAAGCCAACCACAGGATTGAATTAAGGCAAAGTAAACAGAGGAACAACATGTACTGTACATACAGCAAAGCTGGAACAGAACTCTGGTTTCCCTTCTGCATGCTCTGTTGCAATAGAAAGTCAATATGGGGCACCTGCTCACTAGCTGACAAGGATTTAATGACAGAAATGCAGCTAAATGAAGAGCAGAAAGAGGGAAAGCCTCCTCTCTGAATATGTAACATTTTAATCCCAACATGTGTGAAAGTATTTCCTAATCTGGAACAACTATGATTAAAAGCTATGCATGTCTCTTAGAGGACCAGTAAGAGTCCTCTTTATTAGCACTGGCATTATCACAGAGGCCCCGCGCAAGAGGACATAAGAATGTTAATGTGTGTTTTGGCAAGCTGCTTATGGGGCAGTGACAGCTTGCCGACATGAGATGATCAAATGTAAACCCAGCTGCATCAATACTTCCTATAACTTTCAGGAATTTGCATCTGTTTTCACGGCAGTGAGATGTTCGTTTGTTCCTCCCTGTCACTCAGCATGAAAATGTAGCATCAACCATTCTTAACATTCATCCCTTGCATGCCCTATTATTAAAACAACATTTTACATGCATCAAAAGTTAAGGAAAGCATTCCTGGTCAGGAATGTTACAATACCAGTGACTGATCCCAGCTTCCTCTGCTCTGACAGAAACTGGTTTTTCACTGATAATATAAAACTTTCTAAATGGATTAAGAGGTTTTTTTTATGCAAAAATCCTAAAAAGTAATGAGACAAGTCACAACTTCTGTATTTGAAGGGATATTAACCTGTTGAACTCGTAGATGTCCTCTATGTTTCCAAAAAGTGCACACACTTGTTCAGGTCGTATGGGAAGGTTGCCTGTATCAATAATGTGAGCCAAATAGTCCTGAAAAAACAGCAGGGAGAAGGACATATATCATCAATGCTCAAAAATCACACAGGCATGTTCAAATTCCTACCAGCAGAGGGAGCAACAACACCCAGAAACCAGTACTGATTTTCTAGCTGCAGCATTGATTGATGTTTGCTCTGACAAGTGGACCGTTCATGTCCACTTTAATGGAGATTAAAAAGACAGTTGTCTTAAAATTTACATTTTTTTCTAAGAAACTAAAACAGGATCATTCATAGACATGTTATTTGAATGATGTTTAGCATCCTTTTAAGGATTTGTTCCATGCACTGAGGAAAAATGTGACTTTCTGGGAGAGGTTTCGCAGTACCCACACAAGAAACACCAGCACAGTTTGATTCCCCTTAAAACCCAAATCTCTACGGACCCCAGGAGAAAATCAGAAAATAAAAAAACCCACAGACTCCAAACTGAAAAATGCCAACATCTGGGTGACTTTTTTGTCCATTACACACTCAAGTGGCATACAAACACCACCAAATAAAAGTCAAGGAGTGGGTTAACGAAGGACAAACACCCAGCTACACATACAAACAAGCAGCACCTAAATAAAGAGCATAAACAGCTTGCACACACATTCTCCCTGATAATTTAAAGCAAATACACCAACAAGAAAGCCCAGATTAGGAGTCATCACATCACATTGCAGAATAAACTGTCACAAACAGTAACAGTACCCTTGTGAGGAACTCACCAGATGCATTACGCTACATGCATGTGACCTTCACCATACTGCGGTTTAATGCAGAGCATGATGTCTCATACCTTACACCACTTCAAGCTGTTCCTTATTATAGAACAGACAGGGCTTCTTTTGCTGTAGTTAGACTGTTATGGCTGACATAAATCAGGAGTGAACAGGTCTCTTTAAAAGCAATAAGAACTAGCAACCAACTTTTTAATAAAAAAATGTATCCTGGGTGTGCTCAGGGAGCGTAGTCAAGTATGTGAAACCAGGAAGGGTCAAACAGCTGTTGTCAAACTGTATCTCATGTACAGATTGTTAAAAGTATGGCTAAGTGACAGGATCCAGCACCAAACTGTGCTTCACGTGTCTCAGTCACATCTAAAGCTAAGTGTGAAATAAATGTGAGCTGCATGGAGTCAAAATGACAGCAGCCAGACAGCTATCATGAAACAAAAGCCACATCTGTTTCTTCACTAGAGCCCGATTGCTTCACTCTGCATCATTTCTTTGGTTGGGGCAGAGATGAAGGTGTTTGTCTTGGCTGGGGGAGCCTGCGAGTTCAGTACAGGCTTGCAGCAGGGCCTAAGTGACTGAGGCCGGGTTAGACTGCTTCACTTGTTAAATGGGATAAAATTCCAGAGGGGTGGTTATCAGGAGCAAGTCATTTCTTCAAAACTAGACCTGGGGGCAGCACTCCCTCCCACAGCAAATGCTAGACGCCAGCACAGTCTGAGGAAAGGTGAGGAGGGGGTCCACGTTTCTTTACTGCCAGTCAGTCTCAGAAATGCCTCACATGTTAAAGCCATTACAGTCTGCAGACTGACTGCTGAGTGTTTCTGCCTCGTCACTAAACTAAGGACAGACCTGGGGGGGATGGAGGCAACTCAATCTGGAAGTTGTTGCCAGACTACAAACAGAAAAAAAGTGATAAAAAATAAATGGTTTTGTCCTGTCTTGAGAATAATCCCTGGTCCTTTTATTCTACTTTTAGATTCAACCCAGCAAAGCCCCCCCACTGGTCCGCCTCCAGATATGAGCACTCAATCCATAAACCCAGGCTACAGACTGTAAACTTTCACTGCACTGTAAATATACACAATGGTTTATAGAAAACATTGCATCCAGATCATAAACTGCCCGACTGCCTTCATCTTTATGAACTCCAAAGCTATAAACACACAAGCAGCCACCAGATGTCGGGCGGTATCTTTTTCCACTGGCTGTTCTGTGAGCAGGTAAACCAGAATGACACTTTGAAGTTAAAAAGAAGAAAAACCACTGGATCCATTACACTCGTTTTTAGCCACAAACAGCTGCTTGGAACACATCCCACATTATCTGGTCTCAAAGACTAAATCCCCATTTTGGTTCCTGGTTGTCCCATAGATCACGTTCAGTGAACAGTGCAGACATTAGGTCATAGCTGCATGTAAATCCAAGTCAAACATGTGCAACTGTAATGGAAAACGTAGCACGACTCACCTCCACGATGCTACGCAGGTCTCTGACATACATGCGCTCCGTCTCGATTATCTCCATAACAACGCGGTCAACGTAGGTCAGCTTTGGGTTCGGCGCCATGGCGTCTGTGACGACAGGCGAGGTGGGGATATGAGGTACGACGCCACATGCAGGCCTGCTGGCGGTGGCGTTGTTCTTTCCCTGGCTGTTGAACACCCTGGGCTTCAGACGCTCTCGCCAGAGCTCCTTAGAACCTGCGAGGGCTGGACTCTGGTTTCTACTCTGCTCTGCTGGGCTCAGCTCCAGGTCTATATCCTCTTCACTTGGTATGGGAGGTGTGGTGGAGGAAGGAAGGGCCGCTGTGCTTCCAAAAAGGCTGCGACTATCACGGGACGACCCAGATGACAGGGTGGAAACGAGGCTCACTGGACGCTTGCACTCTCCATCCAGTGGCTCCACACATATGAGGCCATAGCAGTCTGGGCTCAGATCTACGTTACCCTGGACATGGTCACTGGCAGAGAGGGGTGAGGACAACTGAGGAGATTCTAGGAAAGGAGAGAAGATGACAAAGAAAATCAAGATTGAAGATGTCTTGGCAGCATTAAGACAACAGAATGGCAATGAATAGACGACCGACTAAGAATCGACAAAATAAAGCTCTGTTTCTACTCAAGACAACAAGCTACTTCCAGTAAAAAGCGTTCTACAAATTATTACTGACATGGCCTAATTGCAGAATTGCATATTCTATGGAAAACCCAGACATTTCCTCTTGTTCTCCCAACTACTGATGGCTAAACCCTGGAAAAACAGAGCAGGGGAAACAGATGAGAAGAAAAAAATGGGTTACCAGAAGCTTTGTTTGTGTCTTTTTGGGCCTGCGTCTGAATTTAAGAGAAATGGAATCCGTATTCTGTTTCACATACTTCCTGGCCAGATGGGGAATTTTCCTTGTAAGCGTTTCCTAAATATATGAACTCATACTGTTGTGAGAATGGAGCATTGAGTGGCCACTGTGCGGAGAGCTCCGTTTCCTTAAATATTTAGAGGGCAGAGAGGCCGAAACCGTTTTGCCAAGCTAAAGAAATGAAGCTTTGTTATTCAGTTTGACTTCAGACTAATAAATGGAAATGTACGAGGCAAGAACTGTCATTAACCAAATCCATGAAAAGAAACACTGCCAAGAGGGGATTGAGAGGACAATTTGGCGTTAATAGCTTGCAGATGTAGATACCTAATTTAACCTCTGAGTGCTAGAAAGGTTAGCACCTAAATATTGTGATTTTTTTTAGATGTGCATCATTTCAGTGGTTCACAGATGTAACACAAACCATATCTTGTGGCAAAGATGCAACCACATACTTAGCTTTTAACAAGTGTGCCAATTTAACTTCTCTCACTCACAAATCATGCAACATTTAATGGTTCTCAGCGGAATAAACGATCTTAACAAGCCAAATATTTACTGTAAGAGAGGAAAGTGGCCACAGTGATTTATGAAGCCCTGAAAACAGTGTGATGGGCAGCTTCATATGAAGACAAACTGCCTGTTCATTCAGATTCACTTTGGCATCCTGAAACTTTCCATGAGTCAGTACTGAGCTCATGCTGTTCCTACTACGCTACTCGCTCCACAATCCACACCGAAGCTTCCCAACAGCACAGTTCCCATGCACGACCTCACTGGGAGAAACAGATGAGCTGGCAAGCATGAGCTGACCGCTAGAGAAAGCTCTGTTTACGCTCTGTGACAAATCATAGGGTTCATGGTGTAAAAGGAGTGTAGTGGTGGGGTTATTACACTCTCTACATCAATATGAATGAGAACAAAGCATCTGCTTCCTTTGCTGTGAGCTTTTCTGGATCCACCATGTGAACCTCTGTTCCTCTTTCCATTTCTTCCTCCAGATCAAATATCCCTCCATAAGGGAACAGCGTAGGGTAAGATCAGGACAAAATAAATAGTGTTTACATTTTTTTACCATTACAAATCCTTGCTTTAAACAACTCAGATGAGCAAACATGTCATGAGTGGCTGAACTAAAGCAGTAAGCAGTAGCAGTGTAGAAACAATCCAGGCAGCAGACACTTCATTTAAGAACAAGCTCCAACCCTGCTGCAGCTTTGCAGAACCACTTCAGATAGAGTCTCTACAGATGGGAGTTATCTGGAGCCGATACCACAAACAAGCCACACGTTTTGGGGGAAAACAGCATTGCTGGACCAAGTACTGTCCATGTTAAAACAAGCTGTGCAAAGGAATGCAGATGACTTGGTTATCTCACACAGGCGTCATGCCCGGTCCTGTGCAAAGCGTTTTCAGTCCATCTGTTGCTTTGGGTGAAGATAAAAAAGGTGGTCATGAATGCATCCTGTTTTAGTGTTAACAGAAACTGGCTTAGTAGCTGAAGTTAGCACTGTGAAGAAATCAAAGATCTTCAGCCTAACATGTCAGATTTTTTAAACTTGATTTATTTTATTGGTAAATAAACCCCAAATTACAGTGAATTTTCAGGAACAACCAGAACCTCCCACAGTCCAGAGACATGTCTTTTAGGCCGAGTCGTCACTCTAAATTCCTTCTAGGAGCAAGTGTGAGGGGCTGTTTTGTCTTGTCTTGTCCTGCCGATGGACTGGTATCATATCCAGAGTGTATTCTGCCTCTTAACTAGTAGCTGCTGAGAAAGGCTCCAGCCCCCCTGCACTGGAGGAAGTGGGTATAGAAAACAAATAGATGGATGGATTATAGGTATATCTCTTCTAATCATCTGGGGATACGATGAAAAGAAAATGCACATTAAGATGTATGGCAGTCCAATGTAAACCTGGTAGCCATGTTTGTTAGGCTTACTGAGAGCAACTGCCTGCATGTCTGGCCGTGTTCTGGCTTCTGATCACTACTCGAGCTCAAGTCCAATAATTGTTGCCAGATTTGAGTGTGTGGTTTAAAACAGAATACTGGCAACTTAAGTCACATCTGGACAAACCAACCATGTGAATAAATACAGCGCACATGGTTCAGTTTCAGCGGAAAGGGTTCAGCCCCGCGCTACTGTGCCAACTCAGTTACTTTCCCTTTGACCTGGGGGATTTAAGATATTATGGAGCCAAACCCTTCAGGCCAACTGTGCAGCGTAACAAGCATTTACATCTTCTATGATGATTTACTTCACACTTGCTTTACACCCACATTTATCAGGACTCACCAGAACCTTGTCCAAGTATGATTTTTGAACATATTTCCATTTAATCACCACTAACTTCTCCTGCCTTTCCCCAAAAGCTGATGGAGGATGTTAAGTGTACAGTATGTAGGGAACGACCATCAGAAAAAAAAACTTAGCCAAGCATTGACTGGAAGTTTCATATTCACACACCAACATTTCTAAAGAATAAAACAACTGTGGAACAACTGCTTTTGTTTCTGTTGTGCACATTAACTTACACACATAGCAATATCCAAGTCAGAGATACAGAGGTGGTAGAGTCCACTGTAGGAAAAAAACATTAGCATACAAGTCAAAGCCAGCATCACTTCTGGGATATAAATGTGTCCAGTTAGAAAGCAACACTAAGTGGAAATCAATTACAGGTGGAAATGAATGGGAATGGGCTTAGAACAGCTGTTTCATGTCTTTCATTACTGGATGAATCAATTAATCCAGCTGTAGTACCTCCGTAACCATGACGGCAACAGCCAGACACACCTGGATTAATCAGTTCGTCCTGTAATGTAAGATCCACACAGAGCATTTCTCCGTCTTCACACAGTATCCTCACCACTCAGATAACATGGTGTCTGCAAACCCATCCCATTATGTCATGTTTAACTGGCCCAGTTCATTCATCGAGTTATAGAATGTGTTAAGTTTTTCTTTTATTACTTTTTAGACACATTTACTCTTAAATACACACCCTCCTTCTGTTTGAAGTCATCAGCGAGTCTCGTTATCCGAGCTATTGATCTGTGCTATTTGTGCACCGAGCACATTAAAGCAAAATGGTTGGAATTCCAAGAAAAACAATCCCTAATTGTAATTCTTCAAATTCCATTTTCCTCACCCACAGGCTATGGTTAACTTTTACACACTTACAGGTGTGTTGATCACGGACAGAGTAACTGAATCCAAATACTGGGAAACACACTTCAGTTTATAGGAACATTAATTTAACTGCTGATGAAATATTAAAGAAACAAAAAGGTTAAATACAAAACAGCATCACTGATGTGATGAGGAAGAAAGTCAATGCTTCATCAGAGAGCAGACAGCCGGGCTCAGTGAGTAATCGGTCTCAAACTGGTAATGTTAAGTCTAGTCTTTGTTTCCTTTCCAGTCTTAGATTATTAGACAGTTAACAATGTTCATAAATGCGTCTGACATGCAGAGTAATAGCACGGTCTGAGAGAATCCCTGATATGAGCACCTGGTTGTTAACGTCTCAAAAAGAAGCCGTTTCACACACAACAGATGATTTTAGGTCTGAAAATGTTCCTGCATGCGACACAAAGCATTCCTTTATAAAGAAAACCTTCTGGTTGGTGTACAAACAGTTTTCACATTCCTGCTCTACATAACCCAGAAACAAAACAACTAAACACAAAACAACAATAATTCCTACCGACATGAAATATGAACACATCACTTCCTTCATGCTAAAAGTTACAACCCTCTCTGAGATGAGCCACAGCATGCAGCTGTGACGATGGCCCGAGATGATGTAACTCACCTGTTTCTGATCAGTGCATGCAAACCAGCTCCATGGAGATAACCATGCAAATTCCCTGCAAGACAAGCAAAAGCTGTCTTTTCTCTGACTTTCTTATATCAACGTGCCCATCTTATTTAAATGTTTTTGGCTTGATGAGACACAAAGCTTCAGGTTCTCTTTATGCCGAGCATTGCGTAATGTGCCTATGGAGACGAGGGTAATAAACACAGTTAAAGATTACAGTGCAGGCTCCAATACGCCCCATGAAAATATTTAAAACATCAACAATAAATAAAAATAAACCTGGTCAAGCTGTGATAATTATACGCTTAAAACGTCTCAATAAAACAAAGTAAATTTAGATTTATGGTGTTTAGGTGCATCAATTATTTTGTATCTGATTTGTCTGATGAAGCGAGATGAAGAGAAGGACCTTTCTTTGCTCTACTCCAAATCCTGTGACTAATCTTTGTGATGGATTAGTGATATTTCTAAGTTACCCGTGTAGCGATTTCATTGGTTCATGTCTGAATTAGCTCATGCTGACATCCTGTCAGTGAGTCTCTTCTGTGCCACACAGTCTGCCTTGTTTTCTAAGCAAATCAAGTGCAAAGAAACAGGAACAACACAGCTTATATCCACATTCAGCATGCAAATGATTATTCTGAAGGTAAAGGAACACTTTGGAGTAGAAAAAAACTATTTCACAAGTACTTTGAAGAAGGTAGTCTTTTTAAAATAATCTACAAGAATATTTTGAGGCCAATCTGTTGAGAGAAAAAGCAAGTTTTACATGAATGAAAGAGTGGACAGAACATCCCATTGAGAAAAGAAAAACAAGCTCCAGCCTGCTGTTATTAATCACACAGACGTTCCTGCTTGATTCATACTGAGTCATGCATCAAAAGGAATGAAAGATTGTAACATTATGGAAAGTCCTTTAGTCATCCTCTATTCCCCTTAATCCAATTTAGGGTGTGCAGAAGAAATAAAACAAAGATCTAGAGGCGACTGCTGATGTGTGAACTGAGCGTGAAAGAAGGAAACATGTTTTCCTCTGCATCCTAACAAAAACTTTCTGCCAATCAAGATTAATTTTTAACACCACTTCACAACCTCTGACCATCTGCACCTCCCCCCGAGGCTGTTTGGGGCAGGGAGGTGGTCCGAGCCCCTCGGGGAAAGACTCCTCCCCACCTGGCTATAGTGAATGGCTACCCCTCAGGTGGGCGTGAGGCTTGAACATAGAGGATTAGAGCCAAAGTCTTCGCTTGCTATTATCAAACAGCATGGGGACGAACACTGGTGATCAGACACCGAGACCGATGGCCTGGATTGATTTCTCACTGCTTGGTGGAGGGAGGAATTCAGGCCACTTCAAAACAGGCATGATGGTGGGTTTACATCTGTGTTTGACCTCACGACGAGCTTTTAATGGGTTAATAATTAGCCTGAAGGTCAGCAAATAAGCCACTGAGAACAACAGATGCTAAACACACACACACACACACATAAACTCAACCTACATTCCTCCCTGGTGGCCAAGGTCAAAAAGTAGTGCTGGGAAGTTTTGGGGGAATTCTGAAACTTAAAGTAAAACTAAGTTTTGTGCCTTTTATTGTAATTTACCACAAATTTCTAAATCCATGTTTAGTCTCTTTAATCATTAGCCTGGCCAGTGAGTTTGACTATATGTGCCTCCCATGGTCACACCTCATCCCCTGCATTTCAAGTGACATGTCTCTTAGAAGCAGATTACCCAAAGTACCAAAAGGACAAAAAAGAGTCAATGTAATCCTCTAAAACTCCCCTGTTCTCAACCCTCTGCCTTTTAAAGGATCCAGCCGTGCCAGCTGACCTCAGTGCATCGGCATGCGATGATCCCATCAACCCCCCCAACCCCCCAGAAAACATTTCTTCGGGCACTTTCACAGCAAGCCTTGTTAATCATTTGGAAACCTACATTTCCTCGGGACAACATAAATCTGAGGTGTGAGTAACTTGTAAATATTACCACCAGTTTGACAACCTGCAGCAGAGCAGCTGCCCCGTTAGCGCCTCTCTGCAGAGTCCTCGCGGTCCGGTGGCCTGACAGCAGTGTGATGTGGAGAAAGAGGTTCAGGGAGGAGCACTGCACTGACTTTACACAGCACACTGTTTATTACATGCAGTGCTACAAAGGGTGTGGTTGGGTTTTATAAAACTCAGTGCAAATTAAATGGAGAATTAAAATGTGACACTTGCTTTTTTAAAGTAAGGATTAGCTTTTCTCATGCTCAGATAAATCCTAAGAAGCTGCATTACAAAACAATAAAAATGGACCCGATCATTATTTTGGCTTAGCAATCTGTCTGCAGAGTTTAATAAAGGAGGGCGTACTTATTTAGAAAATGTCAACTAACTGTTAAACGTTTTAGAGGAGGCCATGAAACAACCAAAGCTGAGAGGATGTAACTAATCCGCCAGAAGAGCTCTATAGAAGGAATCCTATTGTGGGAAGCTGTAAAGCAATTTACATTGAAATGGATGAAGGTATGCATTTAAATTAAAATGACAACAGCCTTTAGGTTCAAATAACTGAATTTCCATAAACAATTACCACTCCAGGGCAATACCGGGAACATACAGGACACTTTGGCTAATATGGGCGGTAAGTGTCGGTACATGTCTTCAGATTTATCCACTGCAGTCTCTCACCTGAGGGTGCATGTGATTAATGCTACAGGCGATGGAGGAGAAAAAGTTCCAGTCCAGAGGTTCCTTTAACAAGCTCATTCAGAGATGCAGCCTTCCCTGCCATCATCGATCTATGTCCACAATCCTATGCCCACTGGTCTGGAAAAGCTGCAGTGAATGGAGATGATCCATCCACCACCCCCCCCTTCTTGAACCCCTTTAAAGCTGTACATTCTGCACACACAGCTACATTCCCATTTTGGGCTAAGTAGGTCAGAGAGAACCCTTATCTTTAAGAGCTCTTTCATTCAGCCTCAGGTCTGTTATTCCTGGTTAAGCCATCATTGGATTGACAGCAGTGGGATAAATGTTCTGCAGATTCCCTTCATCAAACTTTTCTGTAAAAACAAAGTGGATGATGCATGGATCATGCACATCCAACCATCACCTCACACAGAGCACATCACCAGCGGCTCTGCCACTGAATTAGCATCTATCCATAGCAAAGGAGCTGGTCGGCCACACTCCAAAAACTGGTTTATAAGCAAATTAGCCAGAGAAGGTTTCAGCTTCAAATGAGTATGCCGTCTGCCAAGGTGCTTTAGACCAGGCATATGATCTGAAAACGAGCTGTAATAACACATATTTGGTGGAGAGTGGCCTTTTGAGGCAAAAGACACGCATTTGCATGAGGGTGGCACAAGTTTCCTCCAGCCAAAAGTCCCCACTGGCCAACGCTGAAGCAAAGGGACAGGCGTTGAGGGAAAAAAGGCAACTATTCACTGGTACTCATCAGCCAAAGTGGAAGACCAGTGCCAAATGTGTTCAGTAGATATGAGAGGAGGCAGTGGTGGTGGTGAACTGAAGGACGGAGCAGGGAAACAAATACAAAGAGGGTCTGTCACAGTGCAGTGGCTCTACAACTGAAGAGTATAAAGTCTAAAATAATATGGAATTTGAGTGTGTTTCCCCCTCCCAGCACACAAGGTCAGAGTCCCTGGCTAGGCTAGTCAGAGAATCTGACACATTTTGCCAAGGCGTGCTTCTGTTCATGGGTTTCAGTCGTATGAAGCGAGTTGGCTGAGCTCCACAGCTACACAAAGAGCCTCTCTGCCAGTCGGGAGTGTAGGAGGGGAGTTCATTGCTCTCTCAAAGCTTCTACATTTCCTCTTTTCTTCCATTTCCAGCATATTTCCCTTTAGCCCTGATGCAGACAGTGTGTTATGTTAGCACACTGTCCTGAGTAATCAGACACAGCAGCAATAATCACCTATTAAAATCACCAAATCATAAGAATGATTTTAGGGTCCTATAGAAGATAAAAACTTTTTATACCTTCCCCCATTGGGCCCTGGTGGAGAGCAGAATGGGACCCCTCTGGCATGACACGCAGACCTCTGGAGCTGACAAAAGAAAACAAAGTATTCAGACATGAACCAGACTCGTGGTGAATAAAAAGGGTGAAGTTTATCATTTGTGTTCTTTACTACGTAATTATTTTGTCATCTGACTCATCTCTCACACTTGACCGGGCACAGTCTGCACAGACCTTATATAAAAAGGGAAATTCTTCCCATTCCACCGCTCGCTGCTCTGTGTTGGCTCAGGCCTGCCACTTACTAATGCTTAGTGAAGTTTGGTTTGATGTTTATAGAGACAACTGAAACATGACCTGGGAATTATCTATGCAGAAAGGCCAAGAACGAGCCCAACCTGACATTGAACGAGCACAAAGTGTGTGTTTTTGTATCTGAGACAGTCATGTGAGTACAATACTTTCAAACCATGAAAGTAAAAAGGAAAAAAATATAATATAAATATAATATATATATAAAATATATTATATAATCTCAAAATTGGTATAATAACTTGCTGAGTCACTACTAGAAATATGAATGTATTCCACACTGAACTGCAGAGGAATTAACAGAAGAGTAAAACATTATTTTCACTTGTTTTAACTGTAAGAATTTGTTTAGTAGTTTGTGTCATCTCAAAATAATTCCCACAATACCAGTAATCGCAGTCGGATCATGTTCACACTTAGTGGCATGTGTACTAATGGTTTTTGCCAGTCTGCGGTTTTCCTAATGATAAGCTGTGTCCCCTTGGAGCCTCGGAGTTTCTCACATCACTGCTTCTCCGTCTCCTTACAGCAAATTAATGTGGTGCATGTGAACTTGTCCCTCTGCGATTCCCGGTGAGCCCCGGGCCCTTTAAAGCATCACATTCTTCAGCCAGCTAGAACAGAGGAGCAGGAATTCTTCGGGGATTAGGATGGGAATTGTTCCTATTGCATCTGCTGGCCACTGTGCCGAGCTGACAGCACAGGCCAGCCGAAGCCGACGCGAGCCCACTGCCAAGAGGTTCATCAATGAGGATGTGCAGGAAGAAAAGTCACTGGATATGCACGTTAAGATCAATGCTTCACTCTGAAGTCTGCGTCGCTACAGCGTGGACTAAAGGGAGGACTTTTATTCCTGCATATAACTTACTTTGTGCTTAACTCAAAGTAAAACAAGTTCATAAAAACAATAATTTAAATATTTTAATACTGTAAAAATACATTTTCAGCTTAGATTCTGCAATTCCTCTTGTGCAGCTTCAGATTAAATAGTTTTAACCAGTGTGTTTCTGTTTGTTTGAAATGCGATGTTGAGGAAGAAAGGCATTAAATAAAGAAATGAAGACAAAAATTAGACATAAATGTGTCTATTCAGGCAACTCCTTTATCACAGTGGGCACCAGATGTTCTCAAAACTGTGATATTTGGTAAAAAGTCAAGCTAAGATGTCAATTTTAATCCATTTTCCTGGTTTCAAATACAGTCAAGTGACTTGCTGATGAGCACAGACCATAATAAACTCTGCAAACTCTGAATTATGTTCAGTTCTCACAGTGTTATATTATGTGTATGAAACTCAGGAGTCAGACATTTTTGATCATGCTTAGTCAATAGATTTTAAAGTAACTTAGCTCTTGAAGCATGTAGGAGTAGGGCTGATGTTGAGGAGCAGTAAACAGTGACCTAATAAATTCCTCTGATAACACTAACCACTACAACCTCGGAGCCCCACCTAATGACCAGACCAAAACTATGCTAATCTGTTTTTAGTCAATGAGAGGCTGGGCTGGAAACAAGAGACTAAAACCTACATACAACACAGATGTCTGGGTTCCAGTAATGCTTTTCTAATAATTCATTAAAAGCTTCTGGTGAGCATAGAAAGTTTATTTGGATAGAGTCAGAAAAAAAGACAGGACATGGTAGTAAAAGGAGAGTAAAACTTTGGTACAAAATTCAACAATCATGTCTTATTAACTTTAAGCTCCTACTTGCCAACATACTGCGATTTCAAGCCATTGTTTACCTAAGGAGGAGGAGGAGGAGGGGGGGAAGGGGGGGGGGGCAAACTTTAAATCCCAAAGAAAACATCACATACAAGCTTTACATTCATGCCAGGGTGACCACCTGTGCTTGAACTAAATACCATTTCACACAAATGGAGAGCATTTGGTTCCCACAGCTGATGACTACATTACCCGCAGCATGAACCCCCCCTCCCACCCCCCACGATGGGAATCTGCATCTCGCCCCTTAATTAAAGACAGATGCCACGAGAGCCAATCTGATGGTTATTAAAAGACCTGCAATGGATCATTTCTCCAGATGAGCTGATAAACATACACTGAGTCTGAATTCCTGTCTTTAAACAAAACAAACGGATGATGAGGGGAAAGAAGATGCATCACTCATGTGAATAAAGTGGAAATTTATTTATTTACTCAGCCACAAGTATTTTCAATGTTTAATTAAAAAATATGCAACTGCAAGTCTTTTATTTGACTTGATGCATCACGGATAAAGTGTCCTCTGACACTGCCAGTCGATGCCCTGAGAGAACTGAAAGAAATGTCCATGTCTGCAGAGGAAAACACTACTTCTCCTCTTATGGAGGACATGTCACTTTCTGTCTCTTCAGGAAGTCTCACAGACCAGTCAAAACAAGGCAAATACCCTGCATAAGACTAGGCTGCTTACAAGGTTATCAAAGTGTGGGCAATTTGCTATAACAATGCTTAAAGTGCACACAAAGGGCATCATTAGACATCCAGCTTCGGTTCAGTGTTGCAACATTTATCTTTTACAACAGAGCACTGCTATATTTAATTTCACCTCAACTTTAACAGAAACATGCTCACATAAAACAGACAGGAGATCACAACCAGTAAACACTTCCTGAAACTGGAATACTTACAGATAAATGATGTTGTGGCCCTTTCCTGAGTTTCTGAATACACCTGTTCATGCCATTAGCTTAACTCCATGTGTGGGCTCTAAGCTGCAAGCATACCAAACACGCCTGACATAGCAGGAGATTAACAATTATCTTGATGGTACAAAGCTGTCTGCAAATGATGCACTTTGATTAGAGGTTTCCATCAACCCACCTAAAATACCTGACATTTGTGCACCGAGCATCTATACCCTACACAGCCGCAGCTTTGCATGTTTGGTCATTTGCATTACATCATCCCTGTTTGTTTGCAAAGAGCGTGCTTTCCAGAAAACTTCCAACACAGACCTCAGGAGACAGGTTGGGTCCAAATGCTGTTGATGGCAACAGGAAAACTCCGACACTGCTGGCTGAGCCATCGTCTTACGATCGCTGTTTATTAAAGTTATTGTTACAGTTAATAAAAAAATAACCTGCAAACTGACTGTGCAAAAATCCAAAAGCGAACCTAAATCAGCCTTTTGGGAGACAATTATTTCCCCCAACATAACGCATGAGGAGAAGGAGGAAGTAAATATAGTGTGCCTTCTTTCTCACAGTTTCAGACCCACCACATAATGATGCCTAAAGCGTCTACCCCAACAAGGCCCAGGGGACACTGGAAGTATGACAAGTCTCCTGGGATCTCTTCAGCCAGTCATAGCGGGTTGGGTTTCTTTAAGACATTACCGGCTGAGATGGATGTTTGTGTTGAGAACAAATAAAAAAATCTAACCTGGACCCGGCTAACTGAGACAGAGTCTTTATTATATCAGAACTGGTGTCGTGTTTACCTTGTGTGACCTTTCTGTTACCCTCTTACACCATCCACTCCTTCAAACCCCCCCAAAAAAAGCCTTTCAGCCCATTTTTCCCCACATTATTCCTGCAGTTTGCTTTGTGACACACAGGCTTTAAGAGATCAACAGCTTTTCATTCACTGGAGAAGACAATACATGCTGATGTCCACTCCTCAGCTCAATCAAACCCAAAACCTAAACAAAAGACGCTGCCATAACTCTCACACAGAGACAAGATATACGAGGCTCTCGCTTTCATCTGCTGTTGTAATGCAGATAAGTTATCCATCCAAATAAACAGAGTTTAGCCCATATGGTACACGTACACTCCAGCAGCCAAAATGTCTCTTAATGGCAGAATAATTGTTTCCTAATGCTGTGAAAAGGACTTTTCACCTCCCTTTCCTGAATGATAAATAAATATGAGAATGCATACCTTGGCAGGTGCCATCTGAGTGTGTAAATGACAAGTGAAGACTTCAATCTTTTCAAAAAGATAAATGGTAAACAACCCAGAGGTAAACAGCCTTCCATAACGTCCTGCTGGAAGGGGAAGGAACCGGGGAGAGGACAGGACTGCAGGGCAAAATTAGACGAGCCCTCAAATAGAACCCGAGTGAGCCCATTTAAAGGTACATTACCCCACATTTACTCGCAAATAGTTTCATTGTGTCTTTTTAAGATCTTCCTCAGTGTGTTTGGAATTAAAATAAAACATACAGCATTGCCAGGTTGTGTTTAAAGTTAACTTCTCATGGTGCAACTCCAGCTGTGGCTTGTAAAAACATGAATCTGGATCCATCAAACCCACACAACACTGAATAACCACTCCATGACAAATAAGGTGGCTTGTGAAAAGCTGTGATGCAAGCTTCTCAAATGATAACTTTATAGATTAATCTTACATTTTGCAGCTCTGGTGATTTGTTTTAATCACAACTGCAGCACTATGAGACTCTGGAAGCAGGAACTAGAGCCCGGCTCGTAACACCCAACCCACATTCATGCAGCTTCCTGTCTGGACCACCTAAAACAGAGCTCCGTTAGGGTAACATTTATCAGAAATAAAGTCCAGACATCATTGTGTGAAAGGTCAAGTGAGGTCAAAGAAGCACAAGATGGAACTTTTCACCAGTAATTGATTGATTTTTATCCCATTCTTCTGCAACTGCTGGTGGGAAGAATGACTGACCTGCATTTAAAGCCTCACTGGGGGGCTCATTAGACCAGAATGGCACCATGGGGGAGGAATGGGATGCAGGATAAGAGGAAATGGGAAATGATAGTTAATTTTTCCCCTCACAAGATTAGTCTGACCTTACTCATGATGTGGAAAATTTCCCTCCCTGAAAAATATATTTAGAAATGTTCACAGAAGCTGATCAAAGTTCATTCAGGTGAGAGAGTTATGCAGCAAAGACAAACACATCTTATCTGACTGAAACTATTAATGCACATAAAGCTTTACTGCAAGGAAAGCGGGGTTTAATTAAGAATAGTATGTAGTTTGCACAAGTTTTCAGGTTCTAAGCGAGTAATTATGGGAGCTGGTTATATAAAAAAATACATTACATCTGTCACTTTAAGTTAGTTTTGCTTAAAGTGCACAGAAAGACGCGCAAAAAAGAAATAAAACTGCCCCATGATCTTCAGTAGACATTAAAAACAGAGTAAATACCGATACAAGCAAAAAGATAAACGAACCTCAGACTGAAAACTCCTCAAACTAAAGCTGAAACTAAGTTTTGTAAAGTAGCCAAAAAGTAGTAAACTTACCAAATTCTTCACCTTTTTTCCTCTTCCGACGTCCAGAAGTTAAACTTTATCTGAAATCTTTGTGAAAAAGTCGAGTTTATTCCGTAAGTGTCTTGTTTTCACATGGCAGTCTGCATGCTGCTCAGACATCCCACCGCGAGACAGCAGCTCGCGCTGCGTCCTGCTTTATACGGTCTGTGCTGCAGCCTGCAGCCTGCAGCCAAACCTTTATACAGCCTGCAGCCAAACCTTTATACCTTCATACAGAGTCTAATGAACCAAACAAACCACCGCATCTATGAAGCAAAGATGCGTTCACGTGCCAACAGAGAAGAGCTGGTGATGCGTTCATGTCCCATCGGAAGCATCGGAAACACGAGCTTGAATGTTTTTCTGGATGATCGATTCTTCCTGCAAGTTGTGCCAGATGTAGCTTATTATGTCTATTGTAGGTCTACTTATAATCCATAGCTACGTTATACTTTAGTTGCACAAGAACTATCACTTCTCAACATCATTAGCTATAAAAACTTATATAAACCAACAACAGAGAAAATATACTATTTTCTTACATTTTCTTGCATAAACGTGTTTGGATGAAGCCAAACTAATTTATAAAGGTTTTCTAATTAACGAGACAAGCCGGTTTTTGACAGATAAACTCCTTAGTGTCAGAGATTTCCTCTTATTATAACAAAGCTGCAAAGCTTAGTCATTTAGAGGAAAATCTGTTCAGAGCTGTCTAGTTTCCTCACTTGCACCCATGCAAAGCAAACAATGAGAGTTTTGTGATGGATAGTAAATTATAACCTTGCAAATGACACGTTTGGGGGTCTGCTTAGTAAAATGGGCTCCTCACAAAGGATCAGTGGATCTATAGAGGAGTGATAATTTATGAGGAGCTTTGGCTTCACATGGCCTCTTTTCTCCTTGTTGTTCTCCTGAAAATCATCTCGGGATCCCAAAGAGAGAAAGCAACACACTGAAGGATGATAGACAAATATCAGAGTATTTCTGTTTTAAATGTATTAAATATTTCCTGATGGGGTTTTTATTTAACTCGAATGAAATCACTGTTTACGTGCCTATACTGCCATCTACTGGTCATTTTAAGATAATCATGAGATCTCAGGCATCTATTGGCATGGTTAAAACAAACAGCTTATCGTGATTTAAGGATCTATTTTTATTTTATTTTTACTGTTTGTGTTTAATTGACCTTTTTTTCCCATTATTTTTTTTATTTAAATTAAATGGTCTATTTTTTATTCATTTTTTTAATTCTTATTGCTTATCCCTTTGCTTTAGTGTGTATACATCCAGAAAATATTCATTTTATTTTCAAATTCAGCCAGGATTTGATTTATTTTCTCACACATTTCTATGAAAAGATTTCATTAAAAATTTTAAACAAAAAATCCTTTGCACCTTCTAATTGGTTCAAGCAATCTTGCTTGCTCGTTAAAGTAAAATAAATCTATATGAGCCCCATAATAAATAAAATAAAGTGCCACCATCATGGATCTTCTAAGAGTAAATTGTACCATTCTGTCACAGATCTTTAACTAGACGCGTTAACGTGCAGACATTTACAGTTTTGTCCAGTTGGGTCATGTTGGATTTCCTAACAGCATGACTTTATTTTTGTCTTGTTGAGAAACAGCAGAAGTATTTTGGCAGAAGTTTTACCTTCAGCATTACTGAAATATTTCCTGCATTCATCATCTGCCCATCTTACAGTCATTGCAGTAAAACATCTCATAGTAGTGCTGCCCTCATCAGGTTTCTTTGAGGGATTAACAAAGAGATGCTCAGCAACTGGTTTTAGTTTTACTGACAGTTGTAGTGAAATAGTTTGGTCTCATTTTATCCCAGGATATTAATTTTCATGGACCGTTTCATCCGAGTGCTGCTTTAAAAAGAGTGATGCCAGTGATGCTTATAAGCTTTTCTCATTTCCAAATAGAAACTTTGCATCTTGTTTTGTTCTTATTCTCTCATTTGTCGTATCACACACATACAAACCCGTCTCTCTTTGATTAGGTCAGTGTAAAATAATTAGGGATAGGCGGGCTCTAGTGAAGGTGGCCGGTATAAAATCATATTTGAAAGACATCAGGTTTGAATACGTCCTTAAACACATCTAATCTTTTGTTTTCAACTTCTAAAAATCTGAAAAATATATTTTTTATACAATCTATGGAAAAACATGGAAACATAAACTTTTTATTTTGATGTTCGACATGTGCAATGCCGTAATTTCCTGAAAGACCCTAGTGGGACAATTTATTATCCTTTTTGGGGTCTTAAGTGTCCTAAAAACAAAAGCTGCTTTAAAAACATCACAGAACATCATCACTTCCCCATTTTTGTGTCTCACATTTTTAATAAACTTTTCTCTGAACCAAGAATATCAAATATGTAAGTATTAGACTTATTTAAAGCCTTTAAATGGCATTTTATTTACATAGTGCCATTATGACAAAACAAAACCTAGAAATTATTTTTAAATAAACATTTTTGGGGAGCACTTTTTTCTGCTAAATATAATTAAACTTCTGAAACTAAGTAAAAGAAAACTTAGTCTCATGTTAAAAAAAGTGGAAAAGAATCATAACCGGCTGTGTTTTGGTAGCCGTTTTTAGGAAAGAACCATTTTTGTCCTGTAAATTTCAACAACAATGTCCTTTTGACCTAAAAAAAAGTTTTTAAATTTTAGACGTTAAGATAAAGACTCTTATAGAAAAACGGTACAATCCAATATGAGGCAACACATCCAAAATAGTGGACAGATAATGAAGGGAACATTACGTACAAAAATTAAGCCATTTATACTATTGTATCATTAATGAGAAGCTGGACGAGCGCTTAGGTCATTACAGTAAATGAGGCTCTCCTATCTGTGAGGCTGAAAGGAAAAATGCTGTTATTCTCTCTGTGGGGTGTTATGGTACAGATATAACAGCAGCAGGCTTTTTATGTGCTTTACAGTTTAGAACAGCAAATAAGAAATAATGTTTAGACACAACAAATAAACACTGAAAAACTGAAGCGAGTGTACGGGGAGAATAGAGTCACAGTTTAAATGTGTAAAAATGGAAACTTTACAAACATGTTTAAACAAGAGCGAGTCTTGTGCAAGACAAAGCATTCCCAAGTAAATGAGTTCTTACTTTTATTTAGATTTAATACCATAAAGCTAAAAGGAAACACTTCAGGTCACATTTACTATGTAAGAAGCTTAAAACATTGACAATTTTAACACCAAGGGAACAATAACTATTCTTTAAGATATGCTTGTTCTAGAAAAACTAAATCTTAAAATATGACTAAAGAAAAATGTTATATTTTGAAATTCTCAGCTTATTTATGTCTATGCATGAAATCCAAACGTGCATGTAACAGAAGAGGACAACTAAAAAAAAAAACCTGAGTGAAGAAGCATAAAAGACCCCAAAATATTACAAAGGATCCATTTTTATCTTGTACATCCACGTTTACCATGATTTGTTCGAAGAAAAATGAGAATATTAGACTTTTACTTTGATGTGACTCAAGGTTTGGTGGTAAAAAATATATTTTTGTAAATAGATAGCTAAATCTGGTGAAAGAAAGCAGTTATAAAATAAGACAGTATCTACATGGAAGGATAGTCTCTTTTCACAAGCCTTTCCTACATAAAATAAATGTGTGGCTTATACTTTAACCAGCCACAGCATCAAGACATCACACTTCCATCAAATAAAATTCTCTGCACTCTGCATGCAACCTGTTTAAAACACATCAATTAGACCAAATGAGGGGGAACATCTCCTACAGCACCTCAAGCACAGATTTCTATCATCTATCTGATTTTATCCAATGGCCTACTCATCCTCAGAGCAATCCAATACCAGTGCAGGGGTCAAAAGGGACGACTTTGGGGTCATATTGGTTTGGTTGTGCTGTTGTACACCAGCCGCTCTCTGTCCGCAATCGCGGTGTTGTTGACGGCCCTGCTTTGGTGTTTGTTCGACTTCTTTTTCTTCATGTAGAAGTAGACCAAAAGGGCGAACAGGATGAGGGCGACTGCAACCAGGGTGATAACTACTGGTAGAATATCTGTTTAATAAAGAAGAATAAGGGTGGTGTTTAAAAGGCAGTAAAGGAAAAGCTGTAAAGTAAGAATAAAACACCGCTCTGAGGATGGAGGTGAACCGAGAAGCGTGCTTAAGTTTGGAGATTTTAAGTGAACAGAAAAAATCTATTTAAGGTTCAACCTGATGAAGTAGTCAGTCTTTGTAGGTACAAATACAAGTCAAATAAAAAAAAAAAAACATTAACACCAGAGAAGCACTTTAATTTGTCAACTATATACATATTTAGTTTGGGACAGTAAAGAAATAGAGGGAAAAAACAAAGGATAATTTACCCATGTGGTTTCCCTGTTGTTTTTCAAATTCTTCCTTTCTTAAGAAGACGTCCGCTTCTAAGACAACAAGACAGAAGATACATTCAGAATATTAGCAGAACACATTTAGCAAAACAAGGACCGTCATGTTTTCCTGAACATTTACATTTCAGAGCAGCAGAAACGGTTAACTTTACCGGCACGACGTTCGCGTTTTACCGCCACTACGTTCGCGTTTTACCGGCACAACGGTCGCGCTTTACCGGCACAACGGTCGCGCTTTACCGGCACAACGTTCGCGCTTTACCGCACAGCGGTCGCGCTTTACCGGCACAGCAGTTGCCTTTACCGGCACAACGTTCGCGCTTTACCGGCACAGCGGTCGCTTTTACCGGCACAGCGGTCGCGGTTTACCGGCACAACGGTCGCGGTTTACCGGCACAACGGTCGCGGTTTACCGGCACAACGGTCGCGGTTTACCGGCACAACGGTCGCACAACGCGAGTTTCTAGACACTTTGCGCGGAGTCTGCAGAAAACCACAGAAGAAGACAAATACCATAGAAGAAGACCGACACGAAGATAGAAGACTT
>JBAMHV010000021.1:7379000-7412973 GCA_037177535.1 Pseudomugil gertrudae | reverse complement strand
ACACGCTTAGAACCACAACGAAGTAGGTACGGAAAATGTAACCACACGGCACGACACATCCTGATGGAAACGCTCTGCTTCTGGGTATAATTGTGTGAGGCCGGGTAGAGTAGGTACTATTGGTTTTCTCCCTGTTAGGCTAGGCTCAAACAGACACTAAAAACAATGACGACCACATCGTTGGATATAGCATTCTCATGATCGGACTGAAGTCAAATATTTTGGATGTCGCAACAAAACTTTTGACTTTTCGGTTCAGACGAGCTGCAAAAATTTCCTTACCACCAGTAAAGCTTCCCATTCGCACAGACATTGGATCAATTTCTAATTAAACCCAACATCTACCCGAACAACTTCACAAAATGGAAACTATTTACATATTTATGACTAGTTCATGGTTCTTGGTTAGGCATTTATTTACTAGATAAAAGCCCTAAATGGTCATTTTTGTATTAATTTTATTTAGAGGAAATGAAAAAAAGCTCCTTCCTAAAATAAATACCTCACCTGTTATATTGTGGCAAACCCTCTCGCAGGTTTCTTGATCGTCAAACTTGTTGTTATTTCCTCCACAGCCTCCATAGCTGAAGAGACGGCACTTTTGTGTATAAGGGTAGTAGTACCACTTGGACACACTGTCCCTGCAGGATCCTGGGTCAGGGGTCTCAGTGCAGCGTGCTGTAGAAAACCATTATACAAGTAAGTATAGGTATTTAAACAGCATATACCTGCTCTGAAAGTCAGAAATCATATTTTGAATTCCCATCACCTTTTTTTTCATCCACTGAGATAGTCAGCAGAATCCGAAACTTGGCAGTGTCTGACGGACATGGTACACGAGTCATGTTAGCATAGCTAGCGTGGCAACATTTAATTTGGTTCATTAATAATCCATCAGACAGAAAACAGCCTGTGCTTACAGTCCGCGCATTTCTTCTCATCTGACCCATCCGAACACTGTTCGATGTTGTCGCACTCCAGTGCCGGATCCAGGCAGCAACCATTGTCACAGGTGAACTGCTCTTTGGTGCACTCAACATCACATTTTTCTTATATGGTAGAAAAACACAAAGAAAACAGTCATTTATAGAGTTTAAACTTTATTAATACATTACCTGGTCACCTAGGTCATACACCCCAACACTTCTTTGGCCTTCAGCTTTGATTACGACACACATTTGCTGTCAATTTGCATTAATTTGTCACAAAGGTCTCACATTGATGATGGTAGCGTCTGACCGTGCATAGTCTTTTATTAGATTCTCAATGGGGATAAGATCTGGACTCTGTGGGGGTTGATCCATGTGTAAAAACAGACGTCTCATGCTCCCTGAACCAGTCTTTCACAATATGAGCCTGATGGATTCTGGCGTTGTTATCTTGGAACATGCCCGTGCCGCCAGAGAAGAAAAAGCTCCATTGATGGAATAACCTGCTCATTCGGGATATTCAGGTATCAGCTGACCTCATTCTTTGAGCACATAGTGTTGCTGAACTGAAACCTGACCAACTGGAGCACCCCGCATCATAACACTGCCCCCACAGGCTTGTTCAGGAAGCACCAGGCATGATGACTGCATCACTTCATCTGCCTCTCTTCTCACTCTGGAACAGGGTAAATCTGGACTCAGACCAAATTGTCTTCTTCCATTACTCAAACTTTTTCCCCCCAGTTAGCCTCACTGATTAGTGGTTTTCTTAAGGCTACACAGCTGTTCCCTTAAGTTCCCTTTGCATTGTGCATGTGGAAATGCTCTGACCGTCACTATTAAACACAACTCTGAGTTCTACTGTTGATTTTCTTCCATTTGATTTCACCAAACGTTGAAGTGATCACCGATCATTCAGGATTTATCTTTCTCCGGCCACATTTCTTACTGGACGACGATGGGTTCCCGCTATCCCTCCAGTTTTTAATACTGCGTTGGGAAGTTCTTAACCCAAGTTTAGTAGTTTCTGCAATCACCTTAGAGGTTTTCTCTGCATGATGCATGCCAACAATCCAACCCCTCTCAAACAGACTAACATCTTTCCCCGTGTTTGTTTAGGAAATGAGAAGCAACTCATTACACAAGATGAGGTTAAATAACTTGTTACCAGCTGAAAATGGTTCATGCAGTAATTCTCCAGTAGGAGGCTCGTACCCATTTGCTTAGTTGAATCCAGGTGGCGACTGTTTTTGGCCTGGCAGTGTATAATTGATTTTTTAATCATAATTATAAAGATTTCTCACTAAAACTCAACCAGCTGGCTCACTGTGTGTTAGGAGAAGCACTAGGAAATGGGTTTCAACAGACTATAAAACCATATCGCTACAAACATGCCAAACTAATAGCTTCATTCTTATGAATATTTGCTGTGTGACAATAAATACAGTTTGTCCACCTGAAGGAATATCCTGACCTGTATTTGGAGCAGGCAAGCGTCTAGAACCTCCACTTTCCACTGGAAGAAAAAAACAAACAAAAAGGAGAGCATTTAGAAGTTTATATCATTTTAAGAGAATAAAGAAGAATTAGCTCATTGCTGACAATATTAAGGCCAAAGGTATATATGAACACAGCTGGCTTTACCGATGCAACAACATGTATGTTTAACAATTTTACATTTATATTTTAGCTACTAATGTTAACTTCCTTACACTGGAAACAAAGAGATATTAAATAAATCAATTAAATTAGGAATGAATAATTACATGGGCTGTTAATACTAGACATGTTTCCAACGTAAAACTTGCTGGTACAGAATATTTATGGTAAATATTATGGTATTATATTAATTCTATAGCACTTTTCCAGTCATGTCTTCACAGCACACACTCGCACCCCGATAGGCCCATCATGGGACAAGTTAGGGTTCAATACATTTGACCCATTTTAACACCAGTTGGTATCAGTAATTTACAGTTATTAGGTCATTTACAACTATACAAAAACACCAGATTAAGTAGAATAATGTTTTATTTTGTTCTCGTCTTATTCCGTCTTATTTTTCCCCTGTCCCTCTTCTTCTCTGGTTTGTGTGTGAGCTATCAAACTCGACATTGCCTCCATGATTTGTGGCGGTACTGCTCGGTCATCTGTGTTGAATGACAAACCTGCGAGGACCCTGAAAACCCACCATATCGCGTGTTTAACTGACACAAAAAACGGATTAAACTGGCCTTCCGTCAGCATTTTGCTCTTCTGAGTCGAGTCTTAAGGAGATGCCGAAGTAGAAACATCAAACAGTTCAGCATTTTCAGTAAAAAAAGAAGAAATATAACCTTTAATATAGTCTGTACATTGTAAGTGCTTAAACCTACCCATAAATCTCCCTTTCATATAAACTACTGATAGGGAAGCACAATGGAAACATTCATGAATATGAGTTGAATTACCCGTACCAACACATGCGGTCTTACACTCCTCCTCGGTGAGATAGTTGTTGAGATTCGGCTTACAGCCCCCGAAGCTGAACGTCTCACACTCTCCTGAAGCAGCATTGTGATGCCAGCGAGGATAAGCGCCGCGGCACGGTCCAGGTTTCACCGGAACCATACAGTGGTCTGACGGGACGCATAATAACACATTCAATATGTTACTTATCAAACACATTAACACCTAAAAAAAATTAAACACACACAATCAAGGCACGTTGTTTACCTCTGGATTAAAATCACTGGTTACCAGATTTAGTTTTTTTATTTGACAAGCTAACTACATGCCAGTTGAAGTAAGCAAAAACCACTGATGATGCATTTAACATTCAGAAATGAAGAAGCGTCTGCTTGTGGTTGAAACATGTGCACAACAAACAGATGTGGCCACAGCAAACGCTCTACTTTTGGTAATAAGTTCTCCTATTACCATCACATCATTCATGCAAGTTTATATTTGAGTAATTTATTATCACTTGCGCTGCAATGATTAGGTTTTCTCCAGAACATTCTTCTCACCACCCAGGAATCAAGCTGCTAAATGGTAATAGACCAACGGGGCTAAAAGGCTTTACTTAGATTAAATCAGATAACAATGAACAAATACAGAAGCAGGCCAGCAAAAGTGCCATTTCAAAAGACTTAAAGTTAAAGCTTTAAGTCACTTTTCATGGATTCAGACAGAGACAATGACGGAAGTATTGTTTGTGAAATACAAGCTAAAACCAGACCAACAGGTTTCTTTTCTCTCTTTTGAGCTGGGGTGGAGAAACGTATCAGAGAAGCAGTTTAAAAAAACCAAAATAAAAAAAAAGCCTTTATGTCTAGGCCCAAGTGTTCAAAGGAACTGTGGTAGTTCACGTGAAATAAGGATGACATCTTTAAAAGCGCTGACAAGGATTGTTTCATGCCACTGGTTCCACATTCCTTAACTAGATATACGTATTCTCACACTACATGAACTTTCATCTCTCTAATGTCTTATCATTTCCTCATTTGGTTAGCAAGCTGGGCACGTCAAGACACGTTCGATAATAACTAACATGGAACATGCACTCCATTTTCCTCTCTCTTAAAAAAAAGCTAAACCGAGTGAGGAAAACAGGCAGCTTGTGTTCTTCAGAAAGTAAATGTGAAGTAACCAGAAAGACTTCAGTACCGCACCTATCACCACTTATCCAGAGACATCTAACTTCAGGAGGATAATCTAAAGAACTCTACAGTTTCCCTTTACAAGAATAAAAGCAAATTAAACACAAAGCAGGTGACTTTCATGAGCAAAAGATGAATCAACAAATAGAAACAAGTGCACACGTGAATCATTCATCCACCCATTTCATAGGTAAATTAAAGAAAAAGTAGATAAATAAACATAACGATATAGGTAACTGATGTAGGATTAGCAGCATATAGTATGCGAAAGCAGCATTAGGCTGATGATACTCTATAAATGAATATGTTCTTGGCATGTTGAAGAGTTTCTACTTCCTTAGTGTGGATACTTACGCTCTGACTGCTCTTCAGTGAGGACCAGGACATTAATCATGGACGAGTCTGACTGACCGCTGTTGTCCGTGACAGTCAACTGGAACTTGTAACTCCCTGATGTCAGATTGGAAACAGTAATCTGATCAGGAAAATGTGAAGATTTCTGCAAAAGATATAAAAGACAAAGCACGTACATCAATACCAGCCCTGAATAAAAAAATAGATGCTTATTCCAACTGATCTCCAGAAAGATCAGGTTGCTTTCTCACCTCTATGTTGATGTATGGATGATCACCAATTATTTCCCAGCTGTAAGTGGCAATTTCATGGTCGTCAGTGCTCTGGATGCCATCCAGAGTTACACTTTCTTTAGGCCGGACCACTCGGTCTGGGCCTGCATCAGCCACTGGTGGATTGTCAGTTTCACCTGTGTGAACAGAAGATTAGTAGGTTTAAAAAGGCAAATAAGGACATCTGCAACACTAAAAAGAAAACAAAATAAACTGAGACAGAAACAGAAACCTGAGGCCATGTGAAGCCCATAACTCAAACATGTATGGACACGCAAACCTGGAAGTTTCTGCTCTCAACTGGCCTTTGATAACCATTTCAACATGGCAATCTTGATATAAATGGTGGATTCCAAAAATACCATGATATTAGATTAATAAGATCTAATAATTAATTATTTTGAAGAGATGTTTTACTTGATTTGGCATCTATGGTACTGTAGTGCTGGTAAATGGAGTCTGTGATCTCAGTCATGAATCCTTTCTTCTTGATAAAGTGGCAGACGTATTTCTGCCTGTAAAAGCAGTCAAACAGAAAGCAGGATTTGATCTTGTCTTCCTCTTCTCCTCGCTCCATGAAGGCGACGTTGCAGCTCGGCTGCTTGCAGCACGCGACCAAACAGTCCCTGCGTTGGTCCAGTTTCGGGGAGGAGAGGAAGGTGGCTCCGTCTTTCACAGATGCATCAACATCAAGCACAAAGTCGTCCTTGCGTTTATGGAACTGAGCAAAGCATTTCTCACCGAAGTCCTGGCCGGTGGTGAAGTTTACAAAGCCCAGGAGGAGCAGAAGCGCACGCGCACCTGAGTGTCCTTGAATAAATACATTCATTTTAAAAAGTTCGAGAAAAGTTTCTTCCCCCCGAAAAAAGATCCAGAGGCCACTTGTAATGACGAAGAATAAAATACCAGTTCGTCTACTATTGTAGAGCAGCTTGTTTATGTCGCAAATAAGAAAAAAACAGCTATTTCTTCCCTTTCAGAGGACGGTCCCCGTCAAAGTAAAAACAAAAAGAAACACTTCCTGGTGCCAGACGGGTTAAATATGTCCGCAGAAATGCTTCCGACCGATTTCAATCCCCCTGAAACCCAAATGTCGACAAAAACCTAAGCAACTTTACGATGTTACCCAGGTGACTCACCTGAGAAATACGGGAAGTGAAATTCAACGCCTCGTGCCACTCCCTGTGGTGTGACGCGCGCGCACCCCCTCTTCTCTAAAAAAACCCAAACCAAAAAAACAAAGAGTTGTGAATGTAACTGGCCAGATTGTATTCATATGAGTAATCAGAAGCCAATGAAAGACACCTGCAAACATAAAAACGTCATGAAACAATATTTTATATACAGTGGTGTAAAACATTTTTTCATGACAAGGACGTTTTTACACTGAAATCTTTAAAAATATATATAAACTACAAGCTGTTTGGTGACAACTAATTAAAAAATAAGGTGAGTTTTCGGGACAAATTAGTAAAAACTTCTTATTCCAGTTGAAGTTTTTCCTCTGTATATGCGCGAGCTGGCAGTACAAACTGACACAGTCTGTGAAATGACACAATTTACAATAAACTTTATTGTTTTGAAAACCTTTAACGTAGCGAGAGCAATATGAAAGGACAGATATATTTAGTAAAAAAAGAGAATTTCTAATGATTGGTAAATATGATTAAAAATAACTTATTCTAATGTAGGTTATGTTAATTAATTTTTACCAAAAACTACACAATTTTAGCCTTTTTTATTTGAAAAGTTACGCACCACATGTTCAAAACCACTAGGGACAGGGTGGAAACTAAAATGCTACAACAAGAACGCAAAATAAAGTTTTATCAGGATGAATTTTTATACAGAAATTGGATATTCTGCATATGAATATGTTAAACAAATATATCTGCATATGTTAAAAAAAATCCTCAAAATTTCTATCAGGGACGCAAAAAGGCCTGAAATTAAATAAACATGCTTATGTATTGAATATCACAAACCATTGTGGTAAAACAAAATTAAAAAGTTATCTAAAAATGTAACAAAAAATAAAGAAGTAAATTAGCTGGTTAGAATATCAATGTGAGAAACATTGCTGGATATGATAGGGACTAGATTTGTTGTTTGTAATTAAGGTAAAATAATATGTAATATTCTTCAAAATCTGTAAAAGTGATTTTTTTATATTACTCAAAAGGGCGTAAAGCTTTTTTGACCCCTGATGTTGTTTTTAGTGAGATCTGTTCACCAACCCACATTAACTTCTGTCTTATCTTGACCACCTGATCAATAACTCCTTCATGCCACTTTGTTCTGGACTCTTCATGTTCACTTTATTCCAGTAGATGTCAGCATGACCCCACAGTTCAATAAAAGGTGCTTTTGGCCCATTCTCTCTCAAATCTGGTGTAAAAACTAACAAAAAGTACAATTCACAGAACCCGTATCTCTGTTTTATAACTGCACAGGCAGTGAGCTGAATCATGTGGGTCATTACATGAGATGAGCCATGAAGTCACAGACGAGCCTAAAACACCTGCAGACAACCAGGAAGTGGTCACTTCTAAATGTAGATCATTGTTTTAAGGTTGGATTATAATTATGTTCAAACTGATTCAGAGGGAAAATACATTTACGAACAAACAAAGGCAGTATGCATCAACTTCTCAGATCCCTCTCTGTAAGTTTCCACCTTTTAATCCTGCAGAGGTTAAGTTTATTTACAGCCACTGCTTTCCAGGTCAGAGGTGAGAAGACCTAACAAAGGTCTTGAGTCCTGGCCCCTTTTTTTTAGCCATCTCGACAGGACAAACCCAAGCAGCATGAAACAGGATGAATGAATTTGTTTGCCTGGAAAGGTGAGCAGCCTGGGACACTCAATAATTTAGTGTTTGTAACAGACGGTGCATCAGTGGGTGAACGCATGCAGCTATGACTGATGGATTGTCCCTGCCAAAACAAAAACCCAAACCTCATTATTCATATTGTAATAGGATCTGTGGGACTTTGTACCCTGTTATCTCTTTTGTGTAACCTGTAATAATTTTGCATCAGCAGTTGAATTTCTGACCCCGGTTTACGTGTAGCTGTTGATGTTTGACTTTGAAAACACTGATCATTTCACGACTTTCATTTGACATTTGGCTTCTTAACACCCATGAGAGCTGCTCTCCTCCTCATCCATAATGTAGGAGGGCGTAACTGAGAATACCAATTTGACTTCAAGGCTTATTAAACGTACACCTGATAATGGCTGTCATAAAGGACAAAGAAACAGCCACACTAGAGGAACCCTGGCTCACCTATCAGGGAAACCTGACTTTTCTTAGAGAAGTTAGAGCCAATAAAACATCAAAACCTTTAGATTTTTCTCACAATTGATGTTTTTAACACTTTAATAAGGAAGGAAATCAGAGTATATGTGCTGGTATGTTATATTTTTGATGCATGTGCAATGATCAATAGATTAGTGATATTTTATGATCTAAGAAGGAGCAAAAATCACAAATTTACAGCCCTCGTCTCACCCTTTCTTCACTTTTTACTGCTTTAATTGACCTATGCTCTCCTACCTGCAATAAGAAAGCAAATACACACCCAGTGAAGCCCATGCACACACACACACACACACACGGAGCCATATCTCATTACCATTCTCCTGATAGTGCAGCCGGTGGGTGTTGCAGGAGGAGGAGAGACGGAGAACAAGACAGCGAGGTTTAGAGAGAGGGAGGGAGAGCAGGCAGGGAACCAGAGCCAGCACTGAAGAGACGGAGAGCACCAACACTCAACAAGATAACAGGAGATACGTGTGGGAACAGCACTCTTCAGAGAAGCAGAAACAGAGATATACAGACACAGAACAGGATAGCTACAGCCTGTGGGTCTGTCTGTGTGTGATACAGTGTGCCTCCACGGTTCTTTTGAGGCCGTGGCAGCCATGGCGTCAGAGCCTAGCACCCAGTCCAGGGTGATGTTTCAGGTGCAGGACAAAACAGAGGAGCCGGCGCATCGTAAGCTGGGCAAGCTGACAGTAAAATACAACCGCAAAGACCTGCAGAGGAGGCTGGATATTGAGGAGTGGATCGACGGTCAGCTGCACTTGCTCTTTGATTGTGAGGTAGGACGGGGCTGGCTCACACACACTGAGATGTACACTGTGCTGGATGCCTGAGGAGGAGAGGGGGCGAGGAAAGAGAGACAGGAAGGCAATAAACGATGGCTGTTTGTGGTGGGCTATTCATCATGTATGAGAGATTACAGCGACATAAAAGAAGAGTAGGTGGGAGGCAGGAAACTGTGCTTTATGACTGCAGTTTCTAGCACTGAGGCCCTGGTGTGTCATCAACCTGACTGCAGTGTCAGCTGTGTGTGCATTTATGTTCTGCCAAAGTGATAAGATAATTTTGCACAAGCAAAGTACTTAAGCATTTATAAGCATATGGCTGCCATATGGTTCATAAACACCAGAAGCTTTTAGATGTTTTACTCAGTGTGGAGTCATGCAGCTTAGATTTTAGTGTAAATAACAAGAGCAGAATGAGATCACAAGATCATTTAATTTTCTTAGTCGTTTTCAAAGTAGGGGTCATGTAGGGAGCTCCACGGGGGGTCGCAAGATCATTTCAGGGGATTGTTAGATAACTGAAAAATTGTAGCTCATATCTATCAACTAATTTAAACATTTTTATCAGTGCTGTGAAAACAAGCTATGAATGCAGATAATCTGTGAAATTAGAAGCTTTTTTTAAAGATAATAACTGTTAACAACAGTTATTTTTCTTGCTATAGCTAAATCCTGATTTTGTCAATATCTTGGTGGGAGAAGCTGATTTTGGGCATGTAGCTTGATGAAAATTAGCACTGGCTATAATCCTGCATATTTACAGGTATGGGATTTGTTCCCCAGGTCTCTGTAATCAATATGCATTGTCCCTTTATTAAATAATAAACAAACAAACAAACAAATGTATGGGGTGCATCACAGAAGGGAACTGAATCTACCTAAAACCAATTTATCCCCATAAACAATGTGTGCTATTGCAGGGGGCATGGCTCAAAACGTTTGAGAACCACTGCTTTATATAACTAAAAATTCCACTTTAATTGTTACATATTCTTCCCTGATGGTGGCATCCAGGAAATTATATCATCATTTAATCCTTTTAAGTATGTGCTTAATAACTATGCCGGGCATAGCCTACATACTTAGACTGACTCATTATGTCACTTTATGAGTAATGGTGATAGTTTGTGACACCAAAGAACATTGCACTAATCAACATGCAGCAGAACAAATGATCTTTAAGACAGGGAATTCAGATTAACACAGCATATAACACGCCTACTCAGTGCTCATTATATAGATGGCTACATTCTAATATACAGTGAAACATCAATCATCTTTCATATACAACAAAAACAACTCCATTACCACGCTGTGGAATACAATCCAGTTAAGTCAGAGCTTCCATATTGATTTGCTTGGCATTCACTAAGTGGAAACCATGGCAACAGATGTCTCATCGCCCACATGGGCCAGCATGCAACGATGGAATTAGAGGTGTCTGTTAAGGGGCATGAGCATCCTAATGATGACACTGATCAGATGATGAGATTGCCTCTGTTTCATGCTGGAAAAGGCAGAGACAAAGTGTTTCTCATTTTATTTGCAAACCGCAGGGAGACTCTCTGCTGTAGGTGGCTGGCAGCCACTTCTCTGCCTGGCATCTCGTTACACTGCTGAGAAGCCCTTTACATGTGGGACATAACAATGCTGGGGAAAGTTACGATGAAGTGCATCAGTCTCATGAGCTGATAAGGAAGGTTGCATTTATTTATCAGCAAAGTAGCGTTATCTGAAATATGCACAGCCATTCTGCAGCCTGGGTAGAAGACACATTTTCCCATTATATTTACTGGGAAAGTGTGTCCAAACTTTTGACTGGTGTAATTGTTTTACCAACCATCTGACCCATTGAAACTCATATAAATAAGATGAAAAGGCATCATGACTTTTGAAATGTATGCATGTTTTTTCTTTTCGGTTCATGATAATTCCTATTATGGATTGACATTAATCATCCCTTCATTATATTTTTCTTACAGCAATAAATGTCCGTGCAGTATGAAAATGAACACCGAAATGTCCAGCTGTGATAGACTAGATATTTACATAAGCCACTTGTGCGGAATTAGCTGTCTATGTGCACTGGTCGGTATAATAAATTTTGCATGGGGCTCAGGGGAAGGTTACTCTGTTGGTTTTCTGAGTCTTCCTCGTGGAAGCATTTATCGTCAGTCCCCTGTGTCACATCCTGAATTATTTAGCTGCATGTCTAATTCATACAAGACCCTCCTAAAACCGGGGTGGACCCCTTCAATGCAGAGCTCACACCTTATTGAAACTAAACTACAAAAAAACTGTGTTAAAAACGTTGATGAAGAAACTCTGAAGCACCCTCTGGGCTTGTGCTGAACTCAGAACTGTTTCCAGTAAATGTTTGCTGCATAGAAATATGCATGGTGGTGAGGCATTAACAGAAATGTGTTCATGTGATGAAAGGTCACTCACTTAAAAACCTGGACTAGTATAGTATACCAGATTCTTCTTAAGGATCTGAGTAATGTTGCTGTTTTTAGACAAAAGGATTACAAATTTTACATTTTCTTACCTATTTAATCAGAGAATTTAGTGAATATTTTGAGATGTTAAGTGACAGGAAAGGGGAAGGGGTCAGATAAGTTAAACATACACAAGCATCCTCTTAAAACAGACATGTTTTCCTGGGCATGGTTTCCTTTACATGTGCAAATACATGCAGCAATACGTTGGTGGATGTTAATGTTTTACTGTAATGTTTCTTTTTTAAGATAATAAGCCAGGGGACTGTTATTTAACATGTTAGATAACTACAGGAAGTTTAACTAACAGCTGCAAAATGTAGCTTACACCCACAATCTGACATTATCAGACAAACAAACCCCTCTTGCCTCAGTCCTCCTTTAGAGGGGTGTTTTATAAATGCTTGATGATGCCAACACAAATGATCACATAATAGCTCAAATATGGAAATATTGAGTTCTCTTGTGAGGGATGGATAAAAAAAAGATGCAGCATTAAAAATCAACTCCCAAAAACATCGTAAAGACAAAATAAACAGCTAAATTCAAGCGATACTGAAAAACGGTACTTATGCAACAGTGAAATAAACACATTTCCAAATACTGTATGTTCCACATATTTGCTTAGTATGACCATCCCTCAAGAGGGATGACAAATTACAAGCACTTTGGCTTATAATGGTAAAACTTTATGATTTTGAATTATAGATTGACAAAGGTCATCTTAACAACTCATTATGACTACATTTCTGAGTCCAATGAATCCGCAATCATTAAGGAAGCACATGAATCCAGTTGTAGTGCCCACATCCGTCTGAGCTTTAGTATTTTTAGTATTGGGAAGTTTCTACTGAGAGGTTGTGTTCATCCTTCTGGACAAGCTAAAAAACAATAACATGAAATGTTTTTGTTTGCAGGAAAATTGCTGAGATATTCACAAGACTTGATCTTCCATAAAGCCATGAAAATCTAGTTAGTTATGCTGTTTATGGCTAAAGAAGGTAAATCAGAATAAATAAGACAATTCCACACATAACGTATTGTTTTACTTTCACATATGTAATGAAATGCCAGCACAGTAAATTAAGCTTAACTCAGCATAAAAATGTACACATAAACTAAAGTCTGTGTACAACAAACAGCAGCTTCAGTCACAAAAGTACTTTTCAGAAGAGTTTATCTGGATTTTACTGTTAAAATGACGCCTAGATATGAGCTTTCAACATCAAACATAGACACTTCAAGCAATATCATGAGTATAAAATACAGATAAGCACTTAAAATTAGGTAGCCAGGTACAAAATGCAGGCAAAAAGAAAGAGCAAGACTAACCACAGAAGCCTGCACGGTACAAAAATATTCAGCATGAACTACGAGTTCAGCCCTGCATTTATACTGCAGAGATCAGCAGAACCTCGCGGGGTCCAAACTGGCAGCATATATCAATTAGAGAAGACACGGGGGAATCTGAAAGAGGACTCATCTATTGCAACACTCAGCACTTCCACATTGATTAGCTCTCTCCTCATCTAGAGAGCTGTGTGAGCTCCATCGTCTTCAGCCACAAAAATCCCCCAACCGGAAAATATTCCCTCTAAAACGAGACCCCACCTGTCAAATGTGATCGTACACCTGCTGACTCCAGATATCTTAGTGTTCAGGAGTTTGCTGGTAAAAACTCCTCATTCCCTCTGAGTATGAAATATGAATTTTCTTTGCTATATTTGCTTTTGATGAGTGTACACATTGCCCTGTACTTATATCTGACCTTAATCTTAAATATTTCTACTGATGAAAATGTTTTTTTAATGCACAGGTCACTTTTATTGTCAACGTTGGGTTATTTTCATGTGAAGAATCATCTCAGAGTAATATATTATTTTGAGAATATTTAAGCTGGAAATAATCCCTCAGTAATGGTTGAGTTAAATACCAACTGGATGAACCATCCTATAAATCTGATGCTGATATTCAGCAAGTATGACCTCATTCGGTCTTTCTACCTCAGAGCTCAGCACAATATCTTAATTCTCTGCAAAATAATGGGATTTATTTTTTCAGCGAGGACAATAAATGTTTATACAGTTCATGTATCTTTATGCTGGTTTCACTTTCAACAGCTGTGTTTAGGGATTCTGAATATTCCTACCACAACAAGTGCACATGCCATTAATACATTATGTAACAAACTTTACAAGAGAGCTTATTGTATGCAAATAATGAAAATTTGTTATCTCTGTGTATTTTTTCCAGGAGGAAGAGATTCCAGAGTTAGAGATAGACATAGATGAGCTTCTGGAGCTATCAGACGAAGGACAGAGAACTCGACTGCAGGTACAGACTTTATACAATATCATCCTCTTGCAATGTTTAATCCTTAAACCTCAAATTATTGTATGTTCATTGAAGAGCTAATATTTTGCTCATAGTTCAATGAGTCAATTAGAATAATTTTAGAGTACGGTAGTTTAAAAGTAATACACATATTTTTGCCCCACCGATTTTTATTGTAGCTACTCTCTATTTAAGTAACACGTTCTTAAAATGGCCAGGCTTGCCTTGATTGGTCAACTGAGAGATCCCAGGGCAGCTTGCATTATGAGACTGCAGACCTTTTACATAAGAGGGAAAAGAAATGTGTATCATCTTTTAAAAGTCAGTTATTTTATTATTGCATGATTCATAAATATTTTAACACTTTGCACCTTTTTAATCAACACGGTATCTATATGGCCCTTTTAATAAGGTAACACCTTCAGAAGATATTAACCTTTGTAGCGCTATCTGCATTAATGAATCCATTTCATTTTGCTGTCTTTGTCAGGAGTTGTTGCAGGAATGTGGGAAGCCAAAAGAGGTGAGATAAATTAACTACATACTAGCATAAAAAGATATAAATTCAGAAAAACATGACATTATTTGCTGATTGTAATGAATGTATTGTCTGCAACCTTCCCCACAGGACTTTATCAACGGGCTGCTCTACAGGATAAAGGGTCTACGCAAAATGTCGGGTCCTTTAAAAAAATAACTATAGGTCAAATTAAGACACAAGACAATGTTGAACTTCTTATCTTCCCATCTCCAGCGTGGTAACCTTTTGGATGTGAGTGCGGTTGGCATGTTGGTGGGACTCTTCCTGGCATTTTCCTGCATCCTGGGTCAGCATCAAAACTCCAGAGCAGGAGGGTTGTGAATGGATTTTATTTTTCACTTTAAGGACTGTTAGAACATTTTGTCTCCTATTAAATTACCACTAATGTACAAGTGATAAAAGTTGTAATGCCTATTACTCAGACTAGTACTTTTTTTGTTTGCTTATTTATGTACAGAAATATTTTGTTCAGGTAACAGTGTTGTCAGAATAAAGCTGAACATTTTTAAAAGAAAGCTGTTCATGTGTTATGGAAAGTTACATCTGATGATGGACCAGTATTGCATTATAGAATAATAACTCCACATGTACTAATAAATACTGGGGTTGTACATTACTTCCACCTACTTCACAGTACAAATCAACTTCTTTATTGTGACTAAAACACAAAGCATACTTACATGCTAACGTCCTAATTGCTACTTTCTTTTCAAATATAACATTTTCACCAGAGTGATGGAAGCAAACAAACCATTTATATGTCACGTCTAAGGAGTAAACATACTGAAATCAGCAGCAGGATGTTCCATTAGCTATATGTCCATTATCCCCGTCCATTTCCTGTCTGTGGTGGTGTGGTGTAGGACATGGCCAGAAAAGCCAAACAAGGCAACACCCTCCATGACCTTAATGGAGCAAGCTCCAGGAGGAAAGTGCAATTATGGTTTCCCTTTAGTAAGGTGGCCAGCAAATGCACGTGGATGTTTCTGCACTCTGGTCTTTGGACTGTAATACACTGTTGATGGCTCCATTACACTCATTTTTGTGGCTTCACATCATTTCCATTCTTTTTTTCTCTGACACAGAAACCGTCCGCTAAAGTAGGACTAAAAATATGAACAAAGCGTGCCAGACAGACAGTTTCAGTATCGTTGATGTACAACAAGAGGCTTCAGTGCTTAAAAATAAAACAGGTTCAAACAGTTCTGCTTTGTTTATAATTATGCAAAAAGAAAATAGAGCCTATGCTCATGTCAAAGATAAAAGCCAAACATAGACTTATAAGACTGACAGCAGAAATAAAACAAAGCCCACTGTGTTTCTTTCTGTGCAGTTTCAGCTGGGAGACGACAATAGCCTGTAGTGTGTGTTATTCCAGATGACTTCACAGCTTTCTGTTCATGTTACAAAAACTTGGGAATTATCAAACAATGACAAGTGGAAAGTACACTTACAATTTGTATTTGTTGCCATTAGGAAGAGGTACATAGCATATAATAATGCTCTTATTTAGTTCTGAACTGTTCTATGTGTAGCAGCTGAGTATTATTGCTAAAATACGAACACTCTCCAACAACCTCTATAAATGTTCTGTTTAATGTGAACATTTTAGAAATATAAGTATTGATGTGGATTTTACAGCCACTGTATGGTACCGTAATTATGCAAAGGCTATGCCTTTGTTAAGACTGCTCTGCAAATGAGCTGTTTATGAATCTACCAGACAGCTTTAACAGGAACATAAAGCTGGTGGCGAGCTTTCTATAAATGAATGGTGAAAAGTTAATGGGTTACATTTAACGCTGACTAGGTGTAGATTATAGGTGGTGTTTAGATTTTCAGATTCTATTTTTAGAAACAATAAGAAGTCATTTGGTTAATGAACATTGTTGGTCAGTCATGAAGGATTAAAGGCTGATATGGCACGCTTCGCTGTCATTTATTCATCTTGTTTTTCTTCTTTGACGCAGTGTAGTTAGTGGCTCGATGCTCCATCCTGTCATATTTATCATGGCCCTCCCTGGGGAGATGAATGAGAGCGGATTGGAAATTCATCACACTAAATACTTTATATTCATGCTGCCTAACAGTATGGCAGCAAACTATTTATGTGGGTCATTGTATGCATTCCAAAGCATCTTATCTGGGCATCAAGATTAAGATTTCCATGCATTGCCTGATTCCAAGCCATGACCTAGAATTCTCTGTTATTATGATCAATTATTATTATATACCGGAAGCAGCGATTGCAGTACAGGTCTCCATCACAGGTGTGACAGCGAAGGGTGGCGTCTTGGTTACAGATGCAGCACCATGGAAGCTCTTCCTCATCACTGCCTGATGGCTGGTGTACAACAGCAGCTGGTGTAATCTTGCTTTTAGTCGCAGTCTGTCATCAAACAGCATCAAATAAGTTTTATCTCAGTCAAACGGTTTGAATCTGCCTTTGGGTGTGTGTGTGTTCGGGTACCGCTTTTTTCTTTTCCGTGTTTCGTGGGCCGCTCTCTTCTAGAGGTATGTTGTAGCCACTGGCCTCATCGAGAGCAGCTTCTTCTGAGAGCTGCAAGCAAAATCAAAGAATGAAGTTATAGGATCAGTCACATGGTCAAACAGCAGCCTCTTGTGGCTGCCCTCACAGCTCTGAAGTAGTTCACGCTGCCCTTTAAGGGTTTCATAACAAATTAATTATTAATGATTTGTTATTATCTAGAGTACAACATGTACAATACTTTTTTTATCATGTAAATACCTGACCTGTTTTAACACCCTCCTAACAGCTTCTTCCTCAGTCTCCTCTTCACTGTCAGGTTGCTGGAAGTCCTCCATGGTAACTGAAGGTGCACCACAAAAATGTCACTTTTGTAACATAAGCACATCAATACTTCCGTCATAACTACAATGTTTAGCATATTATCTCATATTCACAGATACAACTGGAGCTACATCAGCTCTATGTACCCTTGTCTGGGTCTCGCCCTTTCAGTTGTGCCAGCCTCTTGGCCATGTGGAGGATCTGATCCTGGGTATGGTGCTCCTTTCTAAGCTCTTGCATGGCTTCCTCAAGCAAATGGTCTTTCTCAGCCCCCAGCTGCTTTGCTGTCTCTTGGTTATCTTCCATGTTCTCATCCATTGTTCCTCCATGTCCCTTATTGAGATCATTCATTAGACCATCTACACCTACAGAGGATAAAATGAGTAGTTCCTATTTTTAGGAAAACGGTGAAGCAGAAAATGTTGTCCTGTACATAAACACATACTAAACTGTACAAACTCATGTGATTAATCTACTGACTTTATATCAAACTTAACAGATTAGGTAATAACTTACTGCAGTCGGGATTCGATTGTTGGTTATCAATAGCAACTTCCTCTGTCATCTGAGTGATCAAATCTCTGGCCTGTTCAGTCTGACTTCGGTTATCAGGAGGTTTGTGCACCTGAACACAAAAACATCAGCCCTCCTGACAAATACCATCTTGAGAGAGTTGAATCCCAAACTGAACTGTATATTATATGGTATAAACTGGACAAACAAGCAGGCAGAGACAACTCACAGGTGGAGGAGCTTGAGATGGTGGTGGTTGACCTCGAAGAGCTGCCAGACGGTCCTCCATTTCCCCTGCAGAAGGCACTGGCTGCATGGGAGCCTTCAGAGCAGCAAGGCGAGACTCAAGCTCTCTCTCAGATGGGATAGATTCTAAAAATGGCCGGAAAAAGGCTTTGAATTACTTTATGAAAAAAAACATCACTGCATCTGTGAGACTGAATCATTATGGGAGCTGCTAATTAAACCTATATTACTTGGTTTAGTGTCTTCCTTTAACTTTTGAAGTCTCTCAGCAATAGCTTGGTCGTCTTTACTCAGACCTGCAGCTGGTAAATGACCCGCTTTGCTGCTTCTATTTCCTCCATGTTGAGCCAAATTTCCCTGTTGTTTGGCTTCAAGTGCAGCAACCCGTCTATGGGAGACATTAACATATGTACAATATATTATGAAGCTCTAAAATACATTTTTGCCCTTTAATATCATATACTTTCATATACTTACTTCTTGTAATTTTCCGGCGGGGACCATCTTCCTGTATTATTTGGAGATTCACCACTAACAACGATGGAAAGGAAATCAGTAAGATTTTTTTTTAAAAAACTGCAACTGTTTTTGGCATAGTTATGGTTTTACCTGGTCAGGTGGCCGTGGCACTGTTTACAGACCTTCTGCTGGGTGTTGCCACAGCGAGGCACCACAGCACTGAAAGTCAAACAGCTGGAGCAGAAGGAGCGGCCGCAATTCTTACAGCCCAGCTAGAAGAGATTATTAAAACGTAAAGTACAGAGATAACTTCCGCTACACACATTCATATGTACTGCTTTACTCTTGATATTACCCAGCATCGACTTACCTCCTTTTTGAAGAGACTGAACTTTGATGCACAGCAATTACATCGACTATCCATGCGTATAATGTCACAAGACAGGGAATTACAACTTATGTTGATCCACTGTGCGAATATATTAGAAGAATGACACAACTACAAATAATTTCAAAGCTAACTATAGATTTTCAGGAGTCATAACGCTGCCAGTGTAAAAACAGGAAGCACACCGGAAGGTGTAATATGACGCGATTGTTGATGTTCCTGTTTTCCGTTCCTCCAATCAGCTTTCTCTAAATTGTCTCGCGGCTCTGTTCAAAATAGATCCGTCCCAGCTCCAACGTTTAATGCAAAAAATCCAGGAAAGGAACAAAGCAAGCTTATAAGTGGTACGATTGAACTTTTATTTACATGTTATCGATGCTATTTTATGTGCGAAAGCCAAAATACGAGAAAGATGGTCGAACAAAAACAGCTTTTAGTCTTCTAGCTCTTTACGTATTGCACTCCCCAACGTCATTTGGCTAGGTAGCTAGCATAGTAGAAACCAGGGGTTTTTCGCTCTATTGATCCTAAATCTTACATGGAATTGTCGCATCTTTATATTAATCTTAGTCTGTTATTTTATATTTTACTTATAACATTTTTTCCACTTTGTCTGCTTTCTTTTCTCTTGTTGTTGGGCTTGCACCTGAGACCAGGGTAACGAATTTCGCTCCAGCACATGTACTTACATGCACTGTATATACACGCGTTGTAATGACAAATAAAGAACAATGACCATGAATCTTAATGTCACATGTTTTGAGCTTGTATCTTGGTTTTGCCCTCATTTATGGCGTCTCCATACTTATATTTCTCTAGCAGAAAGATTTAAACTAGACAAAATAAATATATTTAAAACCAGTATGTTGGCTTTTCCACAACAATTTCCCTTTGTATCGTCGGGCAACTTATTCTGTTTTAGGAGTTGATAGCAGGTTTGCCAACTTTACCAAGCTGAACTGCCTGATTCATGTTTTTTAACACTATCCTCTAAACAGTCAAAAGATACAACAATATAAAACCAAATGGTTACACATTTTCACACTGGATAAACTATATTTTATTAATTTTCCGGGAGAAGATGACCAGACCCCTTTAACTAACCACTAAAATCAAGGGAGATTTTGATGTTTGCTTTGATTTTCAAGTTGAACATTTCATATAAAGAGTCAGAAAACATCTGTGGTACAGTACTAGTTTTCACTTGATGGTTCTGAGAATTTAATAATAATAATAATAAAACACAAAACCTGAGACTAACTGATTTCATGTGTTTAGGAATCAAGATTTTATTTCCGCAATGGCAGAAGGAGGCGATATGGATTCTTTGGAGCTTAGCAAAGAAAACATCCAACCGCTGAGGCGAGGCAGAGACATATCAGCCTTACATCAGGCACTCAGTCAGCAGCAAGATGGAGCTGTCTCTGTCATCAACCAGCAGAGACAGTAAGGATGATTCCCAAAACACTAAACTGGATCTGGAAGCATTTCAAAATACATTTTAAAAAATGATCATACTTCATTTTGAGCATAAGAAACTAAGTTTTGTGACTCTATTTGTTCAGGGCCTTTGAGTCTGAGCTGCGTATGTATGATGGAGATGATCCACTTGATGTTTGGGATCGGTAAGTTCAATGCAGTTATGAAAATTTTATATACTTTATGTTTCAGTGTCCAGACATCTTTTCGCAGATTATATTTTTGTATATTATTTCCTGAAAGATTCCTCATATAATTCTTTGGTATATAAAAGACTTCATGGTCAGTATAATGACTTGAAAGTGCACTTTTATGAAGTTGCTCATGATCATTGATGATCAGGTGATTAAGTGATTTTGATTACTTATATTAAACCTCTTGAGTTGAAAATGTAACTTTAGTGAGACTTTTTATTTTTTTTAAATTTGGTAATTATTAAATTTTAGGACCTGGTAAAGACAGGATATTTTTTATGTCTTGGTATATAAATCTTTTGAACTGACTTTTTCACATGAGTATAGAAACGTCAAGCTGTATTTGGAAGCGGTGATCTTAAATCTTAACATAGTTCTGCTTTTCTTTGTCTTTTTTTTACAGGTATATTAAGTGGGCAGAGCAAACTTTTCCTCAGGGAGGAAAAGAAAGCAACCTCACCACACTGCTGGAGCGTGCTGTGACCAGATACACAGAGGAAAAAAAGTATCACAACGACCCTCGCTATGTTGAACTTTGGATCAAGTTTGTATGTGCACTTGTTTGACCTGTAAAATATTCTGGTAGCCATGCTCTCTTTTGACATGTTTGTGTTTGTGACACCAGGCAGAGAGCTGCCCTGAACCCCTGGACATCTACAGATACATGCAGACTCAGGGAATAGGACTGACACAGACATCCCTCTACATTGCTTGGTCTGAGGAGTATGAGAATCAGGGCAACTTCCGCAAAGCAGATCTCGTTTATCAAGAGGGCTTCAAGAAGTGTGCTGAGCCTCATGACAAGCTCCTCCAGTTTCACAGGTATGAATCTATGTAGTTTATTTCTTACACTATTTATGGGGTCTGAACATTTGCATGCATATTCATAGGGCTCTGCAGGCACGTGTGTCACGGCAGGTGATGATGCGTATGCAGGACGACAGTAGCGACGATGAGCCTAAACAGCCTGAAAGAGTTTCTCTGGCTGACCTCAAACACAGAGGCAAGAAGAAAGCAATCGCTCCAGTCAACAGAACTGGATCTGCAATCAAAAGTAAGTACAGAATCCTGATGTACAGCAGCGTTCTGACATCTTTAATAAATAACAATCATTGTTTTTTGAATAGGCATTTTATTTTCTTAATGTGTTTGTGTAGGCATTTCTGGAGGCCTGCAGTCACACGGAGGCACTGTCCTCGGCAACGCCTCAAACAGTCGACTAGTGATCTTCGATGAGAACAAAACTGAACATGCCGGTCCCTCAGAGTCTAAGTGGGAACCTTGGGTAGCTCCTCCAACATCAAGGGCAAAGGAGAATGAGCAGAAACCTGAAAGATGGTGCGACGTGAAGGTACAAGACAGTGTTTGCTTATTGATTTCAAATGTGCATTTACACACTACACAACTGATGCTTTATTTATTTATTTTTAAAAACATATCACAGCTACCACAGAAAACTAAGTCTGGACACACTGTAATGGCTCCACCGCCTCCCAAACCCACCTTCCAGCCGTTTGTTGAAGAGTCAGACCAGCTTCCTACGATGTAAGTGAATCCAAAACCCAGCAATAGTTAAAAGTTTGGACCGTAAAATGAATGCTTTTATATATGTCCTCCCTCAGGACACCATGTAAGATCAACCCAGCGGTGAACTCGGTTCTGTCTGTGCGTAAGCCACGCAGAGAGGAAACGCCTCTGAAAAGACTGCAGGATCATCATCAGCAACAGAAAGAGGCAGAAGAGGGGAACGTACAGGAGCAGAACATGTACTGTAAAGAGCTGCTGCTCAGTGGCGCCAGAGAGTTCTGCTTCGAGGAACTGCGCAGTGAGCGCTACTTCAAAAAGATGGCGCAGGCATCGCAGGAAGCCAGAGAGGTGGAACAAGTTACTGCCAGTGTTGCAAACTGATGACGATAATATTTTTACCATTGGTTCATAGGGTTTTATGTGTATGTGTATTAAGCTGCATTATATTGTTGTAAATATGCTTTTCATGTAGTTTTACTGACTGAATGAGTAACACAGATACTGGAGACAGTGTTGTAGATGCGAAGGCTTTATTGCTTGTAGGAACACCACAATAATGTGTTGTAATTACTCAGCGTTAAAGTCGGCATAGCATGAAATATATGAAATGAAAAACAAATTTCCTCCATGTCTCAGCTGTTGAAGCCCTCTTTAGCCATTTGTTTGTCTCCAGGTGTTCTGAAGAACATTGCTTTTTTTCTGTGTTGCTTTTCAACATTGCATTCAGTTGCAGTTAGATCCAGTTTGCAGCTCAGTTTCAGCTGCAGTCACACAGTTTCGGCTACGCGCCACTGATGTCTAATAAACATGTTTAAATTTCTGACTGGTGGGATGGTGGTGTTGACTTCAGGGAGACTGATGAGTATGGTGGTAATGTTCTGTCAGCAGGTGGCATGTAAGGTACGACATGAGTTGCACTCCAGCTAATGGCGTTTTTTTTTGGATTACTAATGGAGCACAAGAGCAATTTAGCACAGATGATAATCTGCTGATGCTATTATTTTTCCTTTTTTGTGTGCAGTGTACTCTTGTACTTCTTGCCAGGTGAAAGAGAGCAGATCCAGGAGTGGCTACGCAGAAAGTACTGCGAGTTCTTAATGTGACGATGGGATCCACTTCACACACACTTGATGAATGGCTTGATGAATTGATGAAGATGGATGCTTGGCTCATTAGCAAGTGAAATCCATCCTTTGCAGTTGTGATTAGGGCAGGTTTTCCCCAAAAGACTTATCCTGATGCACTAGCATAGTGCTTCCTTTACAAGAACAGAGGTCACACTCGTGTTGGAAACAGGACAATTCATATTAAAGTGGCAACTCCTTATATCTTTATTTTATTTCTGAAGTCAAAGGCATTCAAATTTAGGCATAAGCAATAAAAAACACGATCCACCATGCAATGTTCCATCCCAATGCATCCTTTTTACTCCTTTTTGGTATGACTTCTTGTATCCATAACTGTCTTATTACGCTGAATACATGAGTTCAAGCTATCGCCCTTTCCCTAATGCACTGCAGACATGTCCTCCAGTGGTGTTACAGAGATATGAAAGGGAACACTTAGGCGCCGCATGGGCCGTGTTTACAGTCAACGTTCTCAGCCTATTTGTACGGTTGATGATTACACGCACCAGTTAGCAGAACGTTCCCAGTTCAAGCCTTTGCTTCATTTAGAGGATGTGAGATGGTCTTTTTGCCTGCACTAAAGTGGTCTGAGAAAAAAGCACAGGGAGCAGCATTGACTCTTCCTCAGTGTGGCTAAAGGGGATCATCTTCAAGCAGTTGGTAAAATAATGTTCACTTCAGAAACTAATTGGGATGATTATGTTGTAGATTTGACTTCCAGTTACTAAAAGTGTTTTTTTAGCATCATGAGTTTGATTGTAGTATCAGTGGAGGTAAATATGTCAGTGGTATTGTCTGTGCTGCAGCACACCTGACACACATCAGACTTAATTAGCAGACTTGTGCAGAGCTTAACATTAAAGTCTGCTAATTACTCATTGACTTGAGTCAGGTGTGTTGCAGCAGGGAAATTTCTAACACTTGCAGGCTGCTGCCTGCTCTTGAGGCCTGGAGTTGCCCCTTCTTGACCCAGTCACACAAGCTTTTCTATGTAAAGAGTTGCCAGAACTTGCAGCTTTTCTCAGTAAAGAACTCTCGCTTGATATTTGATCTATATTCTTTTAAAAGACGTGAGCTCTGAAATATCTTGGTCTTTTTATATAATAGAGAATTAGTCACCACCTCTGTCAACATGTAGCTGAGGTAGAAATGTCCAGACCAGAATCTCTGGACAATGTGATAAAAATCAGCAACTACTATTTAGTAATTATGACTTTTTAAAATTTTATTTCCTTTTGTTATTTAACCATCAGATCTTGGACGGTTTAATTGCCACACAGTTGAGGAGCAAAATTTCAGTTGTAGCGGCTTCATGCAACTCAGAAAAGAAAGTGGTGAGTAAATAATTAGGCCAGGGGTGTCAAACTCAGGTCCTCGAGGGCCGGTATCCAGCAGGTTTTTGTTGTCTCCATGCTCCGACACAGCTGACATAAATTACTTAATAGGTTGACAAGAAGCTGCTGGATCTATTTGATTTGCATCAGGTGTGTTAATGCAGGTAAACAGCAAAACTTACTGGATTCCGGCCCTCGAGGACTGGATCTTGACACCCCTGAATTAGGCCATTGCAATAATACAAACATATATGAAAGAAAATTGATGATTTGTTGAATCATGTCTCATCAGAGGAAAGATGTTGCTCCAAAATCTGGTCGTTTTTCAGGAAACACGGCAATTATTTAATATTATTTAATTATTTCTGCTGCGCTCGCCCTGCAGAATTAAAGTGGATTTATAGGTCATCTTGGAGCCTCAATTTAAAATGTCAAAGGATTGTATCAAGAAATGATATTAGCCTGAGCTTAGTTCTGAAAGTCCACGGTGTAATCTTTATCCATTCTTCTTTACACATTCTTCCCAAACAATGGCATGTCTGGAAAAGCAAATATTTAAGGCAGTATGACTAATGCGACTACGAGGCTTTCATGTTAATGACACCGTGACCCCTGTTTTACATTATATCTTTAATCATATGAAGTAAGCATTTCTAGGAGTTTCCTCAGTGAAGCTGGTTAATATTTAATGTTTCTCCAGGGCTGCATGGTGGTGCGGTGATTAGCGCAGTAGCCTCACAGCAAGAAGGTTGCTGGTTTGAATCCTTTCTGTGTGGAGTTTGCATGTTCTCCCCATGTTAGCGTGGGTTCTCTCCATGTTAGCGTGGGTTCTCTCCGGGTACTCCAGCTTCCTCCCACTGTCCAAAGACATGCTGTTATGTCAACTGGTCCTTCTAAGTTGCCCTTAGGAGTGAACGTGTGTGAGTGGTTGTTTGTTTCTTTGTGCTGCTCCTGTGATGGACTGGCAACCGATCCAGGGGGTTACCCTGCCTCTCGCCTGATTGCTGGGACAGTCTCCAGCTATCTGTAACTCTGAACTGGATGAAGCGAAACTGGATGGATGTTTCTCCATTTTGTTGCACACATTAGATAATTCTTTGACTACATATGTAATATACCAAAGGCAAAATAAAAGTATTCATGCATCAAATCAAAACTGAATTTTGCTCAAAATAAATGAGTCTTCTCTCTCGCAAAGCATACATATGAAAGATTATGTTTGTTTCATTAAGTCCTTATCATAAAAGCATGCAAGTGCTAAATTAATTGATGTTTTGATCTGCTGATCTTCTAGTTTGGCCAGACAGAGAATAGTATGAGTACATAAACAACTCAGCCCAGTTTTGGCAATTAATACAGTTTAAAAAAAAACATATTTTAACACATGAAAAAACTTAACTTAAAAGAAATTTAATATAATAAAGAAATAAAATATAGTCACACCAATGATCAATTATACTAAACCATGTTTTTTCATTACTTCCAACTGGGACATCTGTCATTGTTATGCAGATTGGTTCACGTAGCCCTTTTTCCTTGACTTTATTTCACGTGTAAGGAGGACATCATTCTAGTCCATTCTAGCTCTTTTCCAACCTCCTTTCACATCAAAATGCCATGTACTACATGCATGCCCCAAATCTGACTCACTCTTGCAGGCAATTTCTGCATGACTTGACCCTAATACATTTTCCTTCGTTGAGTCTTGTTCTAGCTGCTGCATAAATTATTCAGGAAATGATTGTGGCACAAAGAGACGGGAATGTTTTACTTGAGTAATGATGCTGGATCAGATGTGGAGCCGCTCTTAAGTTCAGCTTCTTTTGCCTTCACCCACAAGGATTTTTGGGTCACAGAGGACTAAGAAGAGATTGTGAGGAAGGGGGGATGAGGATTGCACCTCCTTTAAAAGTATCCGTGCAACCCCATTACATGTGTTTAGATACAAACAGCCCCCCCACCTGCCAACTGCTCTTCCTGACCCTGTTGTTCCATGGATAATGCATTTGACTGAACAGCAGCTCACTGAGTGAACCCTCGTGTTCTTGTGTCACCCACGTTATGTGTAAAGGAGACAGGGAGAGAGAAATGAAGGGGGGGAGGGGGATAAACGGTATCTCAGGTGATGAGGTGTAGAGTTCTCCTTTCCTTGTGGTCACTGGGAATCAGCTTAAAATTACACACATGCAAATTCACCCAAACACATGCAGCTATCAGTTCTTTTACAGCCCAATGAGGGAGTGGGAGGAGGCAGAGAAGGAGGGAAGTGATAAAGAGAGAGGGAAAGGGAGGGTGTGTGTGTGTGTGTGAATGTGTGTGTGTCTAAAGAGAGCGACAGCGAGCTTGAGAAGGAGAGGAAGAGAAAAGGGATGGATGGAAGAAGCTACATGGGGCCATGATATTCTCTCCTCCTGGATGCTGCCTATCCTTTTCATGGCTTTGTCCCTCCTTTCTATGGTCCCTTGGAGCAGGCACCGGTACACGGCACAGCACTCAGCCACGGAGCCGGGGATGAATCAGTCCCAACAAAGAGCCTTTGAGATGGCAGCGTGTGCTTCTGCCTGGAGGGAAGAACGCATCAGGCTTTCCCAGGCAAGCGGCAGCCTGCAGTGTGCTCTTGCTTGAGAGCCAGCCCTCCTCGTCATTCTGTGTATGAGAGAGAGCACCATATACCCGTGTGTGTGTGTGCGAATGTGTGTGAGCTGTGTAAAATAGTGTATTTGAATGTGTATGTGCACAATTTTGCTTCCAATCCTTCCTGGAGGAGAGAGGCTCTCCTAACTGGACAGCAAGGTAAGGAGGACTGACTGATTTCTCTTTTTCCATTAACAATGGTTTATCCCTCCAGAGCCCTGTTTTCCAGCTATCCACAACAAGGAGAGAGAGGGGGAAGGATGGGGAGGGTGAGGGGGATAAAAAAGGAAAAGAGGCTTAACGTCATTGATAAAGACCAAGCTAGTGTTTGCCATCGTTAGGCATCAGCCTAGGAAGAGGAAGGAGAAGGAGGAGGTGGAGAGACTGTGAGCAGAATGCAGCGCAGCCAGGTGCGGATGCTGATATGGGGGAGGAGGGGTGGTGGATGTGGGGGGGAGTAAAGGGGACAACTGAGGGGGTTGTTAGATGTAGTCAGTGGTGGAGCGCATCTCAAAAGAGGAGCTTTCACCTTCTGCTCACTCCTCCTCTTCATAATCTCTCCGAGCTCTTTCTCCCTCTGCTTCTGTCCTTCACGTCTATTTGCAGGAAAATGATGTCACATTTCTTTAAAATGCCCACTTTTTGGTGGGGTTTGAATTTAGCAGCTGCTATTTGCCACCGTGGATAGAAGCTTCCTGTGTCTTCTAGCGTGTGCATGTGTAGGCTGAGTTCTCAGGTGAGCTTTTCTGGTCAAGCCAACGCTGGAGGATTCAAGCTGCTGCTGCTGCATTTGGACACCTCAGTAGGGGATTGCTGTGAGAAAACAGGCACAAGAGAAGAGGCTGATATGTGGCATATGTTGTGGCACAAGAGCATGTACATGAGAAGTAATGATTGACTCCAAATTTGGGCCATTAAGAAACAAAAAGTCTGCTTTTACACTGAAAAGTAGCCAGGTTTGCTAATTCTCTCTGTTAGTCTCTTTATTAGGAGCTAAGAGTAGAGCGGAAATCAATCTAAAGGTGAGGTGTTTGAAAGTTTATAGATTTTACTGCCCAGAGCTTCAGTATCACCAATGTATTCATTCTTACTGTCACAAAAAAAGCTATTCTTAATCCTGGTTTTACCTTGTAAGAGTCCATGAATTCACATGTTATCGTTGCACGCACCATCCCCAAAACATCAAGGACAGTTTTCCCCCGTGGCAGTCAAAAAGATTACACTTTTAGTAGTGAGCCAAATAAGCTACAGTGAGTGGATTTTGTAAAGCTCCCATGATGATGTAACTTGAAGTAAAAGCTGTATGTTTATGTCTTAGGTTGCTCATTGATATTCAAGACAGAAAAGGAGGAAAAGGGTAGAAGAGGTGACTGATAAGGTCTGTTTGGTGCACACACACTCACACGGTTGAGCATCTGCTTTACCGAGGGTGACGTGTGCATTCCAGCATCCTCTAATATTTTTGGAGGTTGTCTCAACTTTCTCAGTTTGCCTTCACGTTCTCAGAGACTCCCTGTGAAACACAAACAGACAGGCGGCGAAAAACTCATGCACATGTAGTGGGACGCTGACAGGATAGGAAGCGATGGGGACATCTTGCATGTACACGATTTCACGATGGTTTTCAGGAACGTGTGTGTCAAGTTCATGTCAAGGAGGGAACGGCGTGCATTAGCAGCTTAGCGTAGCCACTGGCCACAACGCGTCAGGCACTAAAGATTAAAAAAAAAGACTCTTAGTTCAAATTAGAACAGCATGACATGAGTCTCCTCTCTGGGCTGAAACAGCATCCATGCTGGGTGACAGAGAAGGACAGCAGAGTTAGTGCTGCCTGATACTATGAAGGAATGTGAGCTTAAAAAATACTGGAGAGACAGGCTGAATCCTTGCCTAAACAAAAACAAAAAAAACATAAATCATAGCTTTCATAAGCACATGCGCATACAGTAAAGCTTGCACCAAGTCCTCGTACATCAATAAATTATACCCAAGAGAGAAGAGTCAGGCTCATGCTATTGGTTCAGCCTGATCATACGTCTCCATCAGCACAGCGTCAAATTGTTCAAAGCACTTGTGAGAGCCAAGAGTATCTTTAATTAAACAGAGTGTTGGTCAGTGCTGCATTTCCTTACCATCTCCACTTTGGTCTCTACAGTTAAATACATATTGGAGCCCTGCACGGAAACACATACACCTTGCAGTAACAGCTATTTTTCTAGTGATGTGTCAGCGTTCAAATAGCATCCCATAAAAAGCCTGAAACAGTAGAAGTGTTTCTTTTATAATCCCATTATATAAAGGTGTTTGAGGAAGATAGCAGTAGCTCTTACCAGACATTTATGTCCACACTCCTCCCTGCAGGATAGAACAAACTAGTTCTGTTGTCCATTTTGTTTCCTAGGAGAATCAGTGTCATTATGTCAGGTGACAGGATGATGTATGCGCGTGCTTAATGCAACTATCTTGTCCTGGAGTCTTCTTTACCTGTTTACTGCAGAGAAGCTGATGGAGAAAAGAGCTACAAACATTACTGTGTTACTAAATGACAGTTTTAAAACTTGTCAGCTTTGTTTTTTTCTACAATCGCGCCCTTTATTTTCCTCATCGACTGTTTTTGTGTCACTAAAGCCAAGTGTCCAGCTTCTCTTTTTCTCCTCCTGTCAATATTAACACAAAGACTGACGTTCGCTCTCACAGATGTCTGCCCTTGAAAAACCAACAACCCACATTGCTGAGTAGAAACATTGTCTTTCACTGTGCACGTCCTTTCCCGAGGCCTTCTTTTACTGTCAGAACTTGAGAAGATCGCAGACATGTTTTTTGATGATTTGCTTTTCTTCCACGACTTCATTTGCATGTTTGAGTAAAAACCTACACATGATGCATTGCTGCAAGTTTTGTGACATTTCCAACTCTTCACGACGTGTCAGTATCATTGAACTACCTACGTAAATGTGGTTCACAGTAGTTTTTTTAAAAAATGTTTACTTATTTGTAAAAAAAAGGGGGAACAATGCATATTAATGAACATTGTATACAAATGTAAATATGCCAGATTATAGCCTTAGGCTAATTTCCATCTGCAGACCTCCTGGCAGGTTGATGTCATAACATAAAAAAGTATTTACAAAAACTATACAGAAGAGGACAAAGGGCACAAGGACAGGAAACAGCGATCAGTCCAGACATGATAATGACATATTTATTAAATAGACACATAAATAGAACTATATTCAACTATATTGCACAGACCCCTATTGCACTTATTCATATTGCACAAACTTCTATTGCACATGTCCCATATTGCACAAACCCTTCAATTATTACCTCTAATAGATCCAAAAAGAGCTATAGAAATTAAATCTATGTACCAAATTTCAATGTGAAGCAATAATTTAGGACTGCTGCTCCTATAAAGACAACACTGTACAAACAGCTAAAACCAGTTTGCACAACAGCTAATTTTTAACAAAAGAGGAAGATTTGTAATATTCTGCAACATTCCTCATATTCCAAGTGCTTTGTCATGCATAATATGCAGCATCAGAACGCTTGCATGAAATATGCATGACTGCATCATGTCATCCATGTTGCTGGTTGTAGTTTATTGCATCACATGTCATCTGTCGTCCATTGATATTCAGTGTCTCCAGAGGTGACTTCAAAGAGAAAGCAGACATCAGCATAAATCATAAACAATGATATCGTTCTCTCCAGTCACATTCAGTTAATTATATTTCCTCGAGCCCACAGAAGGTGAATACATCTATGTTTTAGCCCACAGAAAACCTCCCTGCTGCCCCCCTCTAGAGGCAGTCTCATAGCAAAATGTCCCCATATTAAAGCTGATTGAAGTTCTGCTTTTACCTAATAGTAAAACAACAGTTATGAACTCGATTCCATCTACGTTTTTATGTAATACTTTAGATGTAGCCCCCTCTGAGTCACTATAGCTGGCTTATGCTTATACATGCATTTACAAACCCAAAAAGAGGATTACCTCATCTCCACCATCTCCCACCCTCACCTCACTATTTGACATGAATTCCCGCACAAAATAAACACGTGTCTAATGCTAGAGAGGAGGGGGAGATGATGTGTACTAAAATTAGATCACTGAGGGGCTGGAGAAAATCCTGCAAGCACAGTCACCTGCACATTTGCTGCATTTCTGCATGCACGCTAACAAAAACAAAGATGGAAAATTTAGGGCAAACCGGGAATAAAAAAATCATTTGGTGCAGCTCGGGAGCACAGTGGCATCAAGCAAATCCAATATCTCTCTTATCTCTCAATCCCCTCCCACTCAGCCACAACTCCTGCTCGGGGTGATTTCAACATGAAAGGAAGGCGAGAGTGCCCTGTCCTCTTCTGTCATGTTGTCTGCAGGAAACATATGGATTGCTCGGTTGAATTTCTGCATGGCAAGAGAGGCCAAGCCACTCTGCCAGGTGGAGAAGCTCCATCTAGTCAGGGGTAAGGCTGTTATTGGATACTCATTTGGATCTAGATTAGAATCGGATTAAGAGGCAGCCCCTATGGGGAGAAATAAGGTCTATTTGCTTGTTTTTTTCACAATTTAATGCATCTTTTTAACAGTTTTATTATAGTTTTTGCTGATGTCCTTCACAGGAACAGAATTTCTGAGTTATTGTTGTCCTACACTTAGCTCGAATGACTTTATTCCAGTTATAATAATCCTAATCAATCAGAATCTTAGGAATGACATCATCCTTTCTGGTTCTTCATATTTCTGACAGCAAAACTGCTTTTTCTGCTAAGCTTTGCTTCAGCACTTTGATAGATTTAAGACAACCCACTGAGGCATATGGTCAAGTCCCAGCAGTTTTGAAGGATGTGACTAGAAAGCGAAGTTCTACGTTTGGCTCTGCTTTATCTGACGCTGTAGAAATCAATAGGATGTTGTTATCAAGATAGTCATGGACTTGGCAGAGTTAAAGGGGTCATTTAAGGGTCAGCTACATGTGGTAAAAAAAACCTGGTAAATCAATAAGTGCAATAACTTTGTATTAGTTTTGTCCTAGCATGAATTAGCAGTGTGCGAGTTGCAACTTGTTTCTTAGATAAGAGGAAGAGTGGTGAAAGAAACAAACATCCTGATAAAGCTCTCTTCTCTGCTGCTTTGAAACGATGACGCTCGATGCGGTACAATTAAACCAGTATACACATTTGCTGTGACATCACATTATTGCTGGCAGTGCATTTCACTCATGAGTAAATATCGATTGATCGCCTTGTAAAGGAATACATGATTGTAAATGTGTAAATATTTGTTCAAGCAGTGTCAGTGTCTGCATGCTGACCAGTTATCTAAGCAAACAGCTTCTTGTGCTGCAGGAAGGGAAAAATACAGATAGTAATCTTTAGTATATATCTTATTTTATTATTCACAAAGAGCTGCGTTTGGTTGTTTGAAGCCTCTCTGTGTCTGGAGGAAGGAAAATGGGTCTCTGCCTTTGCAATACTTCCAAGTCTGACTATAATCCCAACCCCAACTCCTGTTTGTCACACCATAATGTCCCTGTCAGATAGAATTAAGGTCCTCCCCAGCACAATATTATGTACATAGGGAGAGCACAGAGTGATACCTTTATGCAACACTTAGCATATTAGCCTTGTGATTAAATCATGCTTGGAGGGTGACATATTCCTGCAAGCAGTACCCCTCCCATTCTATCCCGGTTCCCTTATTGAAACAGGACTTAGGTCACATGACCAATGAGAATGACCTCATTTTACCTTCCAGTGATCCAGCGGTGCGGGTTAGTCACCAGTACATCTCATAACAAGAGTTGTTCATGCGCCGATTAGAGATGTGCTGGTCTCAGGGGTGGAGGTGGAGGGAGTAAAGGCAGCCATCGTGATTGCTTGCAGGGTCATGGAGGGTTTCAAAACTAATTTCTCAGCTTCCATCATTTCATTGTGCCTAGCAGGAGATTGTATCAGATAAACTCAGGGCACCTAGTAAGCCTTGTGATTTCAAATGAGATCCTGTTTTGCTAAACCAAACAATGTTTACTTCGGTTTAGGAGCACGTTTGGCTTAATGACATGCTAACATGCTCATGCAGTGTTATTCTTCTTTAAAAATATATAATATTTTCCTCATTAGCCATTTTTGTTTAGTGTACGTGCATGCAAACAACTGCATAGCTGTTGTTTAACTATTGTTAGGTGCACTTTAGAGTGAATATCCTCAGGAAGTGTTTTGGGTAAAAGCATTACAGATGTAAAGGAGAATTAAAAAATCACAGTAAAATCATAAATTAAATAAAAGTAATAAAGAACAGAACATATAAAGTTACTGTGCAGATGTAGGCAGAGGCTCAAGACCTTTTTAGCTTTTAGCAGAATTATTCTCTTATTTAATTGTTTTATTTAACTTCATTTATTTATTTATTCATTCATTTAATTTACTTATTTATATATTTACTTATATATTTTTTATATATCTTAATAATATTTTATGAAGTTCTTTATATACATTTTATTGTTTTTGTTTATTTGGCTCTTATTGTTTCTTAAGGGTATTTTATTATATTTAGACTCCAGTGTTCTCC
>JBAMHV010000021.1:7300088-7340644 GCA_037177535.1 Pseudomugil gertrudae | reverse complement strand
TGAACCCGCAACCAAGAGTGAAAACCAAAGGACTAAAATACAAACTGAACTAAACAAGACCCAGGTGAACCCAATCAGAATTATCAGGTGAAATCAATGAAAATCAAAACAGGAAACCAAAAACACACCCAAGTGTCCAAACCATGACATTAATGTTCTGATCTACCTGTAAAACTATTCAAAGTTTGTCTTAATGAAAATAGTCTTTGATAAAATGCTGTGAATCATGAGCTTCAATACCTCTTAGCTCGTTTAGACACAACAATTTTAGATTTTAGACCAAATTATTATCTTACAGATGTGTCTCGATAATCTACAGCCATTCCAGCAACATGCAAATCAAATGCACTAAAACTAATCTTTCTTTTTTTTATTTTATCACCTATTAGAACATTTATCTGGGAGGCTTGGTACAGTGATTTGCAAGCTGTAATGAAAGTATTTTAATGACCTGTTAGGTATGTGTTGTGGGAAGATTTAATGAAGTAGTGGGGTAAGGGCTGTGTCATATCCTGAGACTTAGCCAGCTTGTCCTGCATTACAACTGAAGTCTCTGGACCCATCAAGAAGAACAAAAGACCTTCTGGAGAAATCAAGCCTGTGTAAAATAAGAAGATACACTGTAACATGTACAAGTACAAAAAGCATTGTTCACTATGTCAGACATCTAAAAAAATAAGCTGGACATCTACAAACCTCTGTTGGAGTTGCTGGTGCATGGTTCATACTTGTCAATCAGAGCCTTGATCTGGTCTTGCCGCAGACGTGGAAAAAGCTCCTCATTAAGCCGCGAGTCCCTCTGTTTCTCGTTGAGGAACTTAGTGAAATTCTCCTTTGTCATGGTGGGTTTGGTGGAGCTGAAGTGCAAAGTGACACATACATCAGAAATGCTCGGCTCATCGTGACCCACTGACTTCCACCTGAGTTCATGCAAGAGCGAGATGGAGCCTCAGACTGGCTGTTAGGCCAGAAAGTTCCACTTAACAATGTGCATCTGCACTGAGGCAAATTTGCTATTCAATAATCAAACATTTAGTCGTAAGAGGACTTACTATGAGGTGAAGATTTCATAGATTTCAGGCCGAGGACAGAGATTTGTCATGAAGGTCTTGAAGGCAGATTCAGTGAACACATCCGACTTCATGGTGTCAAACTGTAAAGTAAGGTTGTAATTATTAAAGTTTAAATTGAAAAAAACAGTTCACTGTTCGTTTACTTATAAAAAAAAACTTCCACAGCATGGGGGAGGTCCACCCAGTAACCTTTCTGTGTGGAGTTTGCATGTTCTCCCCATGTTAGCGTGGGTTCTCCCCATGTTGGCGTGGGTTCTCTCCAGGTACTCCAGCTTCCTCCCACAGTCCAAAGACCTTGGGGATAGGCTGACTGGAGACTCTAAATTGCCCATAGGAGTGTGTGTGCGTGTATGGTTGTTTGTCTCTGTGTGTGTTGGCCCTGTGATGGACTGGCAACCTGTCCAGGGTGTACCCCCCCCTCCCACCTGATGTCAGCTGGGATTGGCTCCAACCCCCCTGCGACCCCGTTTAGGGAATAAGCGGTATAAAACGGATGGATAATATATTAATAAGCTGTAAAAAAGGCAAAATTGGGTCAGCATTTAAACTACAGGAAAGGTTTTGCTTCTTACTTTTCCTTTGGGGAGGTGTGCTGCTGCCAAGGCACTTTCGACTCTCTTTTTATCAGCAGGGAACATCTTGTAAATGCTTCAAAAAGAATTGGTAAGACACTGAGTGACAAATCTGAAAATACACTGGTCAAACTGACCACCTCTTGGTTACACTGTGACCTACTTCTTCACAGGAATCTTCCCGTCTTTGTTGGTGTGGAGAGAAATGCGGACATATCTGAGAACGAATGCAGAGCATTTCCATTAGAACTAGATTTGCATGTAATAATGAACCTCTCTAATGATTCATCCATCATCTGCTGCACAACATTCACTTACATTTTATCCAGGAAGACTTGTCTGCATGCATTGTTTCTCGCAGCATTGTAGGCAATCGCATATATGTCATTTGCCCAGTTCTGTTGTGTATTTAAAATAAACAGTTAACAGAAATGTTGTGTTAAATTGGAAAAACTTTCAGGCCTCGCCACTAGAGGGTGTCGACAAAATAGTACCTCAGGAAATGATAGTAGATGTTGCATTAAAGTAATTTTATTACAACTGATTAAATCTGGATGTTAGGGCCATAAAGTCTAATAAAACGTAGAGAGGAGCAGACAGTGCCTCATTGGAAAGGAAGCAAAGGTTTATTGTGTAATAGCTGATTACCAAAGGCTGCATTCACAGGGGATAAAAGACAGACTAAAGAGTTAAATGAAATTAGCTGTGCCGGTAACACACAGGTTTAGTTTTATACACTGTTATCCTGGTTTATTACCTGCGTCACTTTATCCTTGGAAGCAAAGAAGTTATGATAAGTCAGATTCACCGTGTCTGGACCTGAGACAATAGTTAAGGTTTTGGCAAGATGGTTGCTGTCTGGGAAGTCCAGATTGAAGACATTGCGGACTTTTGGATGCTGTGAGAAGCAAAAAGTACACCGTAAAAGGTCTTTTTTTTTCTATTGCTCATCTAACTTGTTACAGTAATTAATTTATTGATTAAAAAAAAGAAACGCCAGGTAAACAACACACATTGCATGTACTGATTGGACAATTGAAAGCTTCACTTTAGGCAAATAAGGTAGCCATGACATGCAAACATATACAGGAACACAATGAGTTTAACACACACACACACACACACACACACTGGCATTTAGGTAACAATACAAACAAGACAAGAGAAACACAATACGTTCGACTCTGCCCTTCAGGATTTGCCTCTTTACAATCAATCACTTCTGTTCTATTCTCACTGATGCAAAACTGACGTCAGCAATGGAATAGCTTTCCCAAAAGCTCCTCTGGGGCTAAAAAAGAAGATGTGCTTCCATCTGCACCCCAACTGAAATGATGCAGCTCTCTAAGGGAAACAGAAGCATGACAGCAGTTGCATATGGCCACTCTTCAGAGAGCCTGTGAGGAGTAGAAACAAATTGAAACTACAACTGTTAGCTTTAAGCTCAGAAGAAAGGAGACCTACATTAAAAATGTCTCCACTCATGACTTATTCTGTAGCGCAGTGTGCTTTTGTTTGTGTGTGCTGGGGTGTAGCCTTGGTACTTTGTTCTTTGCTGTTTTTGCAATGCAAATATGCTTCTCAAATTATTGCACAAACTAAAGGCTTGACACTGTATTTGCATGCATGCAGAGATTCTTCCACACATATTTATTTCAGAATATGCTGCAAAAGAGCAGATTATACTTCAAATACTCACTTTAGGAAGTTTTGCGTATTTTCCTGTTCTGGTGTCTCTGATAGTAGCAACGTCAAGGAATGTTGTCTCCTAGAAATCAGAAACAGAGTCATCTCTAACACAACGTTTAACATGTAGGCACCAAGCCAAACATGGATCTGGATACAAGTCAGGAGCAAAAAATGATTCTGTTTGGGTGATCATAATCTCAGTTGTCTTAAAAGTAATATGCAGGACAGTGCTTTCCTCTTTTCTTTTAATTTAAATGCTCATTTACACTTTGTATCGCTGCATCAGCATTTCCACACATCTGAACTGGGTGTGTGGCTTTCACTGCTTTTTCTGATTAAAACCGTTGCCTCAGTGGAGGATGAACCACTGCATCACAGCCCAGTGGCACAGCGCACCAGGGTGCTGAGCTCACAGCAGTACCCGTCAATAGCTGCAGAAGCAGGAAGGTGGTCACAGAAGCTCTGAGCTGTCCCACAGCTTCAGCAGATCCTAATCGCATGAACGTTACACACATAATAGATGCGAATCTGGGACATGATCCTCCGCTTGCTGCAGTTAGATGCTGAATTTAATGTTATTCAGTGCACCTGTCCTGCAATAAGGTCCTCTCTTATTAAGTCTATCAGTTTATCAGTATCTGTCATCACTGCTGTGATGGTGTAGACTGACTGCATGTGTTTCTAATGAATGCACAGGAAGGGCTTGTATGTTATAATTCATTGTAGAGATTTTAGCTGTGTACTTTGAGAAATATATAAAAACATGTCCTACTTCACAAAAGAAATAGGAGTTATGTACTCAAAGAGCACTAAGGTTGAGTTTAAACCCATAAAACCAGAGTTAAGGCAGCTTTTCAGACTCTAAATATTAATTACCTTGCTTTGGTTAATCCAGTAGACATAAAAACCTTTGGGATCCATTTTCATGGTGATTGGAACAGTTTTGGTTGAGTCCTAAAAGGAAAAAGAGAGACTGCATTTAATTGATCTAATAAAACCTTCTTATTGTGCTGGAGATGTACTGATAGTTTGATTAAAATTAAGTTATACTGAAATTCAAAGGGAAAATCTGTGTTATTATGAGACAAAGAGTTTCATCAAACATTTAATTTAAATCTAAATCATTTTATCTCATCATCAGAATTTTGGTTTTACAATATTCACTCACCTCAGACCACTTGGTAAATCTTTCTCCTTTGACCAGATAGTCTTTGACCTCTGGAGGTTCAAGAAAGTATCTCTTCTTATTCATTTTGTCCTCTTAGAGCAGCCTATTCTCCCAAAACATTCCTATAATATCCCTAATATTTAGATATCCACCATTGTCATACTAATTACCCAGCAGCATATCTTTCCATCTGCTTTGAAATGATGCAGTAAGCTGAAGCTCAGCTGATCTGAAGGCAGTCAGGATGTACTCCTGCTAATGTGCATTGCAAATTAAGTTAAAAAAAAAGGCATGTAACATGACTAAAGGTGGATGTGCTGTTGTCAAATTGCCTATAGATTCAATATAGTATTGTTTGTTATCATCCAATCAACATTTTCTCCAGTTTAGAAAATAAGATGAATTTATATCTTTATGTATTTCTCTTGAAACACGACTAAATGAAATATTATCATGTTTCCTGGAAACTGAAAGATGTTTTTAGGTCAGTTCACAGGTCTCTGAATAGTTTGAGGAGTGATAAAATGTTTTCCATGTAGTTTGGAAGAATCGACCCTTTTATAAATGAATCCAACAGCTGCTTTTCACAAAAGCTGCTGCTTGATATCAGGATTCTTTAGGCTTCAAAATAAGTTCATAAAAACACACATCATCCCAACAGGAGGTCAAAAATGTTAAGGTGCTGCTTTAACTTTTAAAAAGGCTCATGTTTAAATTATTCCACTAAACACTGATTGATTGATCATTCCTGCTTCAACAACCATCTGTCTGGGGTGGTGATGGTATCATTCATTACTTAAGGCACAATACTGACTGCTGTTTCAACAAGGTGTCCCTGGTTATTTGGATATCATTCAAATAAACCTTCTGACTGGGCAATATCTAATGCAAACAGCCAGGCAGTCAGGGACCACAGGAAAGACATGCGGGGAACCACGGCAGGATCGATTTATCCAAGGTGCTGATGACACTCATGACCACGTCAAACCCACATTACAGGTGCTCAGCGTCATCATTTTAGTGCTTATACAGTGAGTCAGAGTAATGGAAGCACTTAACTCTTCTATGTTTGCATAGGAGCAGCACTCGACTCATTGTTAACTGTATGATGAATCAGTGACAACAACAAGGAGCGGTAAAAAAAGATGACACATTTAGAGCCCAACATGTACTTTCTCATTACTACAAAACAACTTTTACACATTAATCTGTGCACAGTTGAGCAATATGTTCTTGTTCTGAGCAATAAAAACACTATAAGTATGGTGATACAACCTCTATTGGAGCCATTCCTCATACACAAGCAGGAAAACACAAAGTGGGTGCATAAAGTTCAAACTTATATGGAAATACAATAGATAATGTAAAAGCAGACTAAGTTCAATAGCTTGAAAATCAATATTTGATTTTTGTTCTTCAACACAGCTTGAGCCCTTTAGGTAAGCTTTCTTTTAATTGTGTTAAGTACTCCTCGTGAATATTCTCCAGGCTCCTCTTTGGATGTTGGCTGCCTTTTGTTCTGTTCTCTATCAAGATGATCTAAGTCGGCTCTGGGGAGGATTCATCATCACTTTATCAGACCAGTTCCTCTTAAGTTTTAAGATTATTTCTGTTAAGGTCTTGATAAGGCCAGATTAATTTCTCTGGACCTGTGTTCAGTATATGCTGATCTTTTCATATTAGAACAGACATTTCTGTGGTGGTTGGAGAGGCCGCTGGCACACATTGACTCAGTTTATATATACACTTATATATACTCATTATATATACTCAGTGGCTACATATTTGGCTTACCATCACCAGGTATGAGGAATAATAATGGATTTAAAGTTCTTTTAGTGCCTTGTAAAATAATAAATTAATGTAATCCATCATTTACTATTTATCTCCTATAGAAACGTATCTTAATTGTTTTGACCTCTACTTGTTTGCTCAAAAATCTATTAATGACCCACTGATCATCAGATCAAATCAATCTTTATTTATATGTGATTTTCATACAACAAGAAAGCAGCGCAAAGTGCTTTACATAAAAATACATTTTAAAAATCTATAAAAACCTTCACACACATTTAAGTTTAAAACATCAGAGTTTAATAACACACACAGTTACTGGGATAGATACAGCAACTCTGAATTGGATGTGTGAGAAATGGGTGGATGGATGTTTGTCAAACCGGGATATGGCAATCGCCTGGACCTGGACCTGGACCTGGACCTGGACATGGATCTGGACATGGACCTGGACCTGGACCTGGACCTGGACCTGGACCTGGACCTGGACCTGGACCTGGGCATTGAATCTTGACTTTGATCCAATCCTCAGCCTGCTGCATGAGGCAACAGGGGGAAGGAAACCTCCCTTTTAACAGAAGACACTCCCGTGACCCCGTGACCCCGTGCCAAGTGCAGTTGTGAATGGATTGTGGCCTTCAGTGTGAATGGAAGCAGCTCTGTAAGGATCAGTGACCTCTGGATAAGAGAAAACAGCATACCTTGCAAACTGTGTAACTTTTGTGTGCCTTTTAAGGCATTACTTATCCCAGCCTGATCTGCTGGTGTCTGCATTGTCATGGGTGGGCTGGTTCCTGGTGAGGATGACACAGCAGCATCAAGCCAGAAGTTTATTATTATAACTGTGTTTATTATTATTAAACTGGAGACGGAAAAGATGAATCAAAGCTTCTGGTTAGAATAAGAAGGGATGGAAAAATGAGTTGATGTATGTCTCTGTAGGAGATTCTAGTATATTATTAAATGCTTGTTTTATTTTATTATGTTTAAAGTACTTTGTGTTGCTTTGTAGCCTGAAAAGGGCTTTATAATAAATCAATTTGAATTTTAAATGTATCCCAAACTGTGCTTTAGTCAAAAACGCTGCTACAACACTTTTAAAGCTCATGTTTTTACATCATACACAGTTGTCCCTTCATGGGCATTATGGTAAAAAATGCTGGCTCAAAAATAGCAATTAGTCTGCCACACACACGCACACACACGTACACACACACACACTTTTTAAATCAAATCTTTCTTGCTTGTGACAGACAGCAGTGTCAGAGAGTATTATATAGCTTCCAAAACAAACTCAGGGGTTGTTATGAGTCCATGTCCTACCTGCGGTGGAAGGAGAAGGATGGTCCGGTGGGGGAGCGATGGAAAATTATTGATGAATAAAAATTTTACGCATTTACGCATAATAAAAATCTCAGGCATTTGTGTGAGATGATACATATAAGGGATTTGGTAAATATGTGATATTTTATTAAAAATTATTTTATGAAGAATAATTTTGTCCCCTCCACTTTTGAAATCAAATCTACGTCCTTGCATCCATCCATCATCTTTAGTCGGACTGGGGGAGCTGGAGCTTTTCCAGAAGTAAAACAAATTTAATTTATTAAAATTTAGTAGCAGGTATGTAATCTAGGTCAACAGGTATTTTTTTATTTTCTTTTCTTTAAAATTTCTTTAAATCGTTGCGGCATTTGCTGCTGGATGTGAGCAATAAAAACACTACTGTGTTTTTTTTTTTTTTTTAAAGATTCATTTTTTAGGTAAAACTTAATCCAAACAAATGATATCATGCCCTGACTCACACCTTTTATTAGTGTAACCCTTAGATAGCCTATTACATAAGTCATAACTGTCCATGAAAGTGAGTAAATCATCTGTGTGTTGTCTCATATCATCCTCTCCACTTGGGTGCGCATATCTAACTGGAACAAGTGTCCATCCCCTCTCCGACACCCTGCTCTCCATGCAGTGTCCTGATGGGAAGGTGATGTGCTTCATTATTATTATTATTTTTTCCTTTTTGGTTTGTTCTGGAGCTGCTGCACAGCTGCTGCTTCTTTAAGAGCCAACGCCCGCCCCCCTCTTCTGTATTTTTAGCTGAGCCAGCTTCTTCATTTGCTGGATAAGACAGACAGTTGTGTATTATTGTACCGAATCGGTTTAATAGATGACATCAAATCGCATCCTGCGGATTCGCCGTGGGCCTTTACAGCCAGCTGTTGCCTGGAAATCTCACAGGACTGAAATCTGTCCCGTCGCTGTCGGATGCTGAAACGCGCAATCACCTTCTGGATGTCCGTTAAGACACGCAATGCTGCGCTGGGTACCGAATAAAGAGCGCAGTGCTTCCTGGGGACAAATGCATTAAGAAAAAAAATCTATTTAGCTTTAAATCTTCCTGCGGTGCGGAAGATTGCTCCAGGATCATTCTCCTAAGCCCCTCTGCTCTTCTCTTGGTTTGGGCATCAGAAAAAGCCTTCAAAACGGAGGGGGTGGTGGAGCATCGAGGAAAAAACAGGGGCAATATGAGAGACCGGGACTTCATGCCCAATATGGAGAGGGGCAAACCTGCTACTTACACAGGGGACAAAAAGGCTAAGATGGCTGCTAAGACTAACAAGAAGTGGGTGAGACTTGCCACTGTTTTTGCATATGTGTTGTCGGTGTCCTTAGCAGCCATTATTCTGGCTATTTACTACAGTCTGATCTGGAAACCGACCAGTTCTTCCTCTGCTGGGAAGCCTGGGGTGACAGATGGGGTCACTCCCACCGCGAACATCTCAACTAATACCACAGTTTCCACAAACAACAGTGTCACAGAGTGGAACTCTACACAGACAAGGCTGTTGCTTGTCAACCAGACCAGGCAGGGCACGACCCTGCACAGTCAGGCTTTTCAGTGGGATGACAGAGCCGAGAGCGCGTCCATCTCCCCGCGCGGCGCGCAAACTGCGCACTCTCCGCAGGAAGAGGGACTGTACGCATCTTCCCACGGTCACACAAGCGCGAAGGGATCGAGCAGTTTGGGCAGTGAGACACACACGTCTCAACCCCGGGTGAGTCAGTCAAGCACCAGAGAGTCCGTCACAGCCCTGACCCAGGAGGAGGAAGAGGAGGAGAGAGGAAGCGATGCGGTGCCAGACAAACGCGACTCGGATGCAGATGGAGCCACTCTTCCTCCGACCTGAAGGATGAGCACCTTTTAACCTGAGAGGAGACTGATCGGGCCTAATCCCCCTACACACTCTCTCACATCCGGACCCAAAATGGTGTGTTTTACCTTCTCAGTTCCGCAGGTCGGACAGGTCTTCTGAGGCCTCTATGGAGACTGAGCTGCACATATTAATCCAAACATTGCATTTCTGACTGAGAACAAACGAGAGCTCAAGAAAACACTGTTTCCCTTTCTACTATGCGTTTTTTCTTTTTGTTTTAGGCCATCTGTATGCCTTAAATCTCTGTGTGTTTATGTCAGACAACTTTATGTGCCACCCAACTTGTGGACAAAAATCATATAATATCTTAGATTAACAGGACAAAGGGCCAAAAGATGCTTTTGATTTTGCGGGAGCATACATGTCTCACATGAATATAGCTTCAAATCACTGCCATTTATCGGTCAGTTTGAATGAATATCACTTTATTGCATTTTATCAAATAGGCTGTGTTTCCTTGGTGAATCAAACCCTGGATTTCTATCTGAAGAACCTGCATTATTAAGCTATGCTCAGGTACTGTTTGGTCATATAACCATGTAAATGTAATGTGTATTTGTTATGTACATATAGAACAGGCATACATCTTTTAGCCTTGATGAACTTTTGTTGTACGTAGATGATTTTTATTAAAGATACAGTATGTAAAAGGTATATCTATATCACAAGGTGCAAATAAACATCCTTAGAAAAATATTCCTTTCTATGATTTTATATTAGAAACAGATTTTATACTGTATGTTAGGGATATTTTGTTTATTAGGAGCCATAATAATATAAATTTAGATCATTTTTAGGTTTCCCTAAATATCCTATATGTAACAATGGGTGTCAGAATAAAATAAGGACTTAATTACATAACAATGAGCAGTGATTATTGTGATGGCTTAGGTTTAACAGAAAGAGAGCAGTACCAGCAGAACGGGGGCCAATAATCAGCTCTCTGATCTCGGCATTTAATTGAATTTTGGTGAAAGTTTTTAAACGACCTTTAGTGAACTGTCTCCCAGTGTGTGATCACAGGGACTAATGGAGATGCATTCATTTTCCAGCTGCTGCATCTCACACTTAAACCACTTCTCAAAGTCACATGTGGTGACCTACGAAGTGGAAATAAGACTAACCACCCGCACGCTCTCTCAGCAGCATGTGAGGGAGGTGTATTGATCTGAGCTCTCTGTTTGTTGCGCTGTACGAAACACATTACACAATATGGCTTGGTGCTATTTTAAACCAGCTCTCTCTGAAAAGGAGCTTTTGACTGAAAGGCTTGGTTTTCAATCGGTGACAAGCATTATTCACCATCCCGCTCAAATAAAGCTAGCAGCCACCGCTTCACTGTGATGCAAACAGTGATGACATGTACTGTTGTGATAATGTGACAGATTTTTAGAAGCAATGCCAGCGTTGTGCTGAACAGGAGATCCATTCATCGGGGAGGCTGCAGCAGCATCCCACATAATCACAACTCAAAATGTGTGTACAAGAAAAATGTAACACTGAGTGTTTCTGTTTACGCGGCCTTAATGGATATGTTCCAGTACCTCTTTCAGCTTACAGGAGGGGAGTAATGACCTATGTGGGGTAGGGACAGTAATGACTGACCTATTAATGGAGGGATTCGTGTGTGTTGACAGTTATAGCTGGAGGTGACATCTGAGTCTGGACACAGCTTGTGACCTCAGCTCTTGAACTCCTTCATCCAGATGATTACGTTATCTGATGTGAAATCAGTCATATGTTCCAAAGGTTCTGTATGAGATTCATTTGTTTTGTGGCTTCACAACAGATCACGTGTGCAAAAGGTACTAAAATTTACATACATATATATATATATATACATATATAGCTTTCTGTAGCTTCTTTCTCATCATTTTATTTGTGTGGTAGGCTTCAAGCTTTGGTCAGCTGAAGATGTGTTAAAGTGATTTCAGTTGATCAGAAAAACAAATGACCCCGTAAATGTAAAATAAAGCATTTAAAATTATGCGTTTCCCCAAACAAGCAAGACTTCTTTTAAGGAAAGTTCATGAAAAGTCAAAAATAAACAGCAATGCAAGACAAAATAAAAGTTATGTGTCATTACAGTGATTGTTTTAAGACTTTACGACTGGAGCTTTAATGTAGGATGAACATTTTTACTGCTTATGTTTCTGAAACAAGTTCATGCAAAAACATTTCATCATTAATATTATTACAATATTAAAAATAAAGTAACCTATCTTATCTTTATCATGTTTAATACTTTACTTTCAAACTGATGGATTGATCAAGCATTTCCTAATACTCCAATTAAATATATTTGAATGTTTCTAACAAAATATTTAGTCAAAACAGAAATATAGCCATTGATTTTTACTTAATTAGTTTATTGATGGTAGCACAAGAACACCTTGTCAGCTCAGGTTTCCTGATTCCCAGTTGAAGGAACGATGAAGAGGATGCGGTGGGGCATCTGTGAAGGTGTGATTGTTACATCTTGAATTTAAGACGAGGCCAGGACGGGTGACTCACATGCTTTACAGGGACGAGCGTGTCAGGTCCTGCCAGGGTCGCGAGGCAGGAGGCAAGCTCAGGCCAAGCCTAGTTTCCACTTAACCTCTGTCCATTATCTGTAATGAAATACCTTGACACCTCTGACTGTTACATCCCTGTGCTGTGTGCAAAGTCATCACACGCAGACAGGAAATCCCATTTGCACATTGTCCTTTACCTTAAAGGACGGGTTTACATTTAGCAAGCACTCTGTTACATTCCTGCAGAGATAAATAAATAGAATTACCTCATTTTAGTCAAGTAAAAGTAAAGCTGGAGCCGGTATACTGACAGCTTTGTGTAGCATAAAGACAGGCTTTGTCTATAGAAAATAAGTCATCATTAAAAGTCACTAATTAACATACTGCACCCTGTACACTCAGCTTGTACAATAATTTTAGTGTACAAAATGCAGTGGGGGTAAATGGAGGGTTGACATCTGAAAAGAAAAACACACAGAGATCCAGAACATTTCTAATACATGCAGATGAACCTAACCGTTTTACTTTGCAGCTTTAGTTATGATTTAAAACTGCTATGTAATGAGTTTTTTTATATTTAAAGATCTCAGTCCAAATGCATCAAGAAGGATTATTGAAGTGTGAAAAATCTGAAACATCTGCTAAACAGCAAGAAAGTGGAAATCAGTGTATATAGTTCCTAGCCTAAAGAACTAGCATGTTATAAAAGGCAGCTACAATGTGAAAAGACTGTTGTTGCACACAGAGATACTATTCTGTGTGATCCATAGGTCGTTTCTCCCCACTGCAGATTGCAGCTGACATAATCCTACACTGCACTTCAATCCTCTAACACAGCCTACAGGACTCATTTCCATAATAGCAACACCCCCACTGTACTTTACTATTGTGTCAAACCCTTAAAACCATCCGAGTATTTTGAATAAAACTGAATATGGATAGTTATTGCATCAAGTTTATGTTATTTATTCTGAAAAGATTTAAACTATTGGTCTGTTAAAAAGAAAGGAGAGCAAGACCCAGAAGCCCAGATGGCTGCTATGGAGATAGCCTTGGGAGGAGATAATTAAAATAGCAGCACCTACGGGAGGGCACGCCTGTTTCAAGTGCAATAACCCCACAGGGAGCTGCTCTTCAATTAATAAAATCCTCCACAAATGCAGGATCTCTGGACTGAGATTAAACTTAAACAGCTGATGCTGCAGCGTCCTGTTTCATGGACAGCTCTCCAGAAACTCAAAGCCAGTCACACATCTGGGAAATCAATCTGTCTGATTAGAGAGTAACACTGATTGTGAATCAATTTAACTTGCAGCCGCACAACTAGAACATAAAACAGGTGGAAATGAGAGACAATTATCAAGAGACCTCTACAAAGGAAGGGACCTGCAGGTGCAGGTTTCCCTGTCTTCATCTTCATCTCACCAGCAGAGGCGATGAGGTGATGGGGCGATGAGGCAATGGGGTGATGAGGCGATGAGGCGATGTCTCCAACCTACAGAAGTTGCTCAGGTTGTGCAACTCATCCAGGACGGCACTCATCAGCAGGTTCACACTACACCCATGTGACATCTGATCATGTGATCTGAGAAGGTCTAGAGACACTGTGAAGAACGCTGTACTCTTTTTCCAGCATGACCAGTTTGGTGGTGGATCAGTGATGGTCTTGGGAGTTATGTCCTTATACAGACCTCCATGTGCTAGTCAGAGGTATCCTGACTGCCATTAGGTTCTGAGATGAGCTCCTCATTCCCACTTTTAGACAACAAAGTGTCATTCCATCCATGTCACACCATGGACTGTCCCTGACTGCGGCCCCGATTCCAGGTCTGGAAGGAAATCCTTCAACAGAACATTCATTGTCTCATCAGGAGCATGCCCAGACATTGTAGGAAATTCATACAGGCACATGGAGACCACACACACTACTACCATGTTACCCTGTGAGCTCATCTTTCCACTTTACAGTATAATCCTAAATCCAGACCTTCCTGGGTTGATGATGTTGGTTTCCATGGGTCTTCATGTTGATTTGTTCTGCATTCTACTTCGTCCTGAATAAAGATTTTAAACTGGAATATGTCCTTACTTGAGATCTAAGCTGTGTTAAGTGTTTACTTGATTGCTTTCAGGAGAGTATTTCTCTGCAGTTCGATAATGTGGAATGTGAAAGAAGATGACAGACTATACAATTAAAACCCTGAGAGTTTGAAATACAGAAAAAACTTTATTGATGTCCTGCGTACCTTCTTCAGATCCAATCGACAGTAAATGAAGCTTTCTTGCATACAGATTAAAATATTGCATGAGCACTCTGAAACGCCAATAAACTGGGACACACCTCACACACTCCTACGTAGGTACACAACATTATTCCATCCTGATAAGAGCCCGAGGAAACATTAAGGACGAAAGATGTTACCTCTTACATTTGCCATTTAAGGAAGGAAATGATGCAGATGTCAGCTCACTGAACAAATATCTAACATGGACATGTAAGACACACAACTAGTATGATTGTAGGGTCTAAATTTCACTGAATCCCAAAGCTTTAAAGGCTCAGAGGTCACTCGTTCTTTAAACTAGAAAGTAAGGCTCATATTTTTCTTAATGAATGGACAAGCTCCAAACATTGTGACTTGCATCTTGTTTCTTCTCCATGTGCTTCCAATAGATTCCTGATTATTTATATTTTATGTAACTTATGTTGAAGCTGATGGGCTTCCAGCGAACAGAGCATGCCCACTGTGTTCTTCACAGTTATATAACTGCTTACTACACTGTAGCATTGTTGAAAGCCAAAAACTTTTTTTTTGAGGACAGCGTTCTTGTAAGGCTTCTGATCTTTGATGCCAAAAATAAAACAGATTATTAACAAATATGAAAAAACTAAACTTATACTTATTTTCAAGCTTGTTCCGGGAAACATTCTGTTGTCCACACAAAGACGCAAATAAGTCGAACAGACGGTGATGCAGCAGTACATTCATATTATAAAAACCATCAAATTAAACCTTCAGTGTTTGAAAAGGCCAATAAGCAAGGCACAACAACTGGTTGGTTTTCAGGGAAGCTACGGCTACATCAGCAATATCACAGAACAAAAAACAGACTCAGAGCCGAAGCTCTAATATATATATTACCAAACAAACCTAAAAACATCCATTACATCCTACATTATGTGCCTCCAAAAATAGTCCAAGGAAGATTTGCTCTTTTAAGCTGTAAATTTGTGCTTTAGGGAAATTTTTAGATTTTAGTGCTTCATTCTCACCAGTTGAATGATTTCACAGCAGCAGTACCAGCTCGTCTAAATTATAGGTCCCTGTTCGCTTTATTTCACGTAGACCTCATAAGCGAGACGGCAGAACTCGGGATTGATTCTATTTGAAGCTCAAAAGTGAACGAAAAGGCAGGACAGATGTCTCCATGTGCTTGTTAGTTCACTTAAGTTTTCAACAAATGAGCTAAAAATAAGCATTTTGTCTTAGTTTTGGTAGATAAACAAAAGCAAAGCTGCTGTAGTTTGGGAACAACATGGGTTTAGAAGCCTTAATTGAGTTATCTAACCCTTCTTCTGGGGTTTTCTTTCATTTTTTCCTTGATAAGAAATTCCAACATCTTCCATCCGATGTAGCATGCAGCCACAGGAGACACAACACAGCTGTCTTTGAGGAAGCTGAACTTGATGTAAAGAAATGTTTCTTAGTAATAGAAATATTTCTATCAGTAGTAAGAGTTTGCAGTGTCCTAAGTGTGCACTTTAAGAATGCAGTGATTTCTCATTCAACAGATACCGACAACAGTTAATAAATAAAGTCTATTCAGACCGTTTGAGTGCAGAAATGCAGACTCTAGACTTTATTCACAATGCCACTAAGGCGGAAGCAGGCACTAGATTGTTTTACTGTGGCTTAGTTTGTTTTCAAGGGCTAACCAAGTTTAACTGACTAGTTAACCTCTTGATAAGTACCTAAAAAACGTGATAAAAATGTAAACATTCAATGATATTGCACTCAAGCAGCATACTAACATACTGAATAATGTGTCAGTACACAGAATTGTATACTCATAAAGTGCTTGGATGTGACAATATTGGTGACGGGGGTTGTTCAGAATTAATTCCCATCAGGAGGGGCAAGCTGCCGGAAAATAAAACCACAGTTCTGCTTATAAGCCACAAAAGCAAAAAGCATCCAAATGCTGTGTTTTTCTTTCAGTATTTACATCCCGAAGCCATCAAACAATCTTTCCATGCTCTCTTGCCTGCAAAGAAAGGAAATGCAAACAAAAATTAACATCTAAAACTTAGTTTTTTTCTATAATTCATATTTTATATAACTCATGCCCACCGCTTCTCTATACAAATGATGTAAGTGGGTGGTTATATATTATGTGTTACAGCGGATGATGAAGAGGTATTATCTGCTCTCCATCAGGCCTCAGAGGTGGTGACTATACTTGGATCAAAGCTGCAGTGCAGATATCCTGTTTATCTCTCTTCATCCATTTAACTCCTCATCCATTTGCACCTGAGCTACGTGTCAGACCATTCACACACCTATGAATTCCCACAACACTCTCCCTGTCCCCGGCACTGACCTTGTCACTGCTGGTGGAGTGTGTTGGGTGTGTTTCTCCTGACTCCAGGCTCAGGACAGACAGACCGGAGTCTATTATTTCTTCTGTGAAAGAGAAACACACGCTCATTTGCTGCATTTAAACTATCCATCAGGTGCTGTTATAGGTGCATACCTGTGTTTGTGTTGCTAACATTGCACTTGGGCAGCTCTACAGCCTGGACAGAGCACGCATTTAGCGAGGCACAATCTTTTTGAGCAGGAGGGGAGGTGGGAGACGTGCGGAGGTTGCTGTGTTTTTTAGTGAGTTCAGTATTAGATGCCTGCTGCTGGGCAGCAGGAGGAGGAGCAGAGGGACCACCTCCTTTATCCTGAGAACTAGCATCCTCCTGCTCCCCACTTTCACACGACTGGTGTGCTCCCTGCACTTCTTGCTTGTTCTTTTTTGGTGATGAAGGTTTTAAAGACCCCCTATAGTCTGTACTGGCAGAGTTTTGTCTTGCAGGGGTCCTCTGGATGAGTTCCTCTGAAAATCGCACTCTCTTTTCCGACCCCCAAGAGGACAAAGCTCCTGACTTTGCTTGAGTGGAGTCCTCCTCTCTAAACTTATCAGCTGACACCAGAATCGCAGATGCACACTCTTCTTCAGGAGCACTCAGTGCATCTGGGCTGGGGGATGACTTTGCTTTTGAGTCCTGGTCACCCAGGTACTCTTTATCAGCCTCTGTGAGGGCATCAAGCTCCTCAAGGAATTCCTCCAGCGTTGTGTCAGACGTCTGCAAGATTAAATCAGAACAGCAACCCTGTGTTTTTATTTCTATGCCATCTTTTTATACAATAAGTTTAGACTTAACACGAGTTTGATGTCTCACCTGTGGGTTCTCTTCATCCTCATTCGTTTGCCACCTGAAGGTCACATTGTAGAAATGAGTATTAGTATTAGCCACTAACACAGTATTAGACTAGAAAGCTGCAGCTTGTTTAGAACAAGGTAAAAAAAGTCATTTATTTGTGCTCACTGGGCATCCTACTGCCTCCCTAAGTCCATCTTCTTCAGGTGTCCAAGTTGCAGCAGTAAAATAAGTATAACCTCCAAACTATATTCTTATTTGTGTATCAAAAGCTACCTCAAATCTCTGTATGTTAAATATGATTATTTTGTACACAATACATTTTCTTTCATTTGATCTGCTGAAGTGATTTTAAATCTGCTTCTTAATAACAAGCTAACACACTAATAGAAACCATGAAAGATGATGGTGAGACCACTGGGAGCAGTTCAGAGACCCATTTCCAGTTCTGACAAGAGGAAAAGATGAGCTGCGGGTAAAATGATCAGCTTGCACTTGCCACAGTGCTCAGTTTTGGGACTGTGGGTGCCTGAATCTGAACTCTATGAACCTCACCTACTTCCACTGACTGAGACGTAGTGTCACACTGTGGCATAATGTCTGGCTTTCATCTTTCCTTTACTGAGAAATGCTTGTGGGACAGACACTCGTACATAACAGAGAAGAGGCTGAAGCAGAAAAGCTGACTGATGCGAGATACAAACGAAGCCTTCTGGGTTATTTAATCAGCTGCCACAACTTCTAAATCGAGTCTCATGACATCCAGGGGAATTTGTACACAAGGGCACAGTGCAGGACAACAATCCTTCCCACATCCTACTTACATATGTTATTACCCATAGTTATTTTTCTCCTGACAGTTAATTGAGTTTGTGGTGAGAGAATCAACCTAAACATTATGTATGTTTAGATGCAACTGACCTCCTGGCCCTCCCAGTCAGACGATCTTTGCCTTTCGCATTGCTGCTCATCACAAGCACATTTTTAGCAGCCTTGGTTTTGCCTCGCCTGTCATGGCCTTAGACAGGAGAATACTGTAAATTATGTATTTTCTTTATGTTACAAGTATACGATGAGTATTCAGTAACAGATAAATAACTCATAGGCCACCTCTTGAGTCTTTTCCAGCCTTCTGTTGCCCTTTTTTTGTGTTTCTTCCACCTTAAGCAACAAGAAAACACTGTTTTATTATCATGTTTTGAAGTGAAAGGTCTACACTCTCATGTTTGGATATTTCTTACCTCTTCTCAACGCCCCCCAGTCTCTGTCAGGGAGGGATTTGTCTGAAAACCTGAAAGCAGAAGCTACATTTACACAGAAGCATGGTGGGTCTTGTTAATGCTTAAGAATAATGAATCTTTTTCAGCTCATCAACACACCATAAAGAAACCTCTTTGACATTCCAGCTAATCACAGAACATTTATCACTGAAACCATCTAAACTGTGAAATAAAAAACACATTTCCACCCGTGTTCCTGCTCGAAGATCTTTTTTGAGCTTCACCAAATAAGGCAAAGCATTCAATCCCTTATCCTGGACTAAAAATAGCAGCTCCTCCCTTGTCTCTTTACATTTTTAATGCTTCTTTTAATAGAACTTTAAATCACTCTTTGTACTGGAGCTTGGATTGTTTTAAATCTATCAAATATTATGGATGAATATGTTGCATTTTAGTGAGTTTAGGAGGCCATTGTGGGTTTTTACTAAGCAATAGGATAAGCTAAATGTTCACAGAGGGTGTGAAACGTAATTTCCAAATGCTGTCACCACACCAAGTCATAGTTTATATAATAATGTCTGATGTGTTCTTATGCAACATCTTAACCATAATTATTGTGATCAAGAGATAGAAGATGCAATTTTTCCTCTGAATAACTCAACCAAAAAGATCAATTCTGTTCTTAAAGTTTAGTTTTCCTCTTTTCTTCTGGACTAAATTACTGAAAAGAACAACTTGCAACTGTAAACTTAACCGTTGACCTGAAAAACAAAGCGCAAAGAAGAGGTTGTTTATTAGCTCGCTAATAAAAAGGAATTTACAGTCAACGTACTACAGAAAGTCTGTAAGAGAAAACATGTCAATGGATTTATAAATCTGTAAATATTTAAACTATTTCCTTAGTAAATGTTTATGCCAAATGTGAAGGAATTCCTTTGAAGCATTCCTGAGATATTGCACTTGGAAGAATGAAACATAACGACACACTGACAACCTTTGATTACCAAAATCGAATTAGTCTTGAGCTCATGTTAATCTTTGCACAATGTTTGAAGGAACAGTTTCAAGGTATATATTGCTTATGAGACTCAGAGGGTAAACAAAAAGAGATATTGTGGTGTAGTAGTGACAAAAATCTGCTATTACCACATCTTTAGCTCATAAGCATAATTCAAGGAGAGCAACGTTATAAGAGTGGATCATTGTCATATTCTGCAGGTTGGATAAAAAAAGAAAAAAAATTAAATATATATATATTTCTACTTCCAATCCAACGCTTCGTTATATCATAAGAACAAAAAGCAAGAGCTCATTTATAATATGAAGGCAAAGAAATAAATTATTGAAGTTTGTTTTGATAAAGATGATGTAAAAAGTAAAGTGAAACATTTACCAACTTAAATTTGTCTTGTGAAATAATACAAAGAGGGGTAAAAAAGCATAAGATTTCCAAATCAAGGAAAGGCTGAGTGCAAAAATCTTACATATTCTCAGTTTTATCCAGGTCCCAAGCCCGTCTCCACTGGCCTTTAGCATTTTTATGGCGTGCCACGCGCTCCCTGTCAATCTGCTCGCGCTCTCTCTTCCACCTCACATACTCTTCCTGCTCCTCCTTTGACGTGGGGATGTTGAGGTCTGTGTTGGCCTGTGGATTCTCAGGCTCCTACATGGATGCAAAACACTTAAATGCATTTAAAAAGCAGAACTTGGCACTGCGATATGAGCTCATGAAAAGCATGGATGAATATGGGAGCAGATTCTCAGAAACAAGGCTAAGTGCACATCTGCAGGGTTCAAAAGGTGAACACATATTTCTGTGGGTTTTTTTTTTAGTCTCTTAAAACTCAGTGTTTTGAAGACACAACTGCTTACTAATGGTTAAGGGAGAACAGATACAGGCTCTTTAACACATCAAAAGGGGGGAATACAGGCTGTGTTGTGAAGCCTCGGAGTAAACCAGGACAACAAAGAGCACTGTGCATGACAAAAATCACGTAAAAGACCAGCAGTCTCTTAAAGAAAGTGCAGAGAAGGCAACAAATAAAAGAAATGTACATGTTTTTCTGCGCATTACTTGAATTGCAACAATAAAAACTGTGACACAAAGAAAGAATATGAAAGAGTCTGTGATATTTTTCCACACCACTTGGACCAATCACAGTTAAGTAAACATGTTGTCTTCCTGCATACAGTTGCTGGAGAGCAGAGCATCTGTGCTCAGTCCTCTGTTTACCTTCTCTGTTCCTCTTTCCTGTTCTGTGGTCCTAAGAGGATGTACGAGGCCACACAGGAGGTTTTCCACACATGTTACAACAGGCCAACTCTGGTTGCCACCTCAGCTGCTAATTAAAATGTCTTAATTTCTTGGCTATGAGGAGCTTCACAGGGAGGAGGCTGAGGCTGGTATTCTGAACAAGGCTGAAATCTTCTTTTTTAGGACTCTCAAACTTCAAGAAGCTGCACTTATTTTTTTTATATTTGTTTTAATTGTTACCAAAACCCGAGCTGTAATCACTTGCACTGCTTAAATAAGATCTAGTAAAAGAAAACTCACTCTGTTCAGCCTGCATAGTAGCAAGGTACAGAGAGCCTGCGGTACCATGAACAACATCACTTGTCATGGAGCATATTCACCGTGCCTTTGAAGCCCATCCTCCCTGTCTCCTCGGTCAGCCGGTTTATCTCACAGCTGATCTGAGACCGCTCTGAGCTACTCCATCACTGGTTACGTGCAACCCAGCAGGATGCACAACGGGACACAGTTGAAAAAGGCGAGCGTGCGTGTCAACGTGTTGTGGCTGTGATGACATGCATTTGCATTTCTCTCATATAGAGGCACTGTCATTCTCTCAAACCTGAGATGTTTCAGAGATAAAAGTAACATGGACATTTGTGTTTTAGCAATCAAGTCATTATGATACCTGGTAATGTTCTGATGCCTTGTGTTGCTCATCTGTGTGCCTCTGCCTTTGTTTAGTCTCCTCCTGTCAGAGAAGAGAAAAGAGACTTTGAAGAGATGAATATAACAACAGGAATGACATAGCAATATGTTGGCAGCCAATTAAACACAGTTGTAAAGGGTTACATCACTGCTGCTATAAACAGTGAAAGAAAATCAAGGGAATGCACTGACTCATCCACTGGAATAGATTAGGAGGCCTACACTGCCCCCATGTGGTTTCAATGTGTAACAACAAGCTAAATTCTAATGTCTCATCAGAGCAGAACATAGTTTGCAGGAAATGTTTTTAAGAATGAAAAATGGACCAATCATGATTTCTGTAACACGACACTTTACATGCAGAGTAAATATTTAATAAATGCCGTACGCTGTGTTCTGTATCCATTGACAAACCCACAACCAGATGCAGTCAATCATCTCCACCTTTCTTCCTCTCCTCTCCTCATATGCCTTACCCCCTCCCGCTGACTCTTTCCTGGAAACTTGCCAGGCCCAATTCTTTTGTGGCATAATGAACCTTTTCAGAGTGAGAAGGCAGTTGAATGTTAATTAGATCAAATCGGTCCTTTCAGGGTGCTGGGAATGAGAAAACAATCGTGCCAGAAGAGTGCAGGCCACTTAAAGTTTCACAGAAAAGAGGTGGAGGCTGGAAACAGACAGGAGCCTTTCTCTCCCATTTCCTGACCAGTTCACGAGCGTGAACAGTGTTGTCATGTGGTACTTCAGGCATTACAGTCCTCTCAGAGCCAACCGTTATTTCCAGGGTGTCATTTCCACACACACATTAAAGTGTTTCAAAAGCAGCATAAATCCATCACTGTGTAAAGTTTATTGTGGATCTTTTCTACACAAATATTTGCCACTGCTGGCAGATACGTACTCAACATGTTCTCCCGTATCACACATTAAATAATAGTGGTTATGTAAACAGTGTGGAAACAGGGTCTGCCAGTGAGCTGCCAGATGAGGGGTGCACCAGAGCACCTGGCTACTGTTCAAGTGCTGATTCAGTCCGCGCTGGAGCCAGCAGGTCAGAAACAAAGGTTACAGGAGTGTGTTCAGCCTGTAGATTAAGTGCATATTTAACTCAGAAAGGCTACAGCCAAACAGAGGAACGCATATATCTTTAGACGGATCTGGATCTGCTTTGGTGTCCATATACACCCCTGTAAATCCGGCCATGACTGTTTACAGTGGTACGGATCAGCTGTCTGTGCAACAGCTTACTAGTGTGTTTCTTTAGACTGAGGCAGAACAGCTGTTCCTGAGTTCCTACATATCCGAGAGGCTTGAGGTTAATGGCAGAGCCAGGGGTACTGCATGTGTACATCCATCCAGTTTTTATTGACTTTTGAACACTAAGACCACCACCAAGTAGTTCAACATGAGCAAAATCAACTATATCCACAGCAAGATCAATTATCTGATGCTAAAGAAATAAATAAATAAAGCCCATCTAACTATAAATCTTAACAACCTGTTTCTCCAGAGCATGTAGTCAACCCACAGCTCCATTAGCAGCCCCCCTCATCCCACAGCAGTAAGTCACAGCCTCAGTCCACCTCCTGTCCACAATCCATTGTGTTCCATCACTGAACGGGAAGACCCAGCAGACATGTCTGACATCTATGTAAAACACATGGGTTGCAGCACAAGAGAATAAACAAAGAGGGGATGTGGGAGAGGAGGCAGACAGCAGGGAGCATGCTGATCACTGGAGTGTTGAGTGTGTCTGAATCAGACCTGTGCTGCTGCTGGTTCTGCATCTCTTTTGGTCATGTGAGCTGGTTGCTTCCCCCTCCCAGCTGACTCCACATGCTTCATCTGTCCATCATCCGTGGGGCTCTTGATGTCTGTAGGACCTGGTCTCCTCTCTGGCCTCTCACTCACCACCCTCTTACCCTGAACAGTCATATAAAGGTATCACAACTATTCTAATGTACTTTATAATAACATACTGCCTGTCCTTACAATGTCCAACTTATGAGAAATTAATTGTTGTTACATTTTAATACCAAGAAAAGCTAAAGTATGAGAAAAAATAGCTAAAATGCTAGAACTGTAGTAACATAGACATGTGTTAAAGAGATGCACTTTGGTGTATGAACAGATGTTGACATTGAACTCCTCAAGCTAAGTTGTTGCTTCTCAGTGTCGGTTTCAGAGTAACTCATTGTGTGACTGCTTATCAGATCTGCTGTATGTCTGTGTGTGTCACAGTAATTTCCATTAACTTGTGCATAGCCTCCTGGAACAAACTCACACATTACTATTTTTAGTACAATTTTAATGTTATTTTGTTGCATCCACGTCTTTATTGTGGTTCAACTGGATCTTTATCTTACAGTGTATCTGAACAGCTGCATTTAGAAGATCTTAGATGAACAACGTTTTATTTAAGTTGCAAAATAAAACAGCATCACTGTAACTGAGATCTCTACAAGGTAAAGGACAAAGAAGTTCTTAGTTTCAGTTATTTGCATTAGAACTATTAATAAGTTAAGATTTTATGAGCTTGATTTATGTTATGTTCATTAGTTAATAGTTACATTTTGTTTCTTCTAGCTCGTCCAGTGTTCAGGATGCAGTAATATTTGGTGTCAAAATTTCAGACTCCGGCCAAATGAATAAATTTGCACCTTTAATTTAAAATCATGTACTTCAGGAAAATTAATACTCAGCACAAAAACTATGTAAAGTGATTTTTTTTAATCAGTTTTAGACTTTCTCACTAGTCTGTATCAATAATAAGACAATAAAGATTTATTCAGAGGAAACAGGATTTATATCATTTTTAGATAAACTACTTATTCTAATCCAATCAAAACACAATCTTATTTCAGCATGATTAAATACTAATGACAACATACATTGAAACATTACATTGCATCTTTACCTAAATACATTTTACATATTATAATTCTGGTACTTTGTCTAAAAACCTTAGTGTTGCCAAAGGTGTTCCACAAGGCTCAGTACTGGGACCACTGATGCTCACTATCTCTACTGGTTTAACTGAATTAGATGCAGAAGATACAACATTTTATCAGCTACAAACACCTTTTAATACTGTCCAAGCTGCTTTGTGTGAGCTTAATAAAACACGTTGTATATGTATTGCAACATCCATTCTGAGCTGTTTAAATAAAACCCTGAACAATAATTACAGATTTAATTAAAATTATTTAATAAATTAATACCAACCTGAATATTTGAAGATATAAAAACAAAACCAGCAACAAAAAACACTGATGAGAAATGAAGAATTGTAATATGCAGACAAAGATAAAATGTATCCTGCTTGGCACCATTTCCATGCGCTCCAATTTTGTTTTCTAGAGGTTAAAATGTTGTTTATTAATTAGTGTGCTCTGCTGTTTGTGTCCCACAACTGTTAAATTCTTGTCATATTAGTCTTTGTTACTTGTAGAGATCCTCAGAGGGGTGAATTTACCTTTTTGCCAGTCATAGTGACTGTCAGCTGTTTCCTGCTGCCTCGCCCGGCACTTACAGGGCTTTCTCCCTCTCGATCAGGTCCAGACTCCTGCGGTTCTTTCAGCGTTGACGACCCACTGCTGAACTGCTTTGCCACCACCACACGACTATCCTGCTCCCAAACAAAACCAGCTTATAAACGTATCATCCACAGCTTTTATTTTCCCCAATAAACCGCAGTACCACACAGCACCAGTATTCCTATCACTGTGTGGACACTCACATTGGTGGACTTATTGATCGTGATGGTAAGATCGTCAGCTTTGCCTTTTCGGCTCTGCAGCGCCATTCCTTCTTCTTCTGCCCTTTTTTTGTCCTCCTCCACTTCCTAAACACGAACATAACATTCATCAGGAAGGCTGTAAGAGCTACACACTGTGATTCTTAAATGAACATACATTTCTTTGCCTGCAGCCACTCGTCCTCACCTTGTACCTCTTCATAAGTGCTTCATTCTTCCTGCGGAGAGCCTCGATCTTCTTGTCCAGCTCCAGATCTCTCTCATGATCCCTCTTGGGCATCATGTCACTGGCAACCTTTAAAAAGGGCATTGAAATTTCATCAGATCTAATGTGAGCCTTTGCAAACAGAATATTGTTGAATGTTTTACTATTTTTCATTGAATTGATGCATCAAAAACAGGACAAATAAGTTCTAATCAACAACCAGTTATTTAAAAAAATCAATAATATTCATCTCCCACCACTGGGTGTGCTTCAGTAACACATCACTGACACATCCCGACAGCCAGATGGAGCATTCATTACAAAGATCAGTTACTTATATGCAGAGCATCTTAAACATCCCGATGCAGTCACACACCACATGAGGCCCTGGGCTAAAAACCTCCATGTGCACTCACAGAGCAAAAACTAGCCGCATGCTAACGTTTCCTTACAAGAGACCCCCGCTTTTTGCACAATACTTCCAAACACAATGAGTGCAACTGAGACACGTAGCAAAGCATCAAGTATCTTTAACCCAGTGACCTCATTCCCTTCAGCTTGCCATAATTTAATGTTCTCTCTCCAAATTTGGTATGTTCAGAGTGAGGTCAGCGTCTCCCATGTCCTGCAGGGACAGGGTGAAGAAGTGCTCTCTGCAGGGAGAGGCCTGTGAGAGCTAACCACCTTCATGCTTTTAACACTGTTTTTGTTAAGCCAGCTTTGGCAGCAGTAATGAAGAACTCTGAAGGGTTGGCACACCTTTCTTTTGGGACGCTGCGTTGTTCACCTTCTGCCAGATTTGATGGGAAGCATCACTGCTTACATAATGCTTCTGTAAATATGAGACACACTATCGATGGTCAGAGTGAGTATGGATAAGTGTACACTTTCTTGATTATGTATAATAAATTCAATTACAATCTGGTGAACCACAGTCCATTTGCAAAAACCTACATTTGCTTTTTAAATATTGATAACTGTGGGAATTAAAATGGATTAGTTATAATTTGGCTGTTTAATTTCTTATTGAGAGAGATATCCAAGAGATATCAAATAGAAAAAACAGAGCTTGTATCTTAAGCTGTGAAAACACTTTCAGTCACAATCATCTGCCGTTATTCGCAGCTCACAAGTAGTGAGAATAACCTCACCGAATAAAAAGTCGTCACCTCTGCTTGTCTCAACCCTAATTCATGTTGAAGCATCCCATTCTCCGTGGTGTATCAGTAACTCTTGACTGGTCAAGACAGAGGCAGGAAGCAGATATCCCAAAGTGAGTCAGTCATTCTCCGCTGTTGCCCTTAGTGATGACACAAGAGTCAAGGTTGCTTCTATGTGATGTTTCCAGAAGAGAATGATGACTCACTGCTAACGAGAGCACAAAGACCCTCTCTGTGTTTCATTCCTGCTGCTGTTACACCTGCAAAGAATGGCTGCTGAGGAGAAATATGAGTTCAGCTGGCTGAGATTTTACTCTGAAGAGAAACTACCAACTGCATCCCCCTGAATGTAGCCGTCTCAAACCTGAGGATGAGAAAAGTTTGAACTCACTCAGAGAGGAGGCGAGCTGGAAAGTGGTTAGCTCGCCGCTTCTAGTTGTCAGGGTATCCAAACACAACAGACCGTGAGGACATACCACCAAGAATAGACACAACGGAGAGACACGCTGTTGTGTCTGAATCTCTGCAAACCCAAAGGCGAAGGCTGGTGTGAACGCTGGGTTTCACAAACCAAAGCTGTGTGAGCATGGCGAATCTGTGGGTCCTGGTGGCCAGCAGCACAGCTAACATGCACATACTGAGGGTCTGCCAGCGGACGGACGGCGCCCATGCCCAGGCAGGCGGGCAAATAGGGGGAGGAAAGGGCCTGCAGGGAGAAAGCTGCCAAGGCTTTTTTTCCCCAACCCAGCACTCCTGCTTCCCACAGGAACCCCAGCAGTGGAGAGAAAGACTGCATGTTGCCTCAGCTAAATCTGCGACACAGCAGAGGAGGGAAAAGAGGGAACCTAACACCAGATAGAGGAGAGAGGAAGGAAAGAGAAGGCACTCACGGATCTTTCCATGTCAGCGGTGAGAGCTGGGCTGGGTCCAGGCACACGGCAGCCAAGGCGGCAGAGAGGGCTGCCTGTAGTCGCCGATCATGCCTCAATTACAATGAGCCAAGTTGGGCAAGCAGCCAAGACGTCTAACAAATACACAGAGCTCCCCTGTTTAACGGATTTCACAGCACCCACCCGCCTGTCTCTCTGACTCTCCAAACCTCCCACCCTCCTGCCTGTGCTCTGTCACTCCCACTCTCCCCTATAAAACACTTGCTCTTTCCCCCTAACACCTATCTCAAACCATGCTGGCTAACACCCCCCCTCCATGTGTTTGTACATTTTGTTTGTTTACTGATGCTTTTTTTCTGCCATAATCAGGAGAGACGTGTTCATGACTTACACCAGTGATCAGTAAATAAATGGTCAACATTTTAAAGTGTGCATGATCAGCATATGTTTTGTTTTTAAAGCTTATTGATTCATTCCCACAGAGACTCCTTCATATCTCAATGTTTCACTATGCAAATTCAGACCCCACAAATGAGATGCGTGTGCCTCTTCCCAGTGTGGTTTCAGCAGCTGCGTCTCCAGACTACATGTTCAGAGTACTAAAGACGCTTCCTACAGACAGCAGGAGGGGGTCAGGGGGAGGACTTCCCACAATTCTTCATATGTGGCACACTGCTACTTGCCAAGTATCAGAGCTAATGACAGGCAGCAAACAGGCAGCCTGGCAGATAAATGCCACATGCATCCACAAGATGAGCAGCATCAGCTCTTGAGTTAAAGAGGCAACACTCTGCAGTTGTCCACTGCATCAGAAACTAACATTGTTGAGAGGCTCTCAGTCTGCATGCAAGCATTTTTAGCATACCGATGTCTACATAGTGCATATATTCCACATGGATATATTCTAATGAGCAAAAGCTCTTTGCAGAATACACCAGCTTTAGGGTTATTTTAAGGAATAATGTGAGGATCGTTTTAAAGCTATAGGCTATAAACTCCTGAGTGACATTTATTTAATGAGATTTATGTTTATGAATTACAACTGTAATGAAAGAGTTTATTAGTAAAGTGTTATCAGAATAATGAAAAGGTAAAATAACATGCAGTGTTATTTAACTGTGTGAAACATGTGTCCTCATAAAACCTTACCAAAAATAAGTATACTCAAGTGTTATTAAAGTGTACTTATTTTAAACTAAAAAAGAAGAGAGTTTACTTTCAGTTTACTTTTTAAGTACTTAACAGAAATAAAGTTTACAAGCATTACAAGTGGGCTCATTTAGTCCTAAGAAGTACTTTTACTTGCAAGTAAAACTACCGGTATACCAGTATACCTGTATAAGTACTTGGCACATGAAGGTACACTTGGGTTAAATATACTAATCTATACTTATGTATACTTAAAACATGTATTTCAGGTATACTTATTTTTGGTAAGGGAAGTTTCTGGTTATCTAATGATAATTATGACACTTAGCTGCAGGCAGATTCTGTATCTCTACATGTTTATCTATGAAAGATGAATTATAAATTATTAAATGCAGTGAAATCCGCTATTTTTCTGTATTCTGGAGACACTGGTATAGTTGCCTGATGAGAGATTAGAGCTTTTTTTTTATTATTGTTGTTATTTTAGGCTTAAATTGTAATATATTGTTTGTCTATTTGTTTTTACCATGGACCACGAGTCTGCAATAAAGTCATCTATCTATCTATCTATCTATCTATCTATCTATCTATCTATCTATCTATCCATATCAACCTGATTTATACAGGTTTCTTCAGACATTATGAATATTTACACGTTTTTCAGATATACAATCTCACACTTTTTCGCACATTTTTACCATTTAACCGACCAGAGAATTAACGCATTATTAACAGAAACATGTCACGTCGTCAGTTTATATTTAATCGTAATGATTCTCCATCGAGATGGAAGTTATCTTAATTTCAATAATAACTAAATGAACAATAAACGTTTAATTTCGTTATTTGTTTGTCTGCTTTTAATGGCCTGGACACATAAATTAAAACTTTGCTCACCTCAACAGTTCCTGGACTCAACGTCATCAAGCGCGAGACTAACAGCAATGTGACACGATGTCCACCAGGTGGCGCAAAACCACCGAAATAAGGTCATATCTCATCATTTTATAGGTATAATATTTCATATGAGGGACATTTAAGAAAAGGACTATACATTAAAGTCTAAAATATATAACAGAAAGGTTTAGATGTCCAATACAGTGTTTAAAATAATATAACTATCAAAACCTGAAGGGGAAAATATGTTTATCATGTTTAGCAGCTACCAATAAAACAAAAAATAAAACATCCACATTTTTATAACATTATATTTTTATAACATCATTTCATGAATAAATATAAAGCGGGCACAAATGATTTAACTTTTGTCAGGTTATTATAAACTCATTTTTTCTCTTTGTTTGTCTTTTGTATTTGTTTTTTTTTTTTTATTAATTTATTTTTTATGCTTCATGCTGCAGTTAACCAGAACAAAGTGAATAAATGTAATTTTCTTTGATAAAGCATTTAGTTAGAAATATTTTAAAAATATTCACGTTCTTTTTGTATTTTTTTTATTAAGAGTGATGAAAAGGAAAAAAGGCTGACCGAATCTGACAGAAGGAAGAAAATTACTTCACTTTAATCTTTTATTTCTCCATTTACAATCTTTTTTTTCCCTTAGCTGTTAGGTGTTTTATTTAGGGTACTTATATCTCATAGAAGTTAGCTTTTATTAACTTTAATATCTCTTGTTATGTCATTGTTGAAGATAATTTGAAATGTAGAAATAATCTATTTTATTTTATTCTATATTATTCTAAGCTCTGGGCGGCTGCCATTTGTCTTTGGACTTCTTTTTCTCTAGGGATCTGGACAAGGACTAGACATAAAAAAAACACAGAAGCCTTCCTAAATAAATTATGAAAATATTAAACAAGCCATCTTTGATTGTAAAGAATGACTGAATATCTAAACAAATAAATAAAGTCAAAACTGTTCATTGTAATTAATTAAATAATTGCTACATTTATTCAGAGCTCAGTGTTTGTGTCTAAAGACACAATATTCCAAATTTATATTACGTTTCCTTGTCTGATTAAAAGACTTGCCAGAACAATTAATTTTATTTAGGAGAAGTTATTTATGAGAGTTTTAGTTGTCAAAGTAAGAATAATTCCAACTCAACAGGAAACCTTTTACAGCTACAGTAGCAAATCATCACAACACTGTCAGATATACAAAGAAGATGAAGTATTACATGCCCAGTATAAGGTCTAATAGTGATTATTCTCACTAAATAAATCAGATAAATAAACAAGTTAAATCTAAAATGTATAAATCAGGAGATCATTATCTTCTGAGGGTTATTCACACTAGTGCTCAATGACCCAAACATGGACAGCATGGGGACATCAATACTGTGATGTATTCATTACGACTTTAAGATATAAGTTTGTTGCGTCTATGTCCTTTAAAGGTTTTGTTGTTGGAGTTGCACAGTGTAAAAGCAACCTCAGTCCCAGTCGTACAGACTTAAACAGACTAGCCTGGTGTGATTGCACCCTGAATGCGGCTCTGAGTGGAAGATGAGATTCCTGCAGACCTGAATAATAGAGACTTCAGCCGTTTGATGCAGATGCATTGGAGAAGCGATGCATCTAAAAGTTGCAGGATAGTAGATCTTGAGGGCCGGGCTTGGGCACTCTAACCTACACCTGACAGTGTTGGTCATCCCACAGAAGCAAAATAAGTGAATAATAAAACTTTCCTTTGAAGTTTGTGATGTTTCCAACACCAATTGGTTGGAAAAAATAATTAACCAACACAAATGTACTTACTTTTTGTTTTGAGTTTGTATTAATAATGTCTTAAAATGTACTTCAAGGTTAAAATCCTGCTTGATTTAGATAAAACTATCACCAATTATTTATTAAATGATTCATCCATAAGGATAAAAATTAATGAGTGGCAACTTCTGAAGATGAGCAAAAGTTTAAATATGAGCAGAAATAAATTAAGTGCTAATTTAAAGTTGCAGTATTTGATGGTAATTATATAGGTATAATTGAAAAATGGTCTGAAAATGACTGAAGGAGATAAAATGTGTTGATAAACAGAAAAACTGATATGCAACTTTATTTTGAAAGTCTTTATTTCTGGTGGATACAACTGATTTAAAACCTGATGATAGTTTGACTTCACAGTAATGTCGATTTAATCAACAAAGTAAAACAGCAACATAATTAACCCACCGGGCAGGGAACAGGAGATATTAAATTAGATAAACAAAAATATGTGTAAAAAAAAAAAAGAAAACACCTTGTAAGGAAACTTTAAAACCTCTTAATTTGTTGTAATTTATCCCAAAAAGATTGATCAATTTTATCATTTTTAAATCTGGGGGCTGAAGAAGATGCTTCTGGTGCAAAGTTCACAAATTATACACAAGTAGTTCATTCAAGACTCCGGGAGTCATGTTTGTGAGTGTTTTTACATGTTAAATTATTCAGAAATGTTACAGAAATCTGTCAGTAGGCCACTTTTATATGTTCTTATTTTATCAACACGTCTGTAAGAGAAACCAGTTAAAGCAGCTGGAATTCCTTCCTGTTACACACTGAGAAAAAACACACAGAGGGGATCTGTTGTACGCAGATGTACGCAGATGTACGCAGAGGTGCGCAGATGTGCGCAGATGTAAGCAGATGTACGCAGATGTAAGCAGATGTACGCAGATGTACGCAGATGTAAGCAGATGTGCGCAGATGTACGCAGATGTGCGCAGATGTAAGCAGATGTACGCAGATGTAAGCAGATGTACGCAGATGTAAGCAGATGTACGCAGATGTACGCAGATGTGCAAGAGGCCGAAAGTCTTGGCTGCCCGAGTCACCATCAAACAGAACAGAGGTGGTTTTGTTTTGGTCAGAAGAGCCCGTTGACCTGCTCAGTCTCCGGATCCAAATCAATGTCATAGAAGCAAGGTCTGGTGGGTAGACCGGGGATCGTAGGCATCTAAACACAAAGAAAAACACGGTTAAATGCAGATACAATGCATATCACCAGGAGCAGTAATAATACATGTTTAAACATAAAACCTGAGGAAAATGCAACTGGAGGAATATTTAAAGGTAAATTAATGTTTTTGTTTTTCTCTTTACCTGTGTTGACTTCTGTTGTTGCTCCATATGCATTTTATAAATCCAATTTGCACCATAAAACATCTTTCCTAAACCTGATATATGAAGTTAAGCTGTGACTATAGAATAAACTGCATTTGCATGGTGTTTTTATACTCACACAGTTAGTCTAAACCAGTGTTTCTCAATCCCGGTCCCCCTGCCCTGCATGTCTTACGCATGTTCTTATCCAACACCTGACCCAAATTCATGAACCATGACATCCTTTGCAGCTTGTTAACGAGCCATTCATTGAATTCAGGTGTGTTAACGAAGGGTTGCCTCTAAAACATGCAGAGCAGGGGGGCCTGAGAACCAGAACAATCACAGTTTTTATCTTCTGTGATGTCAAGCATTTTCTATTTGACTGAAAAACACACGTATAAAGTTTAAGCCCTTTATGGTTCTTTATAGATAGAAAACATAAGCATCCATAAGCAAGAAAAATATCCCTCGGTTTTTATATAGCTGGTACAGAACATGTAGACTCAAAAAGAGGTCATGAACTCACCGTGCCAACTAACGGGTACAAAAAGCCAGCACCCACACTAGCTCGAATGTCTCTGATTGGCAAGATGAAACCGGTGGGGACGCCCTTCTTATCAGCCTCATGAGAAAGAGACAAGTGTGTCTTTGCCATGCAGATCGGAAGATTATCAAAACCCTGATGGGTAAGACACGAGACAACTGTTTCACAAAGGAGTCTCAGGTAAAATGCTGGAAACAAACCGGATGAGACCAGAAAGCTCAGAGACATGCTGACCTGTTCGGTGTACAGTTCCACCTTGCGTTGGGCTTCAGGGAGAAGCTCAATGTCGTCGGCTCCGTAGATCTTCTGAGCGATTATTTGGATTTTGTCCTTTATTGGGAGCTACAAGAGAATTGGAGATGGTGTAAAGAAAGAGGGAAATGTTGGGAGTAAACTGTAATGATCAGAGTCTCTACCTTCAAATCATAGAGGAACTTAAAATTACTGGGGGCTTCACTGGCCCTCTGGACAGCCTGACCAAGGGCCACAGCGCCAGCTCCTCCCTCTGCCCAGTGGGAGCATCGCACCGCATCGAAGGCTCCGGCCTCTTTGGCCATGCTGCAGACTAAGTCTAGCTCAGCCTCGGTGTCGGTCCTGTGAAACGGGTCGACGTGTAAATGTTTCAGACATCTTCAGCATTACTTTTTCTAAATCGGGCCCGTCACTTACATGAAACCATTGACAGCTACCACCACTGGAACACCAAAGAGCTTTGCATTTTCTATCTGCTTCCTCATGTTGCTGCAGCCATTTTTCAGCAGCTCAAGGTTCTACATGGAGACACACATCCATTTATAAAGCTTTCATTTACTAACTATGCAAGTGATCGATCCAATCAGGTGACTTAGGTCAGCGTGTTATGTCAGTATGTTCTGTCACTCAATTTTCTTCAGCAATAGCGTTTGGCCTTAACTTTAGTTTACATTTATGTTTACTCTTTTGCAAGCTTTTGAAATTAGTCTTTCTATATACTTTGAATTTTATGGCATTCGGTGTGGACGGCAAAGTAAGAATTTCACTGTACAGGGAAACCTGTTTCCTTACTGTGCATGTGATAATAAACGCTTTGAATCTTTATTCATATGTGACGTTTATTATTACGTAAACATGATGTAGATTACGTAATGACGCAGAACCGACCAGGCTCTTTAGGTCCAAAACTAAACTGGTTCTTTGGAAGTACTGGGATTGAACCAGCAAAGCTCTGGCTCTAGCTCAAGAACCGAACCAGCCTGGTGGAAAAACACCATGTAAACACGGAGCCAGTGACGTTCTGCAAATACTGTGAAGCCAACTTTAGGTATAAAAAAGAATGTGAAGTAAATGATTAGGACATTGTCATCTGAATGGAAAATGCTCTTTTGGCTTATTTACCTCTTCTATGTATTCCTTCGGCAACGGCATCCCAGCGGTGACCTGAACAAAGACATGATCTTTCAGCCATTTTTTATCTAATAGTTTAACAGTGATTAGATTATTTTTCCTTTTGTGATGTGATGGAAGAAATGTGTCATGTGATCACGCAGATGTCCACACTCACGTCTTAGCGTGTGGAAATGGAACAACGATTCTGCATGTGATCTGAAAGTCAAACTCACGGTTGGTCCTCCTCCATGCATCTTCAGGGCTCGCACAGTGGCCACCAGCACCACCACATGTGGCCTCAGTCCCGAGTAGCGGCACTTGATATTGAAGAACTTCTCCATACCAATATCAGCACCGAAACCAGCTTCTGTCACTGATGGAACCAGTTCACATAGGAGAGAGCATAATAATTCATCAAAAACAGTTTTAAGGATTACAGATGAATCAACTTTAGAGTTGTTGAAGTTTGATAGCAAATTCCAGTCTTAAATTAAATCTAGTGTTTAGACTTAGACCTAGACAACTTTATTCATCCCACAAGGGGCAATTAGTTTGAGCAGGCACAGACAACACAAAACATTCGGTTCGTATAAAATCGTATAAAATCCTTAAGACAACAGGAGAGGAGCTCAGTGGTCAGTAAAAGGGAATGAATAAATAAATAAATAAATAAATAAATAAATAAATAAATAAAGCATGTCATACAAAGGTGGACACAAATTAGATTAAAAACACACTACAAAGAGTTTTGTTGGAATAAAAGACTTTGCATGACGGTTTGTTTTACAATAAGGTAAAACATAACGTCTTCCAGAGGGCAACAAATGAAACTCATTATTTAAAACATGTCCATGTGAAGAGAGGATTACATTCGCTCTACACACAATCTGATCATTACAAAAGGAAAGTTAAGTCCCTCTGCTGAACACCTATAATTTTGGAACAGATTCTTACAATGCCATTGAGACTATTCTTGTCTTTCAATGTGAGGCAGTTGTACCAGCAGGTAAAAGAAAACACAACAGGTTCTCGATAAAAGCCTGATAAAACCTTCCCATGATGATAGGACTGACCGAAAGAGTTCAGTTTTCTCAGAAGGTGGATTCTTTGTTGTACACGTTTGACCACTGCTACAGTGTTGATATCGAACTTAAGTTGGTCATCAAAGAAAGTACCAAGGTACTTATAAGAGGGGACAATTTCAACGCACTCCTTATGATTAACGCTCTCGGTAGCGGAGACTTTTTTACGTCTAAAATTTAAAGTTTAAATGCTTCTGTGGTTTTTGTATCAGCAGAGAAACAGCGATGTCGTGTGTTAAAGAGACCAGCATGATTTTAAAAGATGAAGGAAGTCCTGTAAAAGACAAGAAGTCTGGACTGGACTAGAAATATGAACTCATGCTGTTTCACACAGAAATAACAAACCGCCTCCATTTTTACATCAGAACAGACGAGCCTGTTAAAAGGGTCGTCGTGTACTAACCCAGAAGATAATGCAGGTTATAAAAGAGAAAGCCACTTGTTCTGTAACTTTTTGCTGACGTCCACTAAGCTGCAGGGTGAGACTCACATCAGGACCTAACTCTCAGCCATTCCTTTTCCCTGCTTTTTCCTGTCTGCGCTACAAAACATGGCTTTAAAAAACAAGATAAAAATGATAAAAATTAGGTAAATGTTCCTTTAAATAATTATCTGCTGACAGAACAAGAAAATTTGGCTTGTCAAGAATTCCCAAATCAAATTAAAAAAATTATTAAAAAACTACTAAGTAAAAGTATTTATCTTACCTTTAAAAAATAAGCATACGTGTCCTTGATTTAAGATGTTTAATCTTACTTACATTTCACTGTGGTTTAATCATTCAACTCCTAAAACAATATGGATATTTCTTAATCTCTGCATTTAATAGTTTTTATAATTGTTCTTACCCACAAAGCCCTCAGGTCCAACCAGCTTCAAAGCCATTTTATCAGCCAGGATGGATGAGTTTCCATGTGCGATGTTTGCAAAGGGCCCAGCATGGACAAACACCGGTGTACCCTATGGGTTCAAATTAACCATAAACCCCCAACCAAAGGCAACGTAACCACAATATCTATGCAACACACACACTTCTTTACGGGTTATAACTGTGAAACTGTGTTACACCCACCTCTAAAGTTTGCATCAGGTTTGGCTTGATTGCATCTTTCATGAGCACAACCAGAGCTCCACTCACACCCTGCGGGTGAAAAACATCACAGTACAGAAGACTTCTTTCCTCTCTACTTATGCACAAAGTCCCATCATGACGGAGAGACTGACCAGGTCTTCGGTAGTGATGGGATCTCCGCTGCGGCTGGTGGCTACGACCATCCTGGCCAAGCGCTGCCGCATGTCCTCCATGCTGCTGGTGAGGGCGAGGACCGCCATGATCTCACTGGCCACAGTGATGTCAAACTGGGCCTGGAGGACAAATGATGATCACAGGGAAGCTGTGTGATGTGTGTTGCAATGAAACTCCCAAATTCTTTATTCCAAGTGTTCATAGCGACTATGTGTTAAATATATTTGCAACTGTGTCTTTTTAAACACAGCTGTTGTGTATTTTACAGCACGTATAGCAGCCTTTGCTGGTTAGTACAGAAAGTTTACCTCTCTCGTGTGTCCTTTTTCAGTTGGTGACTGGCCAATAGTAATCTTCCTTAGAAATCGATCATTTGTGTCCAACACTGAAGATCGTGAAAATAATTATATAAATGAGGGGAAAAGGTAACACATGGACATTTATCGTGTGAGCATAGCACCAGTTAGTTCAGATGTCCATACCTCTTTGCCAGGTAACAGAGTTTGGGTCAATGTCCAAGCGGGCAAAGCGAGTGATCTCTTCATCAGTGAGCGTATGAGGGTCAGTCTTTTCAATGCCCAGTTTCTAAATACAGAACATTTCATGTGAGACAAGAGAGATGTACATAGAAACTGAAGTGTATAATGAGGTTGCTTACTTTTAGCCTGCTGATCTGGATCGGGGAGAATGTCCTGTGCCCTCCACTAAGTGGGACCAAGCGATTAAAAAGAGCCTACGAAAAGTAATCAATACAATCCTATAAATAACGTGCAGGCACGGTAGCTGTACAAGCCACTCAAAACGAGCAGAACCCACCTTGTCAGACTGTGTGGCCTCGTGGAACATGCGCGCATCGATGGCAGCAGCCACCAAGTTGTTGGCTGCTGTGATGGCATGGATATCTCCAGTGAGATGAAGGTTAAACTACACAAGAATAAAACGTTGGTTGAATAAATGTGTTGTCTCACAATGTCACACATTTTAGAACAAAACACTACCTCTTCCATTGGAATGACTTGGGAATAACCACCTCCTGCAGCGCCACCTATTGGCAAGAGAGAAAACCATTCAAAACTCCACAGATACACATGATTACGCCTTACAACACATCTCTCAGTGCATATCCCATCAAAGCTGACCTTTTATGCCAAATGTGGGTCCCTGTGAAGGCTGACGGACGCAAGCAAACCCATTGAGCTTCATCTGGGCTCCCAGAGCTTGGACCAGGCCAATGGTGGTGGTGCTCTTCCCCTCACCGAGAGGGGTGGGCGTAATGCTGCAGAGAGACAATCTCCCTGATTAGCTTAAAGTTGTGTTCAAGTATAAAAATACATAAATGATGGTTGTTATTGTTGATGTGTCAAAGGCTAAAACACACCAGCACTTGCTGGCTAAAAGCAAATGCTTTTAAGGACAGAATAAGAGCACTTGAGACAGACTCTTTAGTTTGTAAATGTTTTAGATAATAACTTTTATCTGACTGTATCAAATATTATTGATGTTTTTACATTTTTTGCCACCTCTTGGCCAGGACTCCCTTGAAAAAGAGGTTTTTAATCTCAATGGGACCTTCCTGGTTAAATAAAGGAATAAATAAATAAAAAAATAAAGATGCAGCTCTGACCACACAGAATTATTATTATAATAAAAGATATATTGTAGGGCTTTGTTTGAATTATAAGTAGAAACATTTTTTTAAAAATAAATAAGAATAGAAAAGAATTCATCTATCTATTGAGGCAAAACTTGTAATATTAAATAAAATGTTCAGTTCAGTAGCAGATGTTCAATGTTTCCATTAACTGGTTTAAGCGTGTGGTGAAGTTATACCATAAAAAATAAAAAAATAAAGATGCAGCTCTGACCACACAGAATTATTATTATAATAAAAGATATATTGTAGGGCTTTGTTTGAATTATAAGTAGAAACATTTTTTTAAAAATAAATAAGAATAGAAAAGAATTCATCTATCTATTGAGGCAAAACTTGTAATATTAAATAAAATGTTCAGTTCAGTAGCAGATGTTCAATGTTTCCATTAACTGGTTTAAGCGTGTGGTGAAGTTATACCATTTAGTTTCTATTTAAGACAGCTATAAAAACATAATTATAGATGACTTAAATTCCATTCAGCACACAGAAATGTTTTCCAGCTATTAAAGACACACATAAAGACTGGTAACACATACCCTGTGACCACTACATATTTGCCATCTGGCTGGGCCTGCAGCCGTTTGATGATGCTCAGCTGGACCTTGGCTTTTGTCTTTCCATAGAGCTCCACCTCATCAGAGAGCAGACCCACCTCCCTGGCTAAGGCTTCAACAGGCTTGGGCACGCAGGAGCGAGAAATGTCTATGTCGCTTTTAAATTGAAAGTAAAGAGCATCAAACATTTCATTTCATTAAGCAGAGAAGGACACAGCACCGACTTTGATGCATTTAACTTGTTTCTAATGTTATTAAGTTAAAAGTTATTGAATTTAGGCGCACATGACAACAATTTAAATGGCGTACAAAGACACAAACCTTGGCACAGGCTTCTGGAGGTTGAGTTTGGTGTAAGAAATGTCCCACTTCCCGGGCTGGTGGCTTTCCAGAAAACGCTTGGCACTCAGCACCGTGTTCTAAACACACAAAGATGCTCAACTTTTCAGCTTTAACAATTTAATAATCAATGTTTAGTTATTCCTTCCGATTGCTGGTGAAATTGAGGTAAAATACACAAATGGTTCTCACAGCCATCAGCATTGCGACAGTCATGGGTCCCACTCCACCGGGCACAGGCGTGATGAAGCCAGCTTGCTCCTTGGCTGAGTGGAAATGGACGTCACCCACGACCCGCTTCCCGCTGGGTTTGGTCTCATCTGAAAAAACAGGAATCGCTGACTTCTACTGACTGACTCGAATACAACCTGTCCCACTTCCACCATTGTGGTAATACCTGGAATGTGATTGATACCGCAGTCAATGACCACCGCTCCCTTCTTGATCCACTCGCCTTTCACCATCTCTGCTTTTCCAATACCAACAACCAGAATATCTGCTTTACCCACCTGTGCAGAAAAAAGGCTTTGTGAATGAAAAAACAGCCACATGATGACAGTAGATATATCTTCACTATGTTGTTAATTACATCCCGGCAAGAACAGTGAAGACTCTTCATTAACTATTTTATGTATTTACGAAACTACTACAATTTGAATTTCCCTCTGGGATCAATAAAGTATTTTTCATTTAATTTTATTAGAATTAGAATGCCTTTTATTGTCATTACACACAAGTATAACGAGATTGAGCCATCCCCAGTGTCAGTGCAAGGAAAGCACTACAGAAGATAAATAAAAAAGATCTAGGGTATAAAATATTTACAGAATATAAACAGATGTGCACACTCGAGTTATTTGCAGATGTAAGTATGACGTATATGTCTGAAAAATATATTGCACATTCAAAGTATTATTGCACGGATCATGATATGTTGTACATG
>JBAMHV010000021.1:7286127-7297882 GCA_037177535.1 Pseudomugil gertrudae | reverse complement strand
GGCTCTACTCTGAGTCCCTCCCGGATGGCCGAGCTTCTCACCCTATCTCTAAGGGAGACACCGGCCACCCTGCTACATAAGCTCATTTCGGCCGCCTGTACCCTGTATTATTAAAGAATTATGACTAAAATGATTTCGCTCACCTCTGCTGCTGCTTTCAGTTTCATGCTGATGTACAGATTTGAATCCTCACGATCTCCAACCTGCAAGGACACAAAGTTTAACCTAAAAACGCTTTGTGTGTCCATTCACCACACAAACACAGAGCGTGCTACAAATGTGTCCGTCTACAAGAGCATTCACTAGAAAACATTTGTATCCATGCCTTAGCACGCAAAAACAGAAAGCCACGGTCACAAAAACAGTCCAAATCCTTACCTGCCAACTTTCTCCAGGGACCAGCAATTAAACATAAGAAAATGAACAACACTGAAACACAACAGGTTTCTACTTTCATCAGATTACCACATTCAGCTTACTTGCAAAACCACCAGACCAGGTCGGAAGCTGGGATCCTTGAGTTTCATTTGCTCCACATCTTTCTTTAGACGCTCCCTCACCTGCCTGAGAAAGAGACAAAAAGAAAGCAGCAGTGACCAATAAGTGCTCATGGTTTCCTTAAAATGGTTTCATATTTTCTACCCTGTATACGATTTGGCTTCCATGTTGTGAAGCCAGTAATGATTTTCCACATCAGGCAGAGAAGAACAGTATTATCTCTGGTCTTTGTCTTCACTTTATCTGTATTATTTTAATGGTCCATAGACTGGGACACATTCCAGTACTTTAAGTGGAGTGAGACAACAAGCCACACAAAGATTAGTTAAAGCCAACTGATTAAATCAAAGACAGCTGTGGCACCGAGTTGACTGGACTTTAGCTCATGACTTTCACAATCTACTATAAGATCCATAAAACCCCAGACAAAGCGGATATTCAGGTAATTAATCAAAATAATCACAACATATTGTCTTATAGCGTTGATCACAACTAATAAAATCGTATTCTGATCAATACACAACACTGATCATATTCTATTTTAAGTTAATGTCATGCATATCCTTCTACTGCTGAGAGGCCGTCCAGTTTCTCTGTGCTACGTGAAATAATTTGCCTCATGAGTGCAGTGAGGGGTAGTTAACAGGCTGCTTGTTGTCATGTCTTGTGACAGCATGCAGTGAAGCGTCCTGCACATTGCTGGGGGGGGAAGACGTGACCCTTTTCATCGACACTTTTAGAAACTATCTGAAAGTTTTGATTGTAATCAGAAACTGCTTTAAGTCAAAAGATAGTTTGCATTTCAGAATATATTGATCTGTGCTTTACCAGCCTTAACTTCAGTGGTCAGTGGACTAATAGGACAAAGCTCATAAAACACCATCACACATCTTGCACAATACTGAAAGACAAGCACATACACAGAGGAAAACCTAAGCAGTGATTACCAAATTATAACAACATTGTTCATGCATTTACTCTGCCCAACATGATGATAAAGCAAATATCCTCTGCAAGAAAACTGCAGGGTGGTTTCATGTACAACCACTTTAAAACTAATGCTAAAGCTACATTATGTTTTATATTATAATATGTAAAATCTTACATTCAAAACGCTTTTAAAGCTGAAATAATGCACGCAAATGAATATTTATATCAACTGTGACTGTTAGGTTTACTATAACTGTGCAAGTTAGCTGCTTAGTTAGCCCAACACGTTTTTTTAAGTCTGATGTGTGCATCAACAAACATGTCAAATAAAGTGTTATACTTACGCTGAAACCTCTTTGCCGCTAATGAGTTGAGCTGACATGTTTTGGATCCAGAGGTTCGCGCTTTTAAGTGATGGCGGTGTGTACTGCACGATCTGTGCCTGACGAGAAGAGGAACGTGGTGGCTGAGAGAGGTATTGGGAGCTATTGGGACAAGTTTCGCAAACTGATTGATTTAAAACAGTCTCGCGATATTTATTTTTTACGGTTCTTTTTTTGTAAGTCTCGCGATATTTACACAGTGCTCATTAGCATAACCAGCATTAACGCTGGAAAATTAGCGTAGAACTTTCGGGAATATCGCTGAACGTATTTTTCCATTGAACTTTGGTGACGTAGTGGGGGCGGGACCAACAGTAACGTGTCAACTGTAACAGCCAATCATATACGTTTAATTGCGCTAGTAGAATTTGTTGACCAATAGTATTTTCTTACCGCCCACAAAAAGCGGGATAATGGGCGTGGCTAATTGGAAACGTTTCAGTGGAGAATCAGCAGAGGGCGGACGTGCGATTGTCACCATAAAAATAAATAACGTCCTACAAACCAACAACAGTGTTTATGTAGGTCATCTTGACATGCTTCAAATGTTGTTTGGATCCTTGCAGAGCAGCAGCTATTACGGCATTTTCTAGAAAGTGCGGGATAATCAGTTTTATATATGAAGCGTTAAGGACCGCGGAAGACATGAAGAAACACAGAGAGCTATGGAGAGTAGATTCAGTGTTTTGAACGACACAGAAAACCTCTCGCGATTTTCACACGCTGATAACAGTCTACACGGCGAAAGGTAATTTCATGTCGGATGCTAATATGTTTAGCTAGCGGACATCCGAGCTCCTGTTTGTTTCCCTGGATGATAGCTTCACCTAACTCGTCACGTTGCGTTGTTTGTTTAGTTACGTTTAGCTTCTGTTTACGTCTTAAGCCCAGCGACATAACACTAGTGTCAAAGGTTTATTCTAAATAAAAGCTAACTTATATGCATTGTTTCCCCCTTAGATCTAAAACACTGTTTGAAGAGATTCGTGCCTCCATAAACAACAATGATGAAGAGGACCGCGCCTTCTGGAGGCCTGTGCTCCCTTGGGGTGGTGTCTTTACCATCAAGGCAGGGCGGAAGGCCTTATCATGCATCCCTCTGTACGTGGAAATCCAGCTGAAAAACACCTGCACCATTGATGGGTTCCTTATGATACTGTATGTAATTCTGCGGGACAACCAGGGCTTTCATAGAGAGCTGGCGGTGTTCCTGGGGAAGCAATTTGTGGACCATTTCCTCTACCTGATGGACTCCTGTGACTACACCACAGTGAAGATGTTGTGGATCTGGAACAGGATGTCAAAAAGACAGTACCGCTCTGAGATCCACCAAACAGCACTGGAGATTGATCTGTTTGGGAATGAGCACGAGAACTTCACAGAGAACCTGGAAAACCTCATGTCCACCATGCAGGAGAGCCTGTGCACCAACTGGAGCTGCCCCATACGCTTCCAGGAGTTCATCAAAAGCACCATTAACATCAGGTAAGGTAGCATCAAGTGTCCTTTACTCATCATACAATTAATTTTCCCATTAATTTGATTGGTTTTCCTTTCAGTCCTCCTCATGAGCTTCCTCGCCGAGACCCGATTCAGTCAGCTGTGGATGAGTTTTTCTGCCCTAAACTCCTCCTCTGCTCAGAACATGGGTGCGTTTTTACTTTTCCATATTTCAGCGCTGGGCTTTAAAAACTTCTCTGACGGGCCACATTTCTTCTCAACAGGTGTGACGGTTTAAGAGAGTTTTCTCACAGGGTTTTTTGCCACGGCCCTCCACCTTTTGTTATCCTCAACATGCAGCTGTGGAGGTCGGAGGATCTGTCTTATGTCCCTTACCACCTGGCTCTCTGTCAGCACAGGTAGGAAACATCCACAGTGCCTTCACACTGTTGTGTGGGCTAACATCTGAATCAAAGTTTAATCATATGTACTTTTGTTGCTCTGATTGTCAGCTTTAAACGCTCCAAATATTTTGTTTTTAAGCCAAATTCCCTTAAATTTTAAAATGCTTATCACAAGGGCTTCAGTGTATTTACTGTAATTAAGTTCAACTTATTGAAGTTGGTGAGTTTGTAATTAATTAAACATTTTTATAGAGCTATGTATTTAAAAAGCTGCAAACAGCTATTTGTACATGCTTCATTTAGACTTCCTAATAAAATCTTTCATAGAAAAAGTAATATTTTATGTGATTTAGGCTCTGGTGAGTCTGCTATTAGCCACATAAGAGAAATTAGTGAAAACTGTCCTTGTTTTCCTGAGCAGATATTTACTAGAGGGTGCAACACTCTTCAACAAGGAGGAGCAGCACTACTCTGCAGCTTTCCATTTAGACGGATGCTGGATGCACTACGATGGTCTGAGGAGTGATAATCTGATCCTGCTGCACAAGCCACCGGAGCTCCTGCTGCTGTCCTCTCTGGTTTATATCCGTGCCACTGAGAAGTGAACATTTTATGTGGCTGCAAACGTACAGATGAGATGAAGTCACACAATGCACAGGACAGAGGATGTTCCATTTCTCTCATTTTTCTGCCATAATTACCATTTTATATCCTCATGCTTCCCTTTTGCCATTAAAGGTGGTAACATTTAGTATTAATTATTGCCCTGAGAAAGCTTAATTTGTCAGCTGTGAGGGTGGGGTAGTTACTAAAAGTTCCTTCTTGTTTGGGCATGCTTGGAATCCAAGAATATAATGGACTATAATAGTTCTGGGTTGATATACATGGATGAAAACACAAGTGAACAATAAATTCCTATTTAAATATTAAAAAACACTGAATTTTTGTCTGCATATGTAAAATTGCAGGTGATGATTTTTAAGTTTCCCTATATAAAACCAGTTAGTTGGCACATGATGTCATACAGTATATTCCACACAATTATAGTCCCCTGTTTCACTTTACATGTATGTATATCACCTCTTTATTTTAAAATTAACTGGTGCTACTATTTAGGTTGTGGTCTGAGGGAAATACCTGAAAGATCTAATTTTTTTTAAGCTGTTAAAATGTAGAAAAATGTTAATTTTAAACATTCTGAGGTTTATCATGTTTATTTATGACCGCTTTCATGACATGAAGCATGTAGCATTGCTATAATGCATTTTAGCAAAGCTTGCACCACACGGTATTTTAATATCAATGATCACATGGTGCCTCGGTCATGGAAAGCTTAAAAGATTCCTGTTAAGTATTGACCTTTGATCAAGATAGTTTTTAAATGTTATTCTCTTAAAAAGGTCTTTAAAATGCAAATAAATATTTTTGAATACTTCATGTCCCATCTGTTATTATGCACACACACAAAAGGAAGACATCCCAAAGAGCAGATAACCTTTTAAGGCAGGCATTTATTTCAAACTGGGTACAACTGCACCACACAAACTGACTAAATTGTATGTAAAATGTTTTCAATCAAATGTGATAAAATGTGAAAAGCTACAATTTTTTTTAACACCCATGTTATCTTGTACTTCCAGCATTAGTCCACAGGATATAAAATTCAAGATAATCACTGTACTTCAGACATACAATGGGAAATGTAAAAGAAGAGTGGTAATTTTGGCTAACATTGACATCAGTTACACAGGATTTCTCTCATACATGTAAGAGTGGCAGCACACTGCAGGCTACCTTTCTGTCATCCCTTTGCTTTCTTTATACAAGCACTTTGGTGAGAATGACAAAAACATGACAGGTAGGCTTTAATTAAAAACAAAATGCATACAAATTTAAACCCCCTCTTTTTGCAGATTTGTTTTTTTTTCTCCAAAGCACAATATACACCCCCCCTCCAAAAAATAAAATCACAATGTACTTAATATAGATGCTAGATGAATCATGGCTGTAGCACTTAATTACGCCCGCGTGATTTGTGCCGTTCTAAAGTTACTAAACAAAATATTACATTAGACAAAAAGATTTACAGAACATGGAAACAAACTATAAATACAAAAACAATCATGTCGTTTTGAAATTACGAACTGGGTTATTGTGCATTTCAACAGATCAAAATTGAAAGTACTGTCGTTGCAAACTGAAAACAAACCATAAGTCTCACCTGTGACAACCTGGCCCATTTGCAAGGCAAATGCCATTTAGCTTCATCATCGGAGGAAAGGATACATCCGAGTAGTGTTAAAAGTTTTTATGTGGAAACAGCGCAACCGTTTTAAAAGTGCTCTCCTCTAATTTGGCCATTAATAAACATGCACCATGTATAAATGACCTTGCATGTGGAAAAGACTATACATGATGCCTGATAGGTTAATGGTACCATTTGATGTTTCATTAGATGGTCACATTACCAGTCTGCATGTCGTGTGTGTGTGTGTGTGTGTGTGAAGTGGGGTGTCTCATTAAATAATGTGAGATCCCTTGGCTTTTTTAAAAAGAACAAAAACATTCATTCATGGAATTAATGAATTGCATCATCTAAATGCCATTAGCTTAAATAAAAATAAACATATATACATATTAGAATGTGTGAGACTAGTTTAGGTGCAACGCAGAGCTTTGTTATTTTCCACATGTGCAAACCAAACAACTGTGCACAAGACAACACACACACACAAACTCAAACCATGACTCAGCAAAACACTCCACACCTACCCTCCTCCTGGTCAAGAGCACCCTGCTATTGTGCATTGCCTGGTGTGTTGTCAGGCAAGCCAGAGGCTGCACAGTAAACCCCTCATGGAGGAAACCCTCTCTCACACACACACACACACACACACACACACACACACACAGGGAGACACTCTGATTTTGCTGTGAAGATAGAACTGGTGACAGCTGCAACTTGTGCCCTGCACAGCCCTTGAGCTTTATCTTCCATGTCCATATGACTATTTGGAAGAATGTAATGCTTATACGTTTGCAACACGGATCTAAAAGTGTTCTCATCGTGGCACACACGGGATGTTGCAGTGCTAAACTTATTAAAAAAAAAAAACAATGTTGGCACTTCACATGAAGACATGTACAGTTACCTCCAATCTGAGCCTGCAAGAAAGATTAGAACACAAAGGTAATGTGCAAGCCAGGTAGTGTTTCTACAAAGCAGATTTTAAAGAGCTAAATTTTCTGTATTTTAAACAAAAAACAAGATGGCAGTTGTACAACCATTTTCCCATCTTTCCCTTTCAAATTATAATTGTCATTTTATTGCATGATGAGGGGCTACTTGGATATTATGCATTTATAATGCACACAAAAAGGATTTAGTCTGTGTTAAATGAATCCATTAAGCAGAAGTTGAGCATACAGAGCGAGGAAACACACAAACAGCTGAATCCTGAATCCTAAAAATAGCACCAGTTAGTATTGTGAACAGACCAAAGGGTGTCAGGTCAATTTGAACTGAAAAGTAGCAAGTGCACGATCAGACCTTAAAGAGATGTTTAGTTTTTTCCTTTTTTTTTTTTAAATGGCTCTGAGGATGAAGCAGACTAGTGGCAAACACACTCCCGGGCTTAGAGTGACCCTAGGAATCAAACTACTTGCATTCACACACCCATTAGTGACCCAGTGCAGATAAACATTTACAGGCAATGCACTAGAGGATATAGTTATATCTATATATTTCATTTAGACTATTTACACATGAAAGGCAGCCCTTTTTAAGAAAAATATAAATACTCCAACTTTGCTCTTTTTAGTGAAGCACTGGTTCGGATGCAGAATTCTGTCACTGAGCAAGAACATGAACTCTGCACGCAGACGTGAAAACAAAAACAGTCCTATCAGACATGCATGTAAGCCCTCACACACACACACACACACTACACAGCCAACAAACACATATTCATACAAATACACAAGCAAACTGAAATGGTCTACAAAATTCTGATTGCAGCAGGAAAGGAAAAAACTTTGTTTAAAACTTAATAACATGGAAAACAAAAATGTCTGCCGACATATCATTTTGAACCAACCCAGTTTTTTTCCCACAATCCTCTGGGATCAGAGTCCTCACCGGGTCCCGGTCACAGAGGAGCAGGTATCTCCACATGCCTATGTCAATTGCCATCTAAACTTCTTTAGTTCTTGTCCATAAGACCTTAATGCTCTTTCTTATTAATCTCCTGTGGTCATCCTCTAAGCCAACCAGCCCCACACGTCCACCCACCCAACAGCCTTTCTGATGTTCTTGTAGGTGTGCAGAAAAGCTCACCTGCACCTGGAGGATGAATGTGGATAAAGAAGAGGGGGAAAAAAGTATTTTGCCTAAGTTGTTAGGGTCCTAGCTGGTTGAGCCATAGGTCAAAGTGCAGTCAGACCAAAGTTACAGCGACAGTACATCATGCCACTCGAGTCCAACCAGCTGTCCGAGATGGGGTCGTAGCGTTGGACAGTGTTCAGGTAAGAAGACCCAGAGTGCCCTCCAACCACATAGAGGTAGTTGTCCACAATGGCAGAGCCCACACCTACAAGACATAGATCCTAGATTTATGTGCAGCCATACGACCGTGCAACAACTCTCCATTTAATGAATGCAATAAGCTTAATAAAAGAAGAAAGATTTGGAGGTCAGATATAAACCTACCAGTTCGTGGTTCGTTCATTGGTCTGCAGGCGGTCCACTGGTTCTGATGCGGATCATACCTCTCAATGCTGGACAAGTGGGACACTCCGTTGTGCCCACCCACCACAAATATGAACCCAAGCATCACGCCGACTCCAAAGTTGATCCTCTTGTCTGCCATGGGGGCTACCATTTCCCAGGCATCCTTGCTAGGGTCATACCGCTCCACACTGTGAAACAGATGCAGCACAATCACTAAAAAAGCAACTGAAAAGCTTTAAGTTTATAACAAAACAAGGGTCTCATTTTCATACAAAATCTAAATCCTTTAGGACAGCTTTTCCTTTTATTTTACTACACAGTAAGACATCTGATCTCATAGTTTGTAATTGCCACAATAAATAAGTTACCCAACAAATTACAGTGTCAGGTTCTCTTTAAGAGTTTCCCCTTCCCCCATTTATCAATTAACAATAACCTAAACCAGTTTATATATTATAATCATTTAAGCTGAAGAAAAATGTAACACTAATTCACAATCTGGTCATATACATCTTTTTAAAAAGTGCCAATGTGAAATGATGGTGAGGCAGTCTGGATCGAATCCTCTGGTAGTCAGGGGGAAGATTGCGCTGCAAAAGAGTCCCATATTGCCAATCTAGAACAGACAAGCAATGGGGAATAAAATAAAAAGCTCCCCAAAGATCCTCTGTCCAAATATACTCCCTTGAGGGGTTTTGGGTGTCAAGGAAACGAGCAACAGGGATGCTGCTCTTTGGTGATCCACAGCAACACAAAGGCAAGCTTAGTGAAACAACCACTTCTGTTATGACTCCTCTTGACTCATTAACAAGCCCATGGCCATTTTCTCAGCAACACTAGATATTCTACACTTGAATGTTTGATATTTAATAGAACTAGCAAGAGCCTGGGAGAAGAAGTCATGTTAAGAGGTCTTATAAATATTTTTTTAAAGCCAGAATAAACATGAAACAAACAAGCCCATGATACTTTTGTCACATGTAATCTGATGCAGTTTGAATCCTACATGGCTTACATCATTCATCTGATTACAAACAAATAAATTACATTTGATTATAGTCATTTAAATAAAAAACTGTACTTCCTCAGAATAAATGCTACAGTGTCATGTCATCTACAGAACATTAAAACGATATGCATAAGCATGTAATGAATAGGAATGCTCTTGTAGCCCAATTATGCTGTTAAATTTACACATTATTTAATATGGTAAATATTATCTGTGTAAATAAGCTTTACACCCACTTGGAAATTAAATATACATGAATTAAAAACAGCAATGACTCCAAATCCCTCGGTCACATTACCTATTCATGTGTGCTGGGCCATAGCCTCCAATAGCGTAGATCATGCCGTCCAGCACGGCAGTAGCAAAGCAACTGCGTGACTTCGTCATGGGTGCCACAGGCTGCCATTCCTTCAGCTTGGGGACATATTTCTCAACAGACTGAAGGTAATATTGGCCATCATAGCCTCCCAGTGCATACAGTTCTCCAGTCAGGACCACCACCCCCAGAGTGCTGCGACACTCAGCCATGCGCTCCACTGAGGACCATGTGTTGCTTTCAGGATCCCAACTCTCAACTGTACTCTCATGTCTCCGATAGCTGATGCCTTGTCTCATGTGTGTGGCAATGCCTCCCACCACATATACCTTGTGATCCAGCACGGCCACTCCAAACTCGTACCGGGGAACACTAAGAGGGGCCAGTCCTATCCATGAATCTGTCTGAGGGAAATACATTTCCATGCTGAAAGAAGGAGAGAGCTCATTAAACTCTGAACAACAACAATATTATACACTAGGTGTGCCCAAGTCCAGTCCTTGAGATCTACTGGCTTTAGATGGAACCCTTCTCCAACATACCTGGATAAAATGAATGTCATGTTATCAGGTTTCTGAAGAGCTGAATGTCATGCGGACAAACTGTGCCATTAGATTCAGGTGTGTTGGACATGGATAGCATCTAAAAAGCAGCAGGATAATAGATAAAGGATCGAACTTGGGCACCTCTGCAGTACACACGGACGTTATTACCTTTCCAGGGTGGCAAACAGACCAGCCTTGCCTCCTACTGCAAGCAACACCTTCGGGGCACATCTGGGCCGTGCTGATAACACAGTCTGATAGGAAAGTCGGTGTTCAGGCATAAAATGATATTTCAGGGCTTCGTTGAGCAGGTGCTTGCATGCGTGGTCATCTCGTATAAGGTGGTTGGCTTCATATAGGCGAGTGAGGAATTTGACGCTGAGAAGTGGAAGGCGAACGCAGTGCAGCAACTGAGCAAGATGCTGCTGCCTCTCAGTTACATCATATTTAATCCAAGACTCCAGGGCGTAAAACACAGTCTCTTCTGTGACCACCTTAAGGCAGTCATTGGACACAATTTCATCCAACTCCGCTCTTGTCAATTCAAAAAACTCTTCTGTTTGACAAACCTCCTCAAAGTTTTCACAGATGAACTTTGTTGCAGCTAGGCAAAGGTCATGACAGCCATATGTCTCTGCAAAGCGGGAGATCCCTATACAGTTTCCAGCATCGAGCTGGCTTTCCAGGAAGCTGCAGCACTCTTTAAGTACAAGCTTAACCTGGAGTAAATTGGCAGCCGGTAGTAGAGACTCCACGGTTTCCTGGGAGATAAATACCGTGCCAGTGTAAGCATATTCCACTATAGCCTATAGAAGAAAGAGTACAAGTCAGTAAACAAAAGCAGTTAATCAACACAGATTGCATCTGCTGGTTCGGAGCATACCTGCAAGGCAGTCTCATCAATGCACTGGAATTCCACCTCAGAGGTCTCCTTCTCCGAAAGATTTCCAGTAAACATGGCCTTAAAGTAAGGACTGATGCTGGCCAGAACTACTTTGTGGGCATGAATCTTGACATCACCCACACGCAGGACAATGTCACATAGTTCATGATCTTGCCGCAAGAGCTGAAGGCCTTGCAGCAGTTGCTCTGAGTGAGGCCGAGTTAGACTTGCAAACATATAGGATTGGTCCTGCTGGTCCATCTGCAAACAGGAAACCACAGTGTATACTTATTTAATGATCAACTTTATTCACTATTAAAAAAGATACATTATAAAGCCTTTAGTTAATAATAAAGCTTAATGTTAAACATATTGTTGACCAGTGCAACATAAACCTACTACAACAGTATGTAGACATGCCTAGGAAGCTTTCAGTGGTGTTTTGATGTAATGCAGCATCTTTGCCTTGCCCTGAAGGAGACTGCTAAGAACATTATCCTGTAAATCCAATGCTAATGCTGTTTAAAGTCAAGGTATTAGCAAGAAAAAGGACGCAACTTGCAAGATAAAGCTAAAGCCACATGCTTAATTGAGCAAAGTGGGTGTATATATATATAT
>JBAMHV010000021.1:7255800-7284529 GCA_037177535.1 Pseudomugil gertrudae | reverse complement strand
GTCTTAGTGATTTCCTGCTGCTGCACAGTGCACGAGTCATAAAGCACTGTGTGTGTGTGTGTGTGTGTTCTTTTACTAAAGCAATTTTATCCAGTTTTTATTTGTCTTTATATATCTATCTTATGTGTTTATTTTTTTATGTGTGCGCGCTTTTATTGACAAGTTGCAAATTAAATTGATCTAAAACAAAAACAAAATGCGTTATTTTAAAAAAAAGTCTCTTGTTTAGTGTGAAGTTTGTATGTACTCGTACTGATGTAGATGATGATGTGATGCCGCCTGGAGGAGCCTGGAACTCGCGTCACCATGGAAGCAGTCAGTTTGAGACATGTATTCGCCATTTTGCTGCTTCGGTGTGTGTGTATGTGTGTGTGTGTGCTCCTTTCGGAGGTGAATACCTCTGTAGCTTCTAAATACTGAACACTTCACACACCAGCTAAAAGAAGAAATGTCTGCACTGGTAGACAAGAGAGTCATTATTACAGCATGACATGGACATTTGGACGAAATAACACCAGTTTCTTCTACGATCGTCGAGGAGGACCAGGGAATATGCAAGGTCTGTTTTTCCAACTTTGTTAGCCCGGAGACTCACCGCCTAAACACGGACAAATATAGCGGAATATCTGGTTAGCTTAGCGCCGTTGTAGCTGTATTTAGCAATGTAGCTAGACTTTAATGAGGCTGCTTAACGGTATGGTTAAAAGATGCATTACAGGCACATTGACTGTGTCACTTAAATTCACACATATCTGAAAAGAGACATTTCATAGTCTTCTACATGAATATTGTAACATACACCAGTAGGTTATCCCAACCACTCTTCTTGTTCCCAGTGTGTCCGACAGCCACAAGTGGTTGTGCTCATAAACCCCCACCTGTATCAGGTAATCTGACATGATGTAAATGAGTGGCAATATCCGCTTTCCCTTAAATGTATCTCAGGTGTCATTTATAAGGACATAACAGATTATAATACCGGGTTAAAAGGTTTTCAGATAATATAAAAAAATTAATGTAAGTCAGGAAAGATGAATTAAATCAAATGCAATCAAATGTATTTACAAAATACATTACTATGGTTAATGCTGCTATTGATCTGAAATTAAAAAGATCTATGTGCTTTTTTACATTTAATTCAGTTCTGTTATTTTGTTTAATGACATTTTAAAAGGTTATGTTTTATATTTTCTGTATTCACTTGTGTATTTTCTGTTTCAGGACTCCCATTTTTCTTCATCAGCTGCACGAGATGAAAGCACAAAGTAAAAAAGGAGGAACATTTTTGTCCTCGTGCGATAATGTCGTCACCCTTGAATTCTCCTATTTGACCATATAATAAGATCAGCGATAATGATACCTGGTTTGATCTCCCAGGAGTTACTCGAGCAGCTTCTGGACCTGAGACATTACCAGAACCGCACAAATGGGGTAGAAGAGCTCAAACGAATCATTTCCGAGGTGGATATTAAATCAATCCCATCCGGGAGCATTGAAGAGTTTATCAATTTTCTACCTCGACTTCTAGATGACAGTAATTTCAAGGTACTTCACGGTACCTTACAAGTTTTAAACTTACTCATTCAGAAGCTGGAAAAAGATGTTGAGAAATATTTCAAACATCTAGTTTTTGTGTCTCTCAAAGCTTTAGGAGACACGCGCACCATCACCAGGAATGAATATCTTAATGTGTTTCAGCAGCTCATGAAAACTGTTGTACCACAGCAAGTATTAGATCTCATTATTGGGAACTTGAAACACAAGAATTCGAGAGTTCGTGAAGATGTCCTCAACATCATCATGGCAGCTATGCTCACTCATCCACGGAAATGTTTCAACATTCCCAAGCTTTGTTTCGAAGTTGCACCGTACTTGGCAGACAGTAAACGGAGGGTCCGACATGCTGCTCTTGAGTTGTTTGTTGTTCTTGACAATTGCCTTGACACCAGGAAAAAGCAGCCTCTAATGAAAGCTGTGGACATGGTTGAGCTGAATGAGGACGCAGAGGGTCTGATGGCAGCCGTACAGGCAAGACGAGCCAGGCACACCCTTCCAAAGCTGACCTCAGAGGGAGTAGTGGAGTATGGTTTGGTGGTGCCTAAACCTGGGCAGTGGTGCTTGGCACAGTATGGGTCTGGGGCGGATCTGGATTGGGTTATGAACGGAGGCCGGATACGCAGTGCCAGGAGCTACAGAACTGAGCCGGACTGTGATAGATTATACGGCTATGGCAGCTTAGGATCCCTCACGGAAGACTTTCCACTTCAGCGGAGGATTGTGAGCGCGGGTAAAGGGAAGAACAAACTACCCTGGGAGATGTCGAGCTTCTCATCCACTGAGAACGAGCAGTACAGTACACCAAACGGAAAATGCTCTGAACGGGTGAGACCTGACTTCCATATTCTCACTAATCTGTCTAAAGTATGTGGATTATTTTGAGGTTATGATTTATTGTTAAAAGAAAAGGGGAAAACATCCTCTTTGTTTGGGTATATTAGTATTATAATACCTAAATAGCAATACAATTTTGGGCTTGTTGGTTTCTGTAATGAAATAATAAGTAATTAGGACTACTCAGTTGTTTCCTGCTTATACAGATTTAGTAGTATCTAAATATTTTTGATAAATACTCAGAGAGCATGCGAGGAATGATTGGGATTCTTGTGCGTTCTGCATATTTTTGGTCTTCATAGAGAAAAAGTGTATGTGATTCATGTTGTTTGTCCAATGAAAATAGTACATTTTTATGGTTTTATTAAGGTGAGTCACACACAAAGCTACATCCTAGAAAATTCAGGAAAATCAGTTGCACTTTTCCCACAGATGGTTTGAGGTGAAAAGCCTAAATATAGCATCTATTTGTCATGATGCATAGATGGAGAACAGAGGGAGGCTTGTGGCTTTTTCTTCATATTCTGTGTATGAGTCACAACTATGTATGCAAACACTTTCACCTCTTTTTGGGACGATGTCATTAAATTTGTGACCCCTTTCTTTTTTACATAAACATATGGATAAATAAAGCTAAATAAACATACTCAGAGTTTCTGTAGTGTTTCAAGCCTGGAGACCTGCTTCACATCAACCACAATGAATGAAATATTATTTATCACCTTAAAATAGCATCAGTTTTATTCCTTTAATGTTGTGATTTTACTTTATTATGTTTTAATCTATCACATATTGTTTTGGAAACTGTTTTCAGCTTGGAGACCTTTTTTGTTGACAACGGTTTATTGTCTCACAGCAACCCCATTAACACACCGAGCGCTTATTGAAGGGGCTGTGAAACATAATTGGTAGTTTCACAGGGTCATGTTTGTAAAACATGGCGTTTTTAATGGTCTGCTGTTGATTGCAATCACAGTAAGTGTTGATCAGATACTATTCAACCAGCTTGCTGCCTCATCTTAAAGACAAAGGCATGCACTAATGTAAAAACCTTTCATGCTTTTTGGAAAAGGTACAGGTTTAATGATAACATTTTACCAGGGAAATACACACACATACACCAAAGAGATAGACCCACGCATAGTCTTCTGTCTGAGCTACATATCGGCTGCATTTCTTTGTTCAGGCTCATGGATGGAATTACACCAAGGCCCTTGTTATGTTTACGGATTGCTTAAAGGAGATACGTTGTTATTGTTGCGACTCTTAAAATAAATATCTTTCTGCTCATTTATAGGAGACCAGTAAGGATGTCACGACTCTGTCCAGGAAACCAGATACCTACATACCCAGTTTCAGTAAGTGTCAATACTTCTATCAGTACTTCCCTGTCAGGTGTCGAGTACAGTCGACTGGTTGTCATATTCAACTTCAGCTCAGTTTAGAGCAGCTTTGAAGTGAATTAGCTCGCTGAGTCAAAGGAGTCACTGTTCCACATGCCACTAAAAGCTTTGAGATGAGCACAGATACAGGCTGCTTGGAAGATAAGTGGCATATCTCACTAGAGAATACCACACCAGGATACCCTTTACTAACTAAAGATCTCTAAATGCTTCTCTGTTTGTGATAGGAGATAATAAAGCTACTTAGCTTTACACACTAAAGATGTGTAACAGTAAAGGCTTCATTTAGACTAATAAAGCAATGACACTTGGTTAACCACAGTGGTAAGTAGTCTCTTAAGGTTTCTTACTATTAGTTCAGACATACAGGGAAGAGAGAGATATGTGCACATGGGATGTAAGTGATGTGCATCACATAAAGTGCAGCATAATGTAACGGCTCCTACAGCGTCACCCCTAATCAGACTACCCTTCAGCATGCAACAGGGTGACCCTGAAAAAAAGCCATATGCTTTACTAATATGTTCCACTCCTCTGTGACTGCACCACACAGTCATCTGCATTTACAGACAGGACGGGATTTAAGGCCTGTTTAACTTTTTATTGCCTTCTTCTTAAAAAAACTGAGATATCTAAAAGGCTGAATTAAGCTCTGCTTTTGTTAGCTTAAAATGATTAATCTTAAAGTGTTTTCCAGCATTATGATCATCATGAAATGAGTACAACACTACTGTTAAAACGTGTAAATGTGTGATGATGAAACTGAATGGATTGGTATTGGAAAGTTGTTTGAGAGATGGAGGCTCATAATACAACTTGAGTCCTCTTCAGGCAGAGAGGAATGAGTCTAATCTAGAGCCCATTATTACTCATATGGTATGAATAAGTTTGGTGAGTCACTTCTGCAGATTATTGTGTTTTTAAAGGGTTAAAAAAAAGAAATAAATGTATTTTCTATCTAGGTTCTGCAGAGCCACAGAAGCCCCAGTGCTCCAGAAGGCGAGAGTCTCCTGCTCATCTCAGACGAAGTGGAAGCCTCAACTTAGATACTGATATCTTTAGAACCACAAGTCTTTCTGACCCAGAACCTGGTAAGGAGCCATTAAAAAAAAAGAAATAATCACTTTAAGCATATTTGTCTAAACAGATAAAAAATGAGTTTAACTGAATTTCTGCACAATCGAAGGTTTTTGGTTTTATATAAAAGAGAAGTTGAAATGTTCAGTACAACCTTATTTTACAGGTTAATGTAAAAACAGACACTCATACCTGTATGAATGTGTGTTTAGTCTTTATTAAAATTATTCTTTGTGTCTGTACCAACATATACATACATATAAGCCAAGTGTTTGGATTTGCTTATAGCACATATACTATTCATCATAGGATCAGGTCCTTTATGCCTGGTTCTTCCAAGTAAAGCTGTCCTGTGTAGACTAGTGTTAGACTTCCTATTCAGTATTTTTAGAAGGCCTTATTAGTGCAGAGTAATCACTCCAATGGGTTTTTTTTCCCAAAGTTTTTCTGGGTTTCATGTGTTAATGCAATGTTTTTACAGTAGCACCCAAAGGACGAATGCTCTCAAGGAACCCCAGTGTTGAACGAACTTTTTCCCTCCCTTCCAACCCCGCCACACCCGGCTCCTTCCTTCTGCCCTCCTACCCACTGGCCACACAACCGGTAGGCATGTTTACTCCAACGCTGTCACGTCGTCATGCAGACTCCCCCCTCTCTATGTCCAACACCTGGCCCAACAAGAGAGAGAGCCCTCACCAGCGAGAGTCCAGCCCCTGGAGCGAGACAGGAGGAACAGCTAAAGGTAATGTAGCATAAGAAGATACAAACAAATCTATATGTAACTAGTTTGTTTGTGGAATGAAGAAAGTGTTAACGCTTTTGCTTTGTATTGTCTATTTTGTTTTTCTTTTGCTAGGAGAAGTCTCTATCCGGCGCTCTCCCAGGCCTCTTCGTGCCTCTCTTGTTAGTTCTTCTTCCACCTCGTCTTTCCGACGGGCTCTAACCAGCAACAGAGCAACCTTCTCCATCTCTATGGAGTCCCCTCCTGCACAAGAGGTGTACTCACACAATGGCCAGAGATCGAATGCCTCAGACACTCCTCAGAACCATGATTTAGAAAAGAAACCTAATCAGGACCTGGATGACATCAGTGCCTGGCAAGATCTTCACGGGGATGATCCCCTGGACATGCAGGAGGTCAGAAAATGACCGTTTTTAGTCCAAGTTCTTAAAATTAAGTGGTGTTTTTATTTTCTTATACTTTTATGTGATAAATATGTTGCTAACAGATGCTGAGTTCCCTGCGCTCATTGCGTAACAGCGCTGCCAAGAAGAGGGCTAAAGTGAGCCATAGCAGTCCAGATCCAGACAGCCCTGACTCAGCAGTGAGGGTGGACCTGGGTCTAGATTCACCATTACACACCTCTCCAATACTCACCAGCTCGGCCAGTGAGAGCAGGCTTTCCAGTTTAAACTCAGCTGCCAACCTCACCTTTAATGGCATGAAGACCAGGTCAGACACCACTTTTTTTTACCCTCTTTATATAATATATATATATATATATAAATATAAAGACACTTGGTAAATGTTGTCAGACACTTATTGCAAACCTTGATACTTCTTGATAACCTTGATCATTTCCTGCTGTTTCACAGTCCCAGAGATTCTACTGTAATGAAACCTCGCATTGCTGGAACACCTTCAGCAAAACTAAGGACTTCTGTGTCTTTGGACTTTATCAGCCTACAAGGTATAAAAGGAATTCAGTGGTTTTGTCTAAATTTTGACCTGCGGTAACATCTGACTCAGTGGTTTTTATTTCCTAGGAACATCTCAGAGAAGTGAATTATCGCCCGAGGTGGGTGTTGTTGGTAAGAGAGTCTGTTATTCAAATGGAACAATCAAAAGTGATGAAGAGATAACAGGTCCATCCCCTCCTCTGGTCAAATCTACTCTCCATGACTCAGTCAGGACTCTGAAGCTCGCCAAAGGTCAGTGAGCAGTGTCGAATAATACAATTAAAATAACATTGTGTTTATGTGTTTAATTAAGTCACCATTATGTTTTGTTTATTTGTTTGCTTGTTTATTTGTTTTGTCCTGTTTTTGGTTTTAGGATCACAGGGTCACAGCAGCAGTAGGAGTTCCCCAGGTACAGATATGCCTGAGGGAGTAATTGGAAGAGGTCAGTCTCTCCAGACTAGTGAAGGCCATATTGAAAGGTCCTAAATTATACATATGTGTATACATATAAACCTCTGACACAGACATATGTGTGTCAGAGGTTTAACAACATTGTTTTCAACGTGTATTTACCTAATTCAGCCTAGATCCATGAGCTTTACTGAGAACAGGCTGTTTCTGTGTCTTTAAATGTTCCTGACTGGTGCCTGTCCATGCCCACTCCATACCATCATCAGTGATTTTAGAGTTCAGGCTCAGCTAGCTGGGGGGAGGAAGTGGTTATTTCATTTCTTGAGGTCACTTAGACAAAGATGTCCAACTCCCTTGTTCGAGGACACAAACGCTGAAAGATAGAGCAAACAAGTGAGAGCAGTAACAGAATTTATTCATAAACAGGAGACACATATGACATAAACAACCTTTAGAAAGTGAAATTTGCTTAGTATAGTACTTTTAATTAACCATTTTTTAATAGTCCTCTTTTTCTACTCAGAAAATGCAAAAACACTTTGTCCTTTTAGATCTTTAAAGTACCCATAAAGTCTATTTTATTGCTTTAATACTCTTTTAATGCACAAAAAACAGATTTTCCTTTATTTCCATTCTCTAGCACGAGATGTTTTGCTACCTCTTACCTCTTTGTAAACCCCTTCCAAGAGACCCCCTCTCCTTATATATACCTTTCACACCTTTACATGCACAGAAACACATCTATATTTTATTGTACAAAGCATAAAATGCCTCCTTAGAAATGTAGCAGTTCAGCTTGTGGTGTCTGCCTTTCCACTCAATAGATTCCAGTTACTTCAAAGTTATTTTAACTTATATCAGATATCATCCTCCTGCTTTATAGGCATGTTTGGCACTCTAACATCCTCCAGCCATCCAGGAGACGCTTTGACACTTGAGCAGAGTGATTTCACAGCCAAGTCTCCAACTGATCCCTCAGCCGGTATCTACAGCAGTCGCTTCGACAGTGATGACAGCCCACGTCCGGATGAGGCTAAAGTTAGTAATGCTTTGTCCACAGCTGGTTTGTAGTACCTCATAGAAAGTTTCCAGTTTTTAAAGTACAATTTGGTGTGATCTCCGCTGATCCATGTGCAGGAGAGGGGGAAGAATGTGAAGTTGGGTCGGCATAAAACACAGTTACAGCCTCTGAATCAACTAGAGGATTATTTAAGTCAGGAACAAGCAAGAGACAGAATACGCCACCGTGTCAGACAGATGCTGTCTGATTCATCCACAGAGGAAAACAGAGAAATCAGCATCAAAGGCAAGAGGAAAAACATTTAAAGCTCATGTAACTTAAAACTGGAAGGACTTAAATGGTTGCTCTTTTCTGTTATAGATCTGCATCTGAATGGCAGCATGCTGACATACACCAAGACGAACCCTCTCTCTGATGAGTCCCCCATCAGTCCCACCAGTCCACCAGAACCCCAAAGTCCAATCAAGTGCTTCACTCCGCCTCACCACCCAAGTCCTCCAACAGTTCCCCCCAATCCAAAAAATATTTCCCGTCTTCGAAGGGCACCGAGCCTCAGCAGAACCCGACCCTCGCTGTCTCACAGCTCAGGTGAGTGGATCTAAATACAGAAGCCTTCACGTGCTGGAGGAGATGTCAGAGTTTAGATCTGTTATGGTGTTAGAAAATGTCATCGTGTTATTATATTGACAGTAATTAAGCAAAATCCTGCTGCATTATAAACAGATGAAGCAGCTTTTTATTAAACTAAATATTGGAGCATTAATTGGAGTCCTGCCACCAGAAGCACACGGTTGAATAAGATGCTTTTTCTGGTCATGTACCACATCGTTTTGTTTTGACAGCCTATTGTTTATCCACCGCCACCCACACTAACTGCTCGCTGTCAGATAGAGATGTAACACGACACTGAATCTGTGTGTTTCGTGCTGTAGATGAGCTGTCTCATGGTACTATGAGCCATAAGAAACATCTCTCAGAATCACCAGAGCTGTGTCCATTTTCAAAGCCTGATGTGGCGCTGACCCAGAGTTTCGAGCTGCTGAGCTCCGAGGACTGGTGAGACACTCAAAGTTAAAACTCAGAAGTTTTTGTTTATACGCACAGAAGTAGAGAAACAGCTGTTATCTATTTGCTAATTCATATTTTTTTTTTCTTCAGGGAGAAAAAGATTGAAGGCCTAACGTTGATGCGCTCTTTGGCTCACTACCACTCAGACACTCTTTTAAGCAGACTTCATGATGTTTGTCTTTCTCTTATTCAAGAGGTAATATCCATCTTCTGGACTGTGTTTTATTTGTAGCATCTTACTCTGCTTTTAATACGTTATTTTTAATCTAATTTACTTTTATTTGTCTATGTAGTTCTACAAAGTCTGAATATAAGACTGTTGGTATGAAGACTGAGGAGAAAACAGATTTAAATGTGCAGTACTAATGAGATCACCTTGTCATTTTAAGTCTGGGACCTGGGCACGTCGATCCAAACTTAACAGGCTTTAATTGCTTATTTGGACCATAGCAAATTAATTAATAATAGCCAGGAGCAAAATAACTCATTTATGTTTTCAGAAATGGTGAAATACATCCAGTGTTTAGTCTATTCTCTTCCAGATAAACTTATTAAGAGCTTCAGTTAAAATAAAAAGTAAAAGCTGGATATTTTCTGGAACACTTTTATTGTTTAGGCTCGGAATACACACAAAAATGAGAAATAAAAACCAGACCTGTTTGAATATGATCTCGTAGGTTTGGGTGCCACCAGTTACTTCCTGGTTTGATTCAGTATCTAATCATTTACATATATTTATGTAGTAAAAGTATTGACCACATTGTCAGATCAATAAATTAGTTTTTTTTCAGCCCATCTCTCTTATTAGATTAGATTATTTTATTTGAAGGGGACAATGCAATTTAATAAAACACATTATACACGAGTAAAAAAAAAAACAAGAATTAGCCAAAAGGCTATTTTTCATCGTCCCCTGGCCATGATGTTAAAAAAGCAGTAAAATACATGTATAAGAAAACTCAGACATACACAGTAAAGACAATACTAAGGGCTAAACAACTTCATGACACAACACAACAATAGAAATACATGATAAGAGCAATAAAAACATATAAAAAGTACAGAATACAGAAATACGTAGGTTTAGTGCTGACAGGTGTGTATTGATGAGCCACTGTTTTAAATGTTTAGAGTGTTTAGTTATCTGGGCACAAACTTGTCTGAATGGGTCATAAAAAACTTTAGTGTCTGTAAAGAGTTTGTGTTTTATATAAGATCTGTTGTCTTTAAGATATTTTAGTTGCTTTGTACTGAATTATTTTGTTAATTTGTTATTTAGGTGAAGAACCTGCGATCAAGTGTCTCCAGGGTTGCGGTGTGTACACTGGGTGACCTGTACACACACCTGCAGAGGTCAATGGATCAGGAGCTTGAGGGAACAGTTAAAACTTTACTACAGAAGGCTGGAGAGAGTAATGCCTTCATCCGACAAGATGTGGATGCAGCACTGGGCTGCATGGTGCAGCACTGCTCCCCAGCTCGTAGCATCGGAGCTTTACTAACGGGAGGACTCAGGTTAGAGTATATCGTTGTTACCCTGTACTTCTAACCATTCTCAACATGCCACCAAATGTTTGATTGTTGATTTTTTCCCTTTGCGGCGATAGCCACCTTAACCCTGTGGTGAGGAAATGCACAGCTCAACATCTGGCTAATCTTGTGGAGAAGGTTGGTGCAGCGCGTCTGCTGTCTGGGGTTAAAGACCTCACTGAAAGAATTTTACCTGCTGTCACCAAACTGTCACAAGACTCTTCACAGGAAGCCAGGTATGCGACAGCATTTTTTATTTTTATTTCAGCTTTATATGTACAGCGATGTGCATAATGAACACTACCTTTCAGCACACACACAGCTGAAATAATCTTGTAGCAACACTGTTTAACACAAGATAACTTAAGGTTACGCTGCTTATACCAACAGATACTTCGGACGTCGAATGCTGCTGTCTTTGTCATCTCACCATGACTTTGACAAGATACTGGAGAAATATATCCCCACCAAAGACCTGCAGACTGTCAGAGACACTGTCTTCACTCTCAAGACAAAGGTATAGTGTCTGTTAAAAGATACATTTCTTTTTTAACATGTTATTATCCTCTAACATGGAGATTAATGTGGTTTTAGGGTCTTGGTGAGATGCCACAAGACACCCAATCAGCCAGGGGGAGACGCTCCCTCCCAGGCAGTGGTACAGTCAGAGCCTCGTCTCTCAACAGAGAGCCACTTAACCAGACCAGCAGGTGGGTGTCGATGTCCAACGGTGCAGCAGAGATGCCTTTTAAACTCATTTGTGAGGCATTAGCCTTCACAAACTAAAAAACATGTGATGCATTTTGAATTTTCTACAGGGAGTCTAACAGTCACTACAGCTGTAGATCACAGACGCAGAGCATCGCAGACAAAACTGAATACATTAAGCAGATCTCAGGTCTGCTGGGATCCAAGGACTTCAGAGAGAGGATCAAGGGCATAGACCAGCTAGTGGCCGACTGTCAGCACAACCCAAACATTGTCATTAACAGCATATTCCCGGTCAGTGCCAGCTTTTCTCTCCTTTCTCACCTGGTCTCACACTCATTTTCCACTTCCAGTCATTTCTATATAAATCTGGTTTAAAGTGACCATAAGTATTTTCTCTTCCCTTTCCTGTCATGCAGGTGTTTGATGCCTTTAAAGGCAGGCTGCAGGAGTCCAACGGTAAAGTCAACCTTTACGCCCTGGAGTCGCTAGCGAAAATCACCGGCTTGTTAAAAGATAACATGTCCCAAGTGGTCAACATCCTAGTCCCAGCTATCGTTGACAATCACCTCAACTCTAAAAACAACGCCATCTACTCTGCTGCTATCGGAGCAATTAATGCACTAATCTTAAATCTTGGTAATCATTCTGATCATATACAATAAGAGTAAATATCAAGAATGGTCTCTGACTTTTTTTATTTGTCTTTATAGACAACTTACTACTTCTTCAGCCTTTCTGCACCAAGGCACAGTTTTTAGGTGGCAAAGCCAAGGTAGACCTCATAGAAAAAGTTGCAGGTACATCTGATATAACACTTTTATATTATGCTGGTTCTGGTCACAACTTGAATTAATTTTACTCTCTTTTTTTCTATATCAGTCCTGGTGACAGAGCTCTATCCTCGCAAACCCCAGGTGGTGGAGCAGAAAGTCTTGCCCTTGCTGTGGCATCTTTTGGGCACGTCTACCCACAGCGGCACTATTTACGGCAGGGTCGGCAGTGTGAGGGGTGCTACGGCCAACCTGTGCCAAGCCCTTCATACCCAGATGGGTTCAAGCCTGAGAGAGTGCGCTGCCTCCCAGTCTGCCAGTGTCCATAAAACTTTAAATGAGGTCTTAAGGACCTTATCCTAAGACGAAACAGGAAGAAATGTTCGAAGCGAACATTAACACTGACCTTACTTGAAGCCGGAGATGTTCTACATTTCTTGTAGTGCCTGCACTTTCATATCAGCAAGAACATCCTTAAAAGTTAGGAATGCTTTTTCTTATCTCACTGACATTTCCTCTGTAACACGCAGACATCAGGTCTCACATGAACTCAACTCGCTCTCTTTTGCACTTTGAACGGTAGCTCATCGTCATTGCTTTTCTCTCTACCAGTACTGTTGACAAATCAGACACTATTGCAGAATGTAAACCTGAAATGCACAAAACCACAGAAGAAGACAGGGACTCGAAAGGTGTATATTTTTGCTGTGTCATCAGATGTGATGTGATATTTTTCTAAATGTCTTATGTAGTTGAAAATGTGTGAAATGAGATTAACAAGAATAGTACAAAACCCTTTTGTACAGTTCAAACGTGTATTTGCACAGTATTAGCTTAATCTGTATACTGTATGATGGTATAATTTATCTCTTGTGTAAAAGTTTAAGTCTTATAATTGATGTGCTGAGTTGGTACTTTGTTTTTTTTTTTCTTGCATGACCAAAATTCCCTGATATAGAAGCCATTTGTGTTTTTGTTGAAGAGATGTTTGTGTATACAGATGCCTAGATCAAGGTTGGTTAAAGTGTACTCCTCCTTGAGATGAGCTGAATGAAAGAAAAGGGAGTTTTACTCATGTGGTTGCCTGAGAAACAGTGAAAAGGCCCTGGTCTGTTTCTGTCTCAGTATAGTGCCAGTCTCCAAGTAGCCTTTTAACTCAACTGTTAAGTTATATTGACCATGTTTGTGAACAAGAGGAAAAAGATATATAAATAAACAGTTTTATTTCTTTAAAATGTTCTTCCGTGTCTCTTATTTAAGGGCTTGAAGGCAGGTTGGGGGAAAAATGTGACATGGTCGTGTTGGGGTGAATAAAATCCTTTGCTTGTAAAGTTACGGAAACTTTATCAATGAGTTCAGTTGCTTCGTGCAGTTGGGATTTTTGGGGCTTTGTATTGTAAATAGTAGGACTGAGTTATTTAAATCATGACGTATAAAGGCAATGATGGCTCATTTTCGGGTAGGAGCCACTTTTTATTTCTAAACCAGCCTCAGAATCTTCCAGACAGAGAAAAGCTTCACATATTATACAAGACAAAACAACACCTAAATCCAGTGTTTTCATACACAAGTTCATCACAACTGGCTTGTCGAGGATGGAATATAGTAGCCCGGGTATATAAATAAAATCGTAACTATGAAAGTAGCTGCCATTTGATTTAACATTGTACAGAAACAGCTGCTGCATCGAGCTGTGTTCAGGCTTTCCTGCACATGAGGACAATACACACACAGCCCGTCCAACTTCTACCAGATGATTCTGCAGCATTTCAGTAGCGTGCTGTAACTGGATCTCATTAAAAATTAACCACAAAATAATCTCTTCAACGTATGTTATCTGAGCTGTACACAATCTGAACGTTATCACAACAGGACATACAGTCAGACTTTTTAAATACCAGGTTTCCAATCAACCCGTTTAGTAGCAAATCTTAAGCAAATGTATAAAATGAAGGAGGGCTTTCATGTAAGAAGCAAAACTCCCTTTAAAACATCCTGGCTTAACAGTGGTGTTGTCTAAAAGGCCGAACAGGCTTTGCTACTTAAATATGAACACAAGCCAAATGTTTAACTGGTAGCGTTAATGCGCTCTTAATAATGAAGCAATAAATAGGTTTCTCTGGATTCACTTAAATTACATAACAAACTTAGTTGGTGTAATTTAGTGTTCAATAATTCACACAAATTAATTCTATTACATTCCTGCCAAATAAAGCATCTTTTTGTGCTCTGAATGAGGGGTTTATGATTCTGGTTGAGCATTAATTTTAATGCTCTGCAGCTTCTTCCAGTCCCTGAAATGGAAAAATAGGCCTGCTCCTCTTGTGGATCTTTCCACTCCGTTACTAAGGCAGCTGGATCAATGCCATGGCAACCTGGACGTGATGTTGGGAAGGATGAGTGTGAGCACCTCGCTCTATCAGGGACCAGATGTTTTAGGCAGATCCTGGTTCTCAGCCAAGTGGAGCTTTTGTCTGAATGCGAACACGTTAAGGATTAACATGTAGGGAGCGTGTACTTCGGAGGTGCTGGGGTTATAGATATTAGGAAAGGATACATCGATGTGCTGAGTTCCTCCAGCTGTGGAAACAAATAGATGAGATGCAATGAAAAAGCATGATGTGTTAGTTACATAACTTTATCTCCTGACTTTTCACATTACATAACTGGTTTTATGCATTAGATCAATATTTAAATCAAACTGTGATCAGCTGATCAGCTTCCTGTCCTGTCTAAATAAAGAAAAGTCACTCCACGGCCTGGCCCATCTGCTTTTTGGGTGCAATTATCCAGACACGGCACAGCTCACGCGTATTCCAGGCAGCAGTATCTGTAATGAGCAGAAGGCTTGTTCTCACTTCCCTCACACATCGCATCGCAACGTCCCCGCTGTGAACATACCAACCCGAGGCGTGGGTTACTAAGAGCCTCACAACGCTCTGACAAAACAAACTCTGTCTACCTGCACTTCTGCAAGAAGACCGCTCACTGTTAAAGATGCTAATGCAAAGCTAAGATTTCACTTAGCTCGTATTACATCCGTATTATAATGAATCAATTGTTCTGTCAGAGACCTGCACTGCATGTCGTTCTATTTAAAGTTACTGGATAGTGTGTGTGTGTGTGTGTGTGTGTGTGAGGGGGGCACCTACAGATTTATGACCTGTTCTGAACAAACACAACTACCCCAACTGAATTTCTAATGTAACTTTGAGCCTGTCCGGCTCACAGATGGTTTTCCTTTATTAAATTTAAGCTTTTTTCCTGTTAAAACCATAGTTCAACTTCAGCAGGAGGCTCTTAAGACATCAATGATCTTTCACAGATGCCTTCAGTGTTTACGTGACTACGAGGACACATGGCTTAGCTGACAGCTTGATGTTTATCCATGCAATATGTACCAGGATGTAAACATAATCATTTGTCCTTGGTGTCAGAGAGGCTTGTCCCTTCTTCCTGCAGACTGGAGTTTTTGTTTCAAAACCACTGAATGTTTCAGACCTCTGAATGTCCCACCTCTAATTAGATCTCTTCATGACCCCCAGTACATCTCTATCAGTCATCTCAATGGTGAATTATCATTAGATTACAAACATCAGGTTAATGCTGGTGCATTTAAATGCAATATAAAGCACAGTTTAACTCATCTAAGTTGGGTAAATGCATGAGTGAAGTATGCTGGTCAGTATATTTACATATTGCTATGGAGAATTAGCCTAAACTCTTCATAAGTGTCAGAGATACCAGTAAGTATGATCAGCTGAGCTTTCATCTCGGAAAGCAGGGTCTGTAAAAATCTGCTTTCTGGAGAAGACCCCTGGTGAAAATAGATGTACACTGCCTCCATGACCCCCCTGCAGCTGTGCTTCATGCCTACATTACAGAGCAGGTGCTCCAGGTTGTGGTCAGAAGCACACTTCCTCTGGTCTTCAGAAAGCTCCTCCACGTGGCTGTCGAGGCTGAAATGCAGTCGCGCCAGCTTCTCCTGCATCTCACGTACGTGTTCCAGCTGCTCAAAGGAGCACACCTTACCTGGTGACAGACACAAAATCATACAACTCTCCTCCCGCTGACTGATTCCTTTGAAGCAAAGTACGTCTATTCCAGCAGATTTCTTAAAAATAGCTTCACAGCTATTTGATTTCGGTCTGATTTATATAGTAAAGCCGTTACAGGCTTTTATTTCCACCCTGTAACAGAATATTCCCTTAGAGGCCTCTTACATCAAGGTTATCTTACCAAAAGCCTGTAATTTGCCTGAGTGGAAGTCATTAAGGAGGTTGAGGAGGCCTCCTTCCATCTCTCTCACATCTGAGACATCTGTGAGGAAGGAGTGCTGCAAGGGGGACGACTGGACTACTTTACTTGGCCCTGCTGGTTGTGGGGCTCGAGGCTTCTCCCTGTGGGGTCTGACAGACAGGAAACATGACAAATGTTTGCTTTAGATTAGTTTTTCTAGCAACAAAGACCCCCACATGTTACCACACTTCTTTAGTTTTCTAACATCTTTATGTTAAACGAAGACACAAACCTGGTGGTTTTTGGTGGAGCTACAACAGCCGTGAACACCTCCTTCGGCTGTCCTGGAGCTCCGATGGATCTTTTGTACTTGTTTCGGTTCTTAGGGGAGGGAGGCTGCGGCAGGCCAAGAGTGAAGGTAGCACTTTTACTAGCAGGCAGGACGGAGAGCTTGCGGGGATTGATAGGTGGAGGAGGGGGCTGAGGGAGAGACACCTTGGGGCTGCGTTTCTTGCGCTTGTCTTCCATGATTCTTTTGTTTCCTCCCCCTCTTTGTTGTTGTAAGTGAAGCTCCCTTAGGGACCTGTCAGGAGGTTGCACAGTCAGACTGGTGTTGCAGGACGTCCTGTAAAAACAGAGGTAGGAAGTTGAAAGCCAGCAGCCATCATTACAGTCCCACACTCTGGGCCAGTATTAGTACTCAGCACATTTTGGATAGCTTCTAACACCATCACCAAATAATCACAGCAGGAACAGAGGGAAAATATCAACATCTCCAGAATGAAAGTCAGTGATAAAGAGATTTCATCTACTTACAAAACTAGTTTAGCACTAAAATACCATGAGGCTCAAATGCAGTCTAGTCTCTTCACATCACAGCTGAGTGGCACATCTAGCCAGTTTATTGCTGCAATAACATAAATTTCTGGATCCTTGTAGCATGTAATATGATACAAAGATGCTTTTAAAGGGGATGTTGCATCAAAGCACTGCTCTTATGTGGTGTTTTGCATAGAATAAAGGATTTAAATGTGTTAACCTGCACTTAGAGTAATCAAAATGTTGCTGATTATTTCACATACTGCATTTATATTAAAATATATGCTGTGTTGCACTTGATTTGTGCAAATCTTTGCGGTGCTTTAGTGCCATAAAACTAGACTATTAAAACATAAGAGTCTACTTTGTTTTATGATGTGCTCTTGCTTTTTATAATGTGATCTTGATCCTTATCACAATGAATAAAAAACCTTTTAGTGATCCCGTTAATCTCACTGCTGCGCCAGTGTCTCCTCAAAGTACAATCCAAAGATGGCCACTACAGTCACACAATGACAACTTTGTACGCTCAAATTCTCCTTTAAAAAGACTCAATTTCCTCTGAAGAAATTATAAAGAACCATATGTACATATTTGTTGTATGATAACGTAAAATTCTCCGTGACAAGTGTCCGCAGATTTATCCTCTGCGGGTAAAATAAATGAGACTTACCGAATCAATCACGCACTACAGAGCCGCCCGGCTCTGTACAGCGGCGCATTTGTCCTCCTCTGTTTTAAAATGATTAAGTACACTTGTAATAAACCTGTATAAATCACGGTAAAGTCCAAACAGCGGCATCTGTTGTGAAATTTACAGTTAAAAATGTAACGCGCGGCATCGACGCGCTCGGCTCGTGCGGAGCCGTCGTCTTTATCCCTCTTAAAGGGCCAGTACACCCCGCTTTGTGAGCGGAGGAGGCAGGAGATGATTCAGGAAGGTGTACAGATTCAGAGCATCCGTTAAAGGATGATGGCTCAAAGCAAAGATCCGGCAAACCACCTACATAGCTTTAAATATAAATCTGTGTAGTTCCCCTGTACTTGAAGTTACCGTAACCGGCCACACGGTGGCGCCAAAGTTCTCCACTTTCTCCCAATCCTCATGTCTTTTATTTACATTTTGAAATATCATCTCTGGCACTAGTAGGGTCCTATGACATGGACACCTGCACCACATTTTGTCTGTAAATACCCCCAAATAAAAGATTTATTATGTGATTTGTGATAATTTGGTGAAACCTCCCAGATGACGACTAGTGTTATCTCCACTTATTACTACCCAATGACATCATACTAGACTAGACAAGGAAAGCACCATTATGATCTCATTGTTAATAATTAATGTGGAGCCTGTGAAGCCGCTGCACATGTTGTAATGATTGCATCTGTAGCTTCCATCTCAATCCATCAGTGTTTCTATTGATCGTTCTTGGGGAAAAACAACAGTGAACTCTGTGGATGTAGCCAGTACGATGCTTTTCTCCTCCCTCCTTCAGGCACGTGCTTCATATAATCTTACATATGTGTTAAATTAATGTATAATATTTAAACTCTGAATTTTCCACTATGTTTACAACAATCTGACATCATTTAGTACATTATTGTGGTTAAATTATGGAACAATAAAACGTAACGCCTTTGTAAAGTAATACAAAAATATTCCTTCTTTATTATGGCAAATCAGAACAAAAAAAATGACACAAAATGCTTTTTGTAGAAAAAATACAGACCTCTGCATGGTTGTTTTGCTCCAAAATAAGAACTTTAACGCGAGTCCTAACTGATTTTCTGGTCTGATGAGCTGTTTGAGTACGAGTATGCCTTTCCTAGGACTATTCTGTCTCTGAGGAGCTTAAAGAAGGCATAGTAGTTACTGAAGAGAATCAGGGCCAGTGATATGGTCTGGTGCCACTTCTCTGAGCACATCAACGAGTAGAGCTGGTAGAAAATCATGGCACCTTCTAGGATGATGAGTATGTTGAGTATTCGTAAAGGCTTGTTGAAGAAGAACTAGAGAAAGTAAGAAGATGTGGTCAACACTAAGATCGAGTCTGTATGAGCAAAATATGATATATTCATGTTTGAATACTCACATAGAAGCGATAATGGGACACATCTGATGGGACTGCAACATTATAGTGGCCCATGGCTTTATAAACATTCTTATTATGCTTTACCAGGACTCCCTGTGGCCACATGTACTCTTCAGTCCAGCTGTGCAAAAAGAGGAAAAGGAGTGAGTTTTAAAACAATGTGTCTGAACTGGTCTAAAACTTCATGACACAGACAAGTACGTACATGTGCTGAAGGACGTTGGAGCAGAGCGCGGGGTCTACTTTCTGCCAGCAGCCAAGGTGCGCTGCAGCTTTGTGAAGCAGGTCACAGTATCGTGGAGGCAACAAGTGTCTCATGAGAATAACCGATGTGCTGACTGACACCAGTAAGAAAAGTTCACACGACCACCGCTTATCTACATACTGAGTGCTCTAGAGAGGAAGCAGAAAACACGTCAACATCAAAGAAATCATGTTGAACAATTACATCAGTGAAGCAATGTCTTACCTTTACAAACCATACGGGTACAAATGCCACATAGTACGCACTAAGCATCGAGTTGACCAGCACTTCTTTCATTCTCCAGTTAAAATCCATTTTCAGGTATTCCACCTCCTTGCGGATGAGGTCTGGGGAGAGGCAGCAGGCGTGAGTGGGCATGGCCAGGACACCGTACAGCTGGCTGGTGTGCTGTTTCCACGTCTCCTTCAGCACAGTCAGGTAGTCTTTGCCTCGACTCGCGCTGCCCACTTCTTTGGAGCCGATGCTGGTGATCGGGGAGAGGACGCCTGCTCGCCGGAAGTCACAACTCAGCCAGAAGAATGGAATATACATCCCAAACCTGTGGGAAACAAAGTTAAATGTGCTTGAATGCTTACATGCAGATCGTGCTACAGTAAAAGCAGAATAATACAGAATGGGGACATTTCAGGATCAGTACAGTAACTTAGGGGTTTAAGTTTAACTTGATAAGGGAAAAAAAAACCCATCTTTCCCCAAAAACTGTTTTAAATCAACAGATAATAACATGTATGTTATGGTCCTGTAACCATAGGCTTTTTTTGTTGTTTGTATCTTTTTTGTTGTAAATCAACAGAAACTCTTTCTTAAATTAAAAAGGAAATAAACTACAGACACATAAGTAAGCACAAGTGTAGCCACCAGCACTTCATCTCTTATTTATGTCTAAAAAATGTCCTGATAGCTTCCCATGTCACTTTAAATCCCAAAACATCACACCTATTTAGAATATCCTAATAATGTGGTGATTCTGAACAATGTCCCATTTCACCAATTTACATGATAATAAAGCTGAAATAAAATATTGTAAAATTTGTTCCTGATTATTTCTGACACACGTAATACACAGTAAATATATCTGTCACCTCCGGCCGCCTGCCAATACACGTCAAGGCTATCAAGCCAGAAGAGGCTATCAAGCCACCTCAACTGAGCTCATAATATCCTAAAAATAATGTACTACGTATTATTTATTTGAGCAAATGCTGAATGCATGCATGGCATACAACCAACACTGGAATATTCACTTTAATAATTTAACCCTTCAATGTTTTTTTTTACATCAATTGAGCAACAAATGTGTTAAGACTCATTTGTTATTCAAACCAATTTAGCTAATGATACGTAGCACTGCAGCAAAAACAAACACTTTAATGATCCAAACAAAACCTATTAGAGTTCGAATGTAAAAAAAAGAGGGATGGGACACTTAAATGTAAGGAGTTTTCAGCTTTTTCTCAAACACTTACGGGTAGCAAAGGAATAGCAGGCTGAGGACAGAATACGATCTGAAGAGGTAAATGAGAGACCGACACAGGCTCCAGCCTGTCAGTGTAAGCACAGCAAACCGAGCCATCACCAAAAAGATCGAGTGAGGGAAGGAGAGTTTCCCACTTTGTGATGCCTGAGGGGAGACAAGAGCAAGGGAGATGCAAAATGCATAAATACATAACATACAACAACACAATTACACATTTATCTAAAAAAATGTACCAGTTTAAACCATTAAATACATCTTTTCCCATCAAACAAAGAAACACATCTGACATAACCTTTATTGTTATAAATAAAAAATATTTTTACCTCTTTTACAATAGCTCCAATTAACCTCCTTGCCAGTATGATGATTGTAAAGAGCAGCATGTTATAATCAATAAGATGAAAGTTCTGTAAATAATAATGATTCAATATTATTACCAAGTTCAAGCAAACCGACAGGAAATTTCACTCACAACCTCCAGTTTGTTCAAACAATAAAGCAACACATTGAAAAACAGGAAATTAAGATGATATGGATTTTGTACAAACGGTTTCCTTCTTGCATTAAACTGTATTGTGCTTATTTAGTAGTAAATGTTTAAGGAAAAGTGCAGTAATTTGGCAAAACAATGGAAAAAATGCCATAAATAAATCTGCAAATCATGGAGTACTTACCAGTGATGTGTGTGATGGAGGGTGTGATGGTGGGTACCACCACACGGTCTTGTAAATGTTGACATAGTGGACGAAGAGGGCAACGAGGTGGCAGAAGAAAACATGGAGCTCGAACAACACATTCTGATCCACAGACAACTCCGGGATTTTGCAGTGCTTCAGAGGAACCACAGTCTGCGTAGCAAGCGGAGGGCTGGACATGCATGTTCCCGATCCATTCCTGTACACAATAAACGACACTGAAACTCCTGAAAATGCCCCGATGCCCCAACCAAGGCAAGGGGCAAACATCAGGCTGTGATGAGGAGTAGGGGACCCACCTTGTTCGAGATCGTACCCCTGTGACTGGAGAGCTGGTTGTGTGGTTGCCATTACTAACAGAGCCTGGCTCACTGCTTAGTGGAGCTCTGCAGTAAGTGGTACGATTCGCCCCTCTCCTTCCACCAGCCATTGCACACACACCCACAGTGCACGTCTCACACTTTTGTGTCGGTCTGTTGATTTCTCTCCTTCCTTGTACACCTGGTAAAATCAAGGAAGTTGTTTAGACACGCTAAGAAGTATTAACATTTTTGTTATATGTACTTAAAATAGCTTAATAAGTTCCATAGTGGCATATAACACAATTGTGAGCATAATTAATTGATAAAGCATTAAGCTGGAAATTGCTTTTGGACACTATGTAGATGAAACAGCTGAACATTAAAAGAGGTACAAAAACAAAAACAAACAAGTTTTTAATCTTCAGTGCAAAGATAAATGCTTGCAAAGCTAACATGACCAATTAGCCCGCATGTCTTTTTATGCATATGCAAAAAGAAAAAAAAGAAGTTTGAATCAGCAACACAACATCTCTAAATATGGTGCAGTTTTTGCGGAAGCTGTCAAAACAAGTTAGCGTAATAGCTACATTATTTACTTCCGTTCCCAGTCTTAAACTTTCCAGAAGCTGTGTGTATTTTAGACATGAGGCACACAGGGGAAACACAACGTGGACCAACACAATGAGGTGTAGACCCCCCGTCCATCCGCCAAGACCATGCTTGATTAAATATCAAGATAGAGGCCTAAGCTAACGGCTTGCTCGCTAGCTAACGACCACCCTAGCTAACAGACTACAAAGAAAAGCTCGCTTACCAGTGCTGTCACTTAGATGCAGCTTTGTTGGACAAATAATAAGCTAAACGCAATAAATTTTCATAAGGTTTATTGAAATACGGGCGTGTTTTTCACTCAAGTCAGCGCAGAGACTCATTGTTGATGTGAAACCAGTCGCTAGTAGGTGTGGAGCGTCTATGTTAGCGCGAGCTGTGGGAGGAGGGAGGAGTCATTTAAAGGGCCATTTCACCACATTCAGACAAGCCCGCCTTTCAATTTGTTTACAAATTCTCTGGAAATCTTCTGCCATTATGGAAAGCGGTGCAAAAGTTTGTTTTTATCCCATTACGCGCAATGCATATCTAATATAATGATCAATAGAATAAATCTGAACCTGTAAAGTCATAAACTACCCGTGTTCCTGCACATGGTTCAAATATAAGACAAGCTAAAATACCTAAAGTAGATTTTTAAAAACTTATTTTAAACATGAGTTTTCTCTTTTTAAAGTCTCATATTTATGTGGAAAAACAACTTTGCACCAGAGGATGTTTTTTATTTATCAATCAGCCTCTTTGATCTGTGTAGTCATGCAGTTATTGTAACTGTAATATACTTGCCAGTGTTATGTACCACCCAGTAATAGTATGGTAATAATACCAGTAATAGTATGGTAGTAATACCAGTAATAGTATGTGGCCAAAGTACATTTTGCAGGGATGTTTTGGTGTTACAGACCATAAAACGTTGTGTAATAAACAATACAAGTCCTTTAATTTATAGACCTATTGCTTCAGTATTATACATTTTCCTTATAATCTTTTTAAGTAAAATGAGCCCAATGAGTGTAATTATTTAGACCTTCACACTGCGTTGCAGTCTTTTACATGATTTACAGTAACGGTACAAATGTAACCATACAGTTGTCAGTAAAATCAATAGTACTATTAAAACCTGCTCATGTAAATACAACTTTCCAGACATCTTGTGAATTTAAAATTCAGCCACTAAAATCAGCTTTGACCACAGTAAACTTTTCACTAAGACGTTTAAGTTGTATTAAAAATTAGCTTAATACTAAATAAGAAATCAGTTCAATCCAATTAAGACATTCTTAGGTCCAACCTACCCAACACTAAATAAAAAGAAACCCAACATTTAAAAAAATAAAGCTTTATTTTCAGCTTTTGTGTACAAAACACTGAAATTTGTTCCGTGTAGAAATGTTTTTTTTAATCCACATGAGACAGTCTTCGGCATAAACATTAAAGGTGCTGCAGACTAATTCCTCAATCAGTCTCAAACACTTCCACTTTCCAGAAAACTTCACCTGTTTAAAAGAAAAAAAAAAAGGACAAATTTAAAAAGGATGCAACTTGAATGACACTTAACTGCCCCTACAATTTAAAATAAATAAAACTAACCTTAAAGTCGTGATGTGCTGATGTTGAAATCGACCATCTGAGCCTACGCTGTTCTGACAACCTGAGGAGATGAAACAGAAATGAGACCTGGAACGTACAGCTGTCTATAAGCACACAGTGAGCAACATACATGCAAAATTAACTTTATACTACCACAAGTATCATGCAACTCAAGCTGAAGGTTTTTTTTTATTATTATTTTTGGTGGGTCCATCAAATGGAATATTTTAACGCTTTGAGTGCAGCTACTCATTTGCATTATTCTACAATCTACAGAAATAAGATGGAAGTATTTAGTGAAATGAATAAAAACATTGTTGGTTTTATTTGAGCAAGAGTTGCATCACAACCATATGATTGTTTTGTGCGGCTTATTTTGCTCGGAATAACTACAGACAGCATCATTTTGCACTTCAATGGTTTTGATGTGTTTTGGATGACTTGCATTACTTAAGATGTTTTGCACAGAAAATAAGAGAAAAAATAAAAATAAAAATCTAATAAATGAGTGTTGGGGTTAGTTTTACCTTCTCGTGGCGATCTTTAGGCTTTTAGCATCCTCTCCTCTGCGATATTTTTCTTTTATAAAAACCAGCCAGCATGACTTTGCATCAAAGTCAAGTAAGATCCCTGCAAGCTTGATTTGGAATATTCAGTCATTTCAAGTGGCTGAAGGTACACTGCTCTCTTGAGAGCTTGAAGAGATACACTAGCTAAAGGTTAATGACAATACACGTTAAAGCACTGTATCATTCTCAAGTCAAACATATTTGGCAGCACATTACCTCGATGAATGATGAGCTTTATTTTGGGTTTTGATGGTTGACATTACAAGTGTCATCTAGTTTTGAAAACAGACGAAGAGGATAAGCTCACTGGCAAACACCGCTTTTTGGGTGAGGGGGGAAGAGGGGGAAGAGTGGGGGGAGGTTTTTGGAGATGACGTGTATACATACAAAGTTATTCAGCACTGTTGGAAGCTGCTGAGGATCATTTGCACAAACTGAAGGCGTTCCTTTGGTACAACAAAGGCAAAATACCAAGTTTAGATTGATTAAAAAGAAAACTAAAACTTTATTGAAACACGCACTGCAGAAAAACATTTTGGGATGCGTTTAGTATCCTATTTAGTCAGAAATGTACACAAGCATAATGCATTTTGGAGACGGCACGAACTTAAAGCACACACAGTTGTCCTAAGGTTATGAACAAAATATTGATGGCTGCAGGCTTCCTAACACACAGCGAGGACTGTTTTTCTTTTAAACTACACAAGAATTAGTCATTTTGAAACTTACAGGACAAATTTTAAATATACCAAATGGTGAAAAATAAAGGCCTTTATTCTGTCAAATAATTTTGTGCTATTTTTAAGAAGATTCACACAACACTAGATTTGTAATGTAACAACAAGACTTTTGATGCTCAAATACGTGAAGGTTGTATTTGCATCTGTATCTAAATGCGCTTTAGTTAATTAACATCGAGGCATTACGAATTATTTTTGTCCAGTTATGACGGACTTTTGAAAATGCAGCCTACATAAAGTTTATCGCCACAAACAGTTTGTTAAAGATCCATTAACTAAAAAACACCCAGCAAATAACACTAAAATGTCACTAGTTAGGTTTATGCCACCAAGAATGTAACTATGCAACTTAAACATTGTGTAGAAACAGATAAACAAAAATAACTGCGTTCGTTTCCCCGACACAAAATCTCTACTAAAGTTTAAAAAACAAAAATAAAATAAACCATTTTTTTTAAAAAAGGAACAAACAAGAGGGAAATTACTTTTCAAAAGTTAGCCAGTTACAATTGGAGACAGTTGCCATGGCAACTCTCTACCAGTAGTTGTTCAGTATCTTCCGTAGGGATGCTCCCTGTACGACCCTTTCGTCTGCCGTGATTGGGGCGCTTTGCCTCCAGCCCCAGAGCCGGACCATGAGTTATCCCAGTCGTCTTGAGCTTTAACACACACACACACACACAATGATTAACATTCAGTGCATCTCATACCCCGTCCATTGCATGTCTGAAATGTCACTTCTCACCATAAGGTTCATATGCTGATTCCTGGGCTTCACCGTGTCCATAATCATAATATTCAGTATCCCTGAGATCAAATCATAAAACATTGAGATTCCAAAACTACATAAAACAAAACAAAGGGACAAGATTTTAAACTTACGCTGGTGCGGACTGCTGACTGTAATAATTATCATATCCCTCATAGCCAGACTCTGCATATTGCTCTTCATATGAAGGCTAGGATGTAAACAAATAAACAATGTCATGTGAATCAGAAGAAACAACAAAACAAATACAGAAAACAGTTAACCTACATAGTCTTCATAAGCATCTGGTTTGGGCTGCGAGCCTGAAGGAGGAACCTGATGCTGCTGGTGGGACATGGCTCCAGAGGGTAGCATCCTTGGAGCCCCAGCTGTGGGTGGTCTAGAGCGGGCAGCCGAGCCTCCTCTTGAAGGAGCAGAGGGTGGTACACCCCTACCAGCTGGTGCCCCTCTAGGAGCGCTTCCTCGTCCTGGTCCTCCTCGTGGTGCCCCACCACGCATTGCTCCTCGAAGGGTACCACGGGGCATTCCTCGACCCCTTAGGAATATCACATTATAGAATAAGACATTTCAAAGTGGACACATATATATTAAGCATCATTTCTTTGTCCCTAAGAGAGAACAAACAAAAATGACTAAAATAGTGCTCTTCATTCTCCTACCTTGGTCCACCAGTGCCTGGTAGCCCACCTCTACCTCTTCCAAGACCACCTCGTCCCCTTCCTGAACCATCCTGGGATCCATTCAGGAAATGAGGATCCATGTATGGATCCTGCTCGCCTGGTTCCTGTGAATCAGTCAGATATGGGACATTTTTTAATACCTTGAACATAACTGAGATGTGAGGAAATGATCCTGAAAACTTACTGGGATAAGGAACTTCTTGACTTCATCCATGGCATGAGCCATGCGTACATAGGCTTCCGGTATGGGCGCTGTAACCTCGATGAATACATGCAGCTCCATTGCCAGGTGAGCATATTTAGCCTCCCCACCCTTCCTGAGCTCTTCCTCCTGAGGGACACACAAAGTTACTTATAACTGTACCCATCTCCAACACGCTGCATATGAAACATTTCTAGCTGACCTTATTCTTGTCTCTCATGGATCCTTTTCCAAGAACAGAGATTTTTGCCCCAGTTTCCTCCTGGAGTCTCTTGATAGTGCTGCCCTGAGGTCCCAAAAGCTTTCCAACAAAGTTGACCTGAAAGACCAATCATTACAGCATGAAATCACTAGTAAAAGTCAAAACTATGCATCCTTTAACCACTCCTATAGCATTAGGACTACCACAGAATGGTTCATGCAGACACCATAGCACTAGATGCATGACTGTGTTTATGCATTCAGGTACAAATTCTGATATCATGAAGCCATAATGATAGATTAACCACAAAAATAATAGTTTCAGCCCCCAAACATCATTATACAATAACCAGAAATGTTCTCCCAGAGGGATTAATGAGGGAAATGCTTACCCTTGGATACTGCTTGGTAGGAATTAACACTCGCTCTTTGAGTTTCAGACTTTTGGTGGCAAACAGGTCTAAGTAAGTCTCCTTCTCAGGCTCTTTTTTAGTTTCCCCCTTCTGGATCCTCTCAATCTCTGCAAACAAGCAACGTAATTTTAGCGGCATTTCTTTATCTGCACACGTTAAGGTCGCCGCTGAGCTTATTACAGGCGAAATAGAGGTTTTTAATCAAATGCTTTACATGATGCTTTTTAGTCTACACATCAAAATGTGACACATTAGCGTCAATTAATATCAATAATTGTCATACAGATTGAAGGGATTCAATTATATATAAATCGATTTTAGTAAAAACATTTTTTTCTATTGAGGGGAAAATGACGCCAAATCCTCACAACCACGTGCTTTAATGCGCCATTGTTTAAGGCCTTTTTTACTTCGCCACGAATAATGAAACTAGGCCTCACAAGCTACCGTAAACTCATCTGTTAGCTTAAGCTGCTAGCAAAAATATATCCACATTACCTGCAGTAATAAGCTTCATGGCATGCGTAAATGACGAATCCAAGCTGTCCTTTTCTGCCAGGAGCTCCGGGAGGTACTTAGAGTCTTCCATTTTGATTTTCTTCTTTGTAGGGTTGGACTCCTGTGTCAGGGATACTTTTAGTAGCTTTCGCTCGTTTGCAAACGAAAAAGTATATATCGCCTAGCTCGTTTCGCTTGCTTTGGTTTTCACAAAAACCAAAAGTAAAATAAATTACAGCAGCTTCAAAAGCTTGGTGGGTGTCTTTAGATGTCAGTTGCTGCGCTCTTCCCGGCAGACAAAGAAGCAATGGCGCAGCTGCATTTCAGAGATGGTCACCGGGAGGGGGCTGTGACGTCACGGCTACAGGCGCAACATTGGTTAAATAGTTTTTCAGCGGATTGGAGACGTCGTGGTGGTGGGAAGGCGCAAGATGGCGCTGCTGTGAGCGGTCGGGTTTTACCGAGCTGAGGAAAAGGACTTTGACAAACCTCACAAAAGA
>JBAMHV010000021.1:7201997-7251420 GCA_037177535.1 Pseudomugil gertrudae | reverse complement strand
CCCATTTTTAAACTACAGAAAAAAGCTATAAGAATAATAAATAAATCAAAACACCTGGACTCAACAAATGCATTGTTCATTCAATTAAAAACTCTCAAATTTTATGATTTAATTGACTTTAAAACAGCACAGTTAATGTATAGTCTAGAAAATAACTTGCTTGGCCGCTGTACTCAGAAGCTGTTTGAGATCAGAGAGTATGTACTGTATATAAATATGTATGTATATATATATTAGTATGATCTAAGAGGAACAAACATAAGACAGAGGTGTATTTCTTATAGACGTGTAAATGTGTGGAATAGCTGTGATGATGACCTGAAACGGTGCATTTCACTTTATTCATTTAAAAATATGTTTAAAAGTAAAGTACCGGTACTGGAAAATATATAAATGATGAGAAAAAATAATTGTGTTACAGTTTGTGGTATTTATTTATTTATTTAGAAAAAAATGTATGCTTTAATTTAGGACTAGCTTTTTCGTTGATTTTTTGTCTTGTTGATTTCTTGTAAAAATAGATTTCATTTGCTTATAAATTCTTTTTAAAAAATGGGTTGGCATAATAAGTGCTTCAGCCAATTAGCATTATATTTGTATTATTATTTTCTATTGTGAATTTTTGTTTGTATTTCTTGACTGCTAATCAAATAAATATTCATTCATTCAATCAATTACATATTTAATACATTTTAAAAATAGTTTAATGTCCCTTTAAGATGACCACAAATGTTCCTATAATATCCACAAAGAGACGTGTAAACTGATAAAGTATAACCCACAGTTTATTTTTAGTATTTTTGTTATAACTTTGTTATAATCTATTTAGAAGTAAAAAAAATATCTGCATTTAAACTGCAGATTACTTGTAGATCCGTTGAAGTCTCAGCAAAGACATCAAATTTGTTGTGTTAGCAATAACTCTCCCCAAACTTACCCAATGGAGCGAATCCTGAAATGCATTCTGTCAATGTGCAAAACTTTGACCTCCTACAGAAACATAAAACACAAGTCTGAGTATAAAAATAATGTATGAAATAATTACAAAAACACATAAATGGACTCAAAAAGAATTTCTAATCACTATTATAGTGAATGACAAGACAAAAATAAACCAGTTTATCTTGTTTCAAAGTTATAATTTGAGTAATTTTTATATAAATAATGTGTGTGTCAATAAAAAAATAGTTTATATAAATAATGTTTATGCAGGTTATTATAGATGCATTCTGACTGCAGGATCATTTGTCAGGAACAAGGATCTTTTAGAACAGTGGTAGGAAACCCGTCAAGCGCCGATATCCTGCAAGGTTTACATTTTTCTGTTTTAACGCTCTGGATTCAAATAAGTAAATAACTGTGTAGAACTTGTTAAGCTACTGGATCCAATCCGGGTTGTAGCAGGAAAAAAAATCTAAAACCTGCAGGACAGCAGACCTCAAAGACCAATGTTCCCCATCCTTAACCCCTCCATTCCAACCTCATAATCCAGGACGTATTCAGAGCTTCACGGAGGAATTCCAGCCTATAGCTCACAGAGTCTAACAGTCCTAGATTCTAATCATCACTTGTTCTGACCTCCTTTCCTATCAAGCTGTGGTATAAAGGCAACTTTAAGGTCGAGGTTTTAACACTGAATATGCCTGACTCGTCAACTTTTTTTAAAGTAAAGTTTAGAAGATATTTAAAGTTTTATCACAAAAATAGCTTGTTTTGAGTGCACCAGAATGAATGACCAGTCTAGACTGCACAGTCTATAATAGCCTATATTATCCATTATTTATACCACTTATTCTGATGAAGGGTTGCAGGCACCTGGAGCCGATCCCAGCTATTATAGAGGGAGAGGCGGGTTAGACCTTGGACAGGTCACCAGTCCATCACAGTAGTATTTATAAGGAAATGGATTTAAAAAGGACATTTTAGTGTTTTTAAGATAAGGCAGGAAACATGTGAGGACACTGCCGACAATGTGAACTGCAGCGTTTAGGCGAGCAGAGCTCCAGAATGACAGATAGCACCAAATGTGACAAGTAATAAAATTTGACCATGATCATTGCAGTTATATTTTAGGACTCTAAAAACATAACAGAAGTTTGCAATGTGGAAAAATGTTTAGTTTATACAGATAAAGAACTTGACACATACTGTAAGTCTGGGACCATCTCTAAATGTAGTTCCAGATATTGAATCTTTGATAAAAATCAGCCCAGATACATATCTGCACCATGAATGAGCATGTCAGGTATATAATAATAACAAGCGTACGTACCCTGGGGACAAAGAAGAGATCGGCACTAAACTTAAATAACCAGTCATCTAAGAAATGAAAGAGAAGAGACTCCATGTCTTCACCTATAAAACCAAACACACAGAGGATAAAGTAAAAAAAACTATTAACAGGCAAACAAATGCTGAATCTGATAACAAAAACGTGTGTAAACAGTGCATATAACTCTTTCTTCTATGCTCTGATGGCTGTAGTCAGGTATAGAAAGGTGTGATTGTGGCTTGTGTTGTGTTCTCACCCTCTGATTCTACTTCTACAGTATCAATCGGTTCTACTGTTTCTGTGTCTGTCATATAGCCAAACATCCCCATTGCACACTGCTCAAAGGCTTCCTCCAAAGACTCTCCCCACGAGTGAATTCTAGCAAGAAAAACATGTATAGATTAATAAGTCACCACATTATGAGTGAACTTTAAGTTAATCCACACTTACTGTACATCTGCAGTATGATCCAGGTCTGAAATAACAAAACACGAGGTGTTGATCAACTGAATATTTAACCCCTTTGATACTTTTTTAATATATCTTTATTTCAGACCTAATGCAGGTCCATAGCATAAAAATAAAATAAGATAAGATAAAATACAATACAAGCAGACACATGCATAAATATATATATATATAAATAGTATGTATATAACACTTGACTCAGATTAAGGATATAGTTACATTTAATGATCACATAGGCGTAGCAATAACGTTAAGACGTGTTGTGAAATGTTTTTAGGTGAGAAAAGATAATAATACAAACTGTAAGTTAGCTAGCAGGATTTTACAACAACTTCAGACTTACATTCATATTTCTTATTGATCGGCGGGTATTTTGATTTGATAGCTTTCTGTGCTTCTGTCAGGTCTAGCTCCCGGTCATTCATTGTAGCTGTAAGTTTATCAGAGTTTAAAATGGAAATAGATTATATTTATGTCATGTTGGTGCGCGAGGAAGTAAAACACGCTGCTTCATTCACGGAACATCCGAGGTGGGAATTTGGAAATCCAAATCACGAAATTCGATTTATTATGTATTCTAAAAACATTGCTGTCGTTATGTTTACTGTGCTGTTATTAACAAACACTAGGTAGCAAATATATGTATTTCCTAACTTCATTTTAAAACTCTAAATGTTCTAAACTATTCTTATAGTATTTAATTTGGGTGGGCATTAAAAAGAAAATGTATTGTGTAAATTTTACGCCATCTTTCAAGATATTTTTGTGACATAAATGACCTAAATCTGGTATAATAAACTTAATCAAAACGAAGAACTGCGTGCGACGTTTCTCTACAATTTTTCATGTCGAAAGTAATAATTACTGAGTTTCATGTTGTCATTGACTGCAACATGCAGCCATCTTGAAAAAGGGGAGGTTCCGGATGTAGTGACGTGTTGTTGTGACGACTTCCTGTCGGCTTTGGCCATTGCTGATTTGCCAGTCCCGTTTCATGGAGTTGGCGCCATTGTGAGGCTACGTGCTGTCTTTTGAGCGCTCTCCCCGAAAATACGTGTTTTATTGCCATTGTTATATATTTACCCACATTGCAATGGCTGATAAAGACGGTAAGAGTGCCAGTTTATTCCAAACAGAATACTGAATGTGGATGTTAATCGTTTAGAATGATAGAAAACACAATTCAGGTGTACCGGTGGTCGTTGGCGCGCCAGCCAGCATCTCCTTTCATTGTTAGAGCAGCAAGCTAGGTGCTAGCTTCTGCTAATGTTAGCTGCTACTGCTGTGACCACATTGGGTCAGTAGATTTGATAATGTCGCTGTTTTATTTAAATCTATATGTCATTCTAGAATATAAGTTTTTGTCTTCACCGAGCTAACTTCAGCATGGTGTTCTAGTGATATTTTACTGTAATATAAACCGAAACTCAGTGTATAATCTTCCATCATATCACATTGTAAGTGACATTGCTGATGTCTCTGTCAGATAGTTCATGCTCAATCCAAATTAATTAGTACTTCGTGACCTTTTAAGTACAGTTTAATGATATTTTTGTGTTGTGTTGCAGCTGCTTTTGATGATGCGGTGGAAGAAAGGGTGATCAATGAAGAATATAAGATCTGGAAGAAGAACACCCCTTTCCTGTATGACCTGGTCATGACTCATGCTCTGGAGTGGCCCAGCTTGACTGCTCAGTGGCTTCCAGATGTCACCAGGTGAGTAGGCGAATACAACTTGACAGGTATTCACATTTTAAGATATAAAGTCATGTACAACTGTAACATCTCCCACTACAGACCAGAGGGAAAGGACTATAGTGTCCACAGGCTGGTTCTGGGAACGCACACCTCTGACGAGCAGAATCACCTTGTTATTGCCAGCGTTCAGCTCCCAAACGATGATGCTCAGTTTGATGCCTCACACTATGACAGTGAAAAAGGAGGTGAGAGAAAACCAGTTAGAAGTCTGTTTCCCCCGTTCTGCATATTCTCAATGGGTATTTGCATGCGTTGTGGTGTTTATGAAGACATCTTGTATGTTTCAGAGTTTGGTGGCTTCGGCTCCGTCAGTGGAAAAATAGAGATTGAGATCAAGATCAACCACGAGGGAGAAGTAAACAGAGCTCGTTACATGCCCCAGAATCCTTGCATCATTGCCACCAAGACGCCCACCAGCGATGTGTTGGTCTTTGATTACACAAAGCACCCCTCCAAACCTGGTAGGGTTGTAATAGAAACACCTTTTCTGGAGAGACCAAAAAAAAATCTATAAAATATCTAAATATAACATTTTTTTTTTTTATGTTGAAGATCCTTCAGGGGAGTGCACCCCAGATCTGCGTCTCCGGGGCCACCAGAAAGAGGGCTATGGCCTATCCTGGAATCCAAACCTCAGCGGATGCCTCCTCAGTGCTTCTGATGACCATGTAAGAGACGGATCAGAATATTCACTGCTTTTTTCATGTAGATATTAGTCCTTACCGCTGCGGTAACATCTACATTAATGTACTTTTACTGTTGCAAACCTTCTATATGTGATTTGCATAACATTTTTATAACACATTTCTACATTTATCAGACGATTTGCCTGTGGGATATCAGTACAGTACCCAAAGAGGGTAAAATAGTGGACGCTAAGACCATCTTCACAGGCCACACTGCTGTGGTGGAGGATGTCTCTTGGCACCTGCTCCACGAATCGCTCTTTGGATCTGTGGCAGATGACCAGAAACTCATGATGTAAGGGAGCTTGAGAGATGATTCATGGAAAACAAGCTGTTTATTTTCAGCTTCTCTAAACAATTGGTGTTTTTGTCTGCCTCTGGAACAGCTGGGACACGCGGTCCAACAACACCTCCAAGCCCAGCCATGCAGTAGACGCCCACACTGCTGAAGTCAACTGCTTGTCCTTCAATCCTTACAGCGAGTTCATTCTGGCCACTGGCTCTGCTGATAAGGTGGGGCTGCTTCTCCATACTGTAATTTATTTGCTTTGGTGTCATTTAATCACTTCATGCTGGTGTGTGTGTGTGTGTGTGTGTGTGTAGACTGTGGCACTTTGGGACCTGAGGAACCTGAAGCTGAAGCTCCACTCATTTGAATCTCACAAAGACGAGATCTTCCAGGTAAGACGATGTTGAATTTCATACGTTTTACCGGTTTATCTCGACTTGTATTCTGAACCTGCCTTGTTAAAAACGTTGCCACAATCAGGGTGCACTAATTATTAAGCAAAGTTCGGTCACTACTCATCTCCAGACTAATCTGTTATGTTTTATAATACAGTTTTGTAACTGAGTGAATGAGATTGTCTTAGACTGCAGGACGATCGCTTTGCAGCTTCAGTGACTTTTATGTGAGGACATTAGCTAAAACTTCATCTGCTGTAGGTTCTTCAGAGAGCAGAAAATAAGCTGTAATGGTGATAATGAAGATGTTACTGTTTAGATTGGGATGGATCTCTTTGTCCTGTTTTTAACCTGTTTTGGGTTATGAGATGATATATAATTATCTGTCTGGGTGATATGACCTCAAATCAATATTATGGTTACAGCTTACCTCAATTACAATTATTGGCAATTATTTCAGTGTTGTGCTATTTTTTTTTAGCCCTTCTTGGGTAATTTAAACTTGATTCCAAATATTTTCATAATAAGAGTAAATATAAAGATATAAATAAAGAGTAAATAAAATGAAAGGAAACTGTTTAAATGATCATTTAGTTTTGGAATATATTTAGAAAAAATTCAAGCTACTTTAAATAATGAGCATTATTGCATTGATTACTGGTTTGGATACATTTCTGATTAATTTGTCATTTCTAATAATTATGATGAATATTTTAGGAAGTGATTTAACTTTCAGGTCAGTTGGGTTGAAAATGTATTCATTTTAAATGAATCCCACCTCCTGAATAGCTTTGTTTTTTGAGAGATGGTTCATTTATATCTTTGTGTTCATTTACTTTTATTCTCCTAAATGACGCCTCTAAAACCATTTCAGTGACAAAGCCTCAGCTGAAGCAGTTGGGACGACTATATAGGGAGTCTAACAGGATTTCTTTGGGGATAGTATGTAATGTTCGATGTAACAGGGACATTAAACCCCATCATCTCTTCCTTACAGGTTCAGTGGTCTCCTCATAACGAAACCATCCTGGCCTCCAGCGGCACCGACAGGCGGCTCAACGTCTGGGACCTCAGTAAGATCGGAGAGGAGCAGTCACCAGAGGATGCTGAGGACGGCCCTCCTGAGCTGCTGGTGAGTGGTGCATACACTTGGTTGGGATTTTTAAATAAACATTTAACACGGGTACTAATTAGTCCTATTTCGTGTCTTCTCAGTTCATCCACGGAGGACACACGGCTAAAATCTCCGACTTCTCTTGGAACCCCAACGAGCCATGGGTCATCTGCTCTGTATCAGAGGACAACATCATGCAAGTGTGGCAGATGGTGAGATGAAGAGCTTCTCTCCTTAAGGGATTTTATAGGGGTTTAACATGTAGTAGGACATGTAATACTAATAAACAACCACATCATGAACACAAAAGTTGATTTATTATAACAGAACAATTTCCCACAGGCTGAAAATATCTACAACGACGAGGACCCAGAGGGTGCTGCAGACTCGGAGGTCCAGGCATGAGTCCAGTCTTCTTTTGACCTGCTTGTTCCCCGGCGCTGGTTCTGGAAGCAGTAAAGTCTTTAAAACGCATTTTGAGCAGCAGTGTTTTGTAGAAGAGGGGAGAATAAAACACTGCACTCATCACGTCACGACTTATTTAAAATGACATGTTTTGTTTTTTCCTTTTTTAGATCTTTAGTTTTTCAAACACAACTCTGGGTGGTACTGAAACCATCACAAACCTGTGTCTCCATCCAGGTTTGCATTTTTATGGGTTTTAATATGTTGTTGCGCTCTATGATGACACCTGTACATACTGTAGGTTTTCTTCATTTGCTTGATATTTGTAGTATAAATTGTCCAGATTGTGTTTTTGTCATTTGTATGTCTTTTTTTTTTCTTGCATTTTTTCTCTGTGCTGCATTTGATCTCTTGTGTAACTAAGTATATTCATAATAAAATATTTACAGTAAAGCTGTGCAGATTTTCTTGATTACGTTGCAGGTGAGAGTAAAATATAATCTGTGGTAGCAAAAATAAGCGGCCTGCTTTTAACTAAATGTGTCAGAAGTGCTGGGGGTTGGTGTAACTTGTGTAAATAGTTGTTTTTCCTCTGTGGTGGCGTTTCTGGATTCATCCACATCTCTGTAAGACACAAATATAAATGAGCTACTTCTCACAGGTGGTTGTAAAGGAAAACTGGAAGGCTTGTAAATTTACCTTAGCTCTGTTGCAAGATTGTCCGTTAGTTCTTCTAAAGCCGCCTTAGATTTTGTTTGGACCTCAAACTCAGTCTTTAGTCCTCTCAGAGTTTCTTTTAGTTCTTCCACCGTCTCCTGTCAAAGTGGGAAAATGTCAGCGTTGCAACACGTTCTTTATATTTTCCCTCATTTCATTTACCTTGTAATGTGCAACACTCTCATCCCTCTCCGTCTTTATCAGATCAATCCTCTTCTCTAGGCTGGATCTCTGCAGCTGAAGTCTCTGTATGTCCTCTCTCAGGGGTCCCAGGCTGGCTTTTAGGTCCACCGCTTGCTCCCTGCAGTTTCTCAATGCTTCCTCCCCGAACTGCCTCCTCTTTAGCAGGGCTAAGAGGCGAGGCTCGTACCAGCTCTCCAGTGTCTTCATGCTGCCACTGAGCCGCCTCTGCAGCCTGATGGAAGCCTGCCGGCACTGACTGAGATCACTCATAGCTCTGGGCCTGCTGGGCTTAGAGGACTCGGCCCTGAGGGAGTCGAGCTGGTTCTGGTGGGAAACCTTCAGCTGGGTCAAGTCCTGGTTTAGACTTTGGATGTGGGCCTGAAGCTCCTCCTTTAAATAAAATCAAACTTTATTTATAAAGCGCTTTTCATGCTTTGGCAACACAAAGTGCTTTATATGATAAAATCAATTAAAAGAAAATAAAACAAAGACAGACAGCCCCACACCCACCCCCAACTGTCTCTTAACTTAATTATAACATAATTATAACCATATCTTTCCATGAATTCTTAGTGTAAATTTAAGTTAATGATCTTGATTTGTATTTTATGTTTATCACATGCATTGACCTTTGTTTATGCAAATAACCAAGAATAGTTTGTTTCTTTACTGAGAATGGGAACAAATATACAGAATAGTCTTATAGTAACTTCCTGATAAGAGTCCATACCTGTGTAACAGCAAACTGAGCCACATCATACTCCTGTGCAGCAAGCTTCATTTGGCTCTGGATGCACTCTCGAGCTGCAACAAACTGTTTCCTCCTCACCTGCTGCACCTCCTCATAAACAGCAGTATAATCCAGATGAGCCAGAGTGAGCAGCCTCTGCATCTCCTCCAGTTTTTCCCGAAGATGCTCCACAACCTGCAGCATAGGTTCCTGCAGGCTTATGAGCTCTTGTATTAGATCGTCTCGCTGCTTCTCCAGGTGAGACACCTGTTGGATGCAGTACTCAAAAAACTGTCCCAGAGTTTTGATGTCGGCCTGATCCCCTTTGGGCATGTACTGCTGGGTGCCTTCGTGGATCGGGAAGGCAGTCTCTATTTCAGTGTCACAGTAGCTGTTTTCTGACACATCACCCATGTTTGAGCCTTCCATAGATGTGTCTTTCCCATCCTCTGCTGATACTTGATTGTCCATGGCAACCTAAGAACCAAGTTGACTCATTAATCAACATTAACCAATGAGATTGTGAATCAGCTGATCATTTCTTTACATGTTATTTGCATGATTAATGTTTTTGCTCGATCAGGAAGATAATTATAAAGAACTATATACACTACCAATGATTAACAGTTCATATCAACACATTTATTTACTTACTTCTGTGGAGATGGTTAATGAGGTAAATGTTTCGACAGAGATGATCACAGCTTGTTTTCAGCTTTCAGTCCTTCTCTGCTGTGTGTGTCTCCAGGAAAACAGTCACATTTTGTGTTTATAAATAACACTGGAGCCACTGAAACTCTATCTAAGACTCCATCACACCCTCACAGGGGATCACAAACTGTGCCAGTGCTGGTAGCAGACTGGCCTACATGCTCTTGATGCATCAGGAAGCATGTGTGAGAACCAACTTGGGTGCCACAGAGGGCTATATTTATACAGTTTGACAGCTTGGTACTATGTGTATCTAAGTAGGGACTAATGTCACTGTAGAAAAACACAAATCTCACCTGTATTCTCCCAAAAAAGCATCGTGCCGTTGCAGGTTTGCAGTGTTAGTATATCTGCCGACCCAGTGTTTTTTACCTTGGCTGTGTGTGAAGTTATAGTCAAACATTTGTTTGGTGTTTTGCATGCTGTCCATTAAACCTCTCATAGCCAAATAAAAAAGTACACAAAATCAGGAAGGTTATGGGAAAGCGGGTTAGGAACACATCCAAGGTGTTGTTGAATATAATTAAAATGTTTCCAAAGCAGAATAAGTATCTGTACAGTCATTTAAAAGCCAAGTTTGGTGAAGTTTAAAAAAAAAATCTAAATAAAACAATAATTTCAATAAAAACATACCAACACTATCACACATCGCTTGAATCAAACAGGTCATGATGATATTGTAACTAGGTAAATGTTTTTATATTCTATTCTGTTCTATTCTATTCTATTCTACAGGCATTTATCAGACACTTTTATCAACGTACATCAGAATACTTTATAATATTTTATAATATAACATTAAATATGATCTTATTTTTAAAAGCTGTCATTAATTAAACTGTTAACTCATAAAATCACCATTTGATTTAATTTAAGGGTTCAAGCCTCTTGTTGTTCCTCTTTTCTACCACTAGATGGCCTCACAGTACTGACCGCCGCTTCTCGCGACTACCGCGCGCGCTGCCTCCCTCCTCCTCCTCCTCCTCCAGGTGGGAGCTGCAGGTCTTCTGCACCTTCCTCTTCATTCCGTCTCATGTCCGCGGACTAAAACTTCGTATGACAGCAGAGGGAACAGAAATAACGTACAAAAGCGGATGCTGAATCTGCGGAAAACAAAGAAATCGCGAAGTTTTCTGAACTACCTGAAGTGCGCGCGGACGTTTTCACGGAAATGGTTCACCTGAAGTTTTCCTCCGGACGCTGAAAAGTTTGGAGAGCAAGGACGCAGCAGGGAGACGCTTCAGATGGAGAGTGGGTCAATCCGTCCATCTGGATAAAGTTTCTAAAGGTTTGTAAATATAAGCATTTTAAAAAGTATCTCCTGGATTTCAAGCCTCATTTATTTTTGTATAGAAAATTACAGAAAAGTATTCTTGCGCAAGAGTTTGGCTACATTGTGAAACGATTTGACCGACTTTTATCCTTTTCATACATTGTTTTTTTTGTTTTAACATAAATAAAAGTTTGTCTTGAAGGCAGGTAATATAGTGTGACGCAGAAAGTTAACGAGCATGCAGAAAGTTATAGTTTGAAAGGTTGCATGGCCTCGAGGGATCCTAAGCAGAGGCAATATAATACCCATAGTGCTTCTTTCAGCTATGTACCACGACTACTGTTTTCCCTCACTGACCTTATGGGAAAAAAAGTGACACTTGGTTTAATCAATGTCTGTATGCATCACGTGACAGAGATAAAAAATGACCCCTTTTCTTTGTTTGCTGCATCTTTTGGAGTTTGAACTCCAAATAGAAACTTTTCTGAAAACTCTGCAGCACTCCCAGATGGAGTTTTTTAATTATATTTTCATTTCTTTACCTCACACACTCTGGCAGAGGTTAGACAGGGCCGTTTGTTTAGAATGGGCGTGCCACATGTTGGTGTTCCTTCTTCATCAGCCTGCAGTGCCAGGGCTTGTACCCATGGAGATTACAGGTGTGTTTTGTAAGCACTTCTATGACAGAGCCTGGTAAAGAGCCTAGATTGAAGTGAAGACCCAGGTAGGCATTAATGGGATGATAATACAGTGAATGAACATGTTGGGAGTTTTACTGGGAAGCCTGAGAGCTCTATCTCCTGTTGTGAAACTGCTGTCACGTAGATTCAACATTTCATTTGTTTGCAGTCTTTACCATGAGATGGCTCAGTGGAGGAAAGGTCATGACTGCTGGATGTGAAGAGGCAACAAGAGGGACAATTGATGTTGTAACAGGCACATGAAGGCACATGACTGACTGAGTGATGTCTGAGTGTCATGGTGACCGGCAGTGAGGAAATGCCTGACACATGAGTGGGAGACTGTAGGCTATTAATCAGAAGGATTACATGAAGAGTATCTCATCAATAGGTTGATTGGCTGGAAGGGTGAATAAGTTTGTGTACATATGCATTTGCATTCACCTTGGCTCTTTTCTTGGACTCTTTATTGCTTTTTTTCTCTGCTCTGGGCCGCTTGGGCGACTCTCAGACTGAGCCTGGCCTGAGCTAAACAGAGCCTCAAGGATGCCAGGATGTATTTTTAAAGCACAGCGTCGAGCTGTGTTTGACTTCTTTGTGAACTGTCCACTACTGCTGCACAGGCTAGCTTTTTTTTTATAATCAGAGTTTGACCTGCCAAATCAGGGGTCAGTTCAGGAGTCTACAGAAGCTGCAGTCCAAGTTTAGAGCCCTCGGCAACCCTTAAAGCAAAGCAAACAAGAGACTTTGGAGCTTTTGTTCCTGTTTGCTGGCATCTCTGTAGTCTTCCAGGGAAAACTAAGACCTAAGATTTATATCTGCTTTTTGTTTTAAAACAAAGCTTACTGTGTTTCAAGCTGTAACTGTGAAAAACAGACCACTGCTTTACATTCTAATGGACCATAATTAGTTTTTCCTCTGTGTGTTTTAAGCAAAGTTGCACAACGTTGATTGTGTCCAGTGCTGTATTTCCATTTGTGCCTTTCCCGTTTCCACATAGTTAAATTTTACCCACATGCACATACAATGAACACTGATATCAGCCTGCAACAGCACACGCACATGTCGCAACAACCACATATTATAAAGTTATCTCTAATTGACTCCTATGTGCCAGTCATTATCCATTTTCCTCCTTGGCTGTGTCTCCTATTTCAACTGTACAGGGGAAGTGTTGCAAGGGGGAGTGTATGAGGGGTGACAGAGACAAGAGGTAAGGATGAAGGGGTGGAGAGTGTGTGTATGTGGCATATTTGGAAAGAAGATGGTAATTATCAATCTGTAAGGAATGCGGCTGCTGCTCTGACCTGACAAGCTGCTGCATGGCTACAGCAGCTTCACAGCTAAACCTATCCCGAATCTGCTTTCTCAAACACAAAATGAGCTTTGCTTACTTCTGAGGACCTTGTATTAGTCTTTATTTGTGTCGTTATTCCCTTGCAGTGTTTAACGTGTTTATTTTGATCACTGATTGCCTTCACAGTGTTTTTTTATATCCTTTCTGCAGCTGAGGAACTGGCCGCACACTGATAAAGACTTCAGGATCTACTTGAAATGTCTATAGTCGTAAAAATAATGTCACAAAACCTCTGTAAGTTCTCAGAATTGAAAGTTTCCAGTTTGTCATTCGAAGTAGTTTCATCATCCATCGCAGCGGATGCCACGCTCATTGATGGTTCCCAGTGGAGTTTAGTAACAGAGCTCCAGTTCAGACAAGGTTACTAAAGTTTGCTGTGGAGTAGAAGTACTCTCCTTTGTTTGTTAAAGCCCAGAGACAACAGCCAACGCCCTGACTGATACCTGTAGGTGCTGCACAGTAACAACCTCATTTTTTTGCTCGACTCTTTCTGGAAGTCACTGAAAAATGCAAAAACTGTTATTTTCCACAAGTAGCTGTTACTACAAAGCCTATTCTGCGTTCCTCCTTTCTTTATGATAATACAGGAATGGATCCAGATGTCATGCCATCAAAAAGAAATGCCCTTTAATCTAATCTTACTCAGCCCGATGGAGTCTTTGATCAGCCATCAGCTTAGGTGTAGATGTGAATGCCCTATTGGATAAACTGAGCCGGTCCTTATTAAAACAAAGGTGTCCGTCTGCATCTCTGCCACTCCCTCTTCCCTTATTCCCATGAAGCAGTCTGTTCAGCTTGCATGCATGACTCAGTGCAGTCAGGAGTTACATTTCCTGGAGCCCCCTCCTTTAACCCCAAGGCCACCCGCTACCTGAGTTTCTTATTGCTTGTGTTAGCCGTAGCTGATAAGATTACAGTGAATACTGTGAGAGCTCAGAGAGGTTTGAGGGACTGCTGTTTTCACCTGCTTGAGGCTTTGAAGTTGTTCAGATCTTCATTATTGTTTCAACTCTTTCTCTCTTCTTGGTGAAAAATGTAATTTACTGTAGATTCTCATCATTTTACCAGGACACGGTACAGATTTAGTCTTATAAAGGTCTCTGAATTTGTGTAAATCCCACTTTGGGAGGCTTTTAAAAAGCAAAAACAAATGTTATGAATTACTGTACTTGCAATTCAGCTTCGACACTCATGTGTGTAGGGTGTGTTAGGTAGTTTTTAGAAAGAACTGGCTTTGCCTCTTTACTTTACACACTTTGGTGGAGATCCCTGGTGGGTATCCTGAATTTGCACAGTAACCTATGCGGCATCGCTTTGCTTTAAGCCAAGCCGGGGTCGAGGGGGGGTCTTTGTGTCACTTTAACTTCAACTTAACGTCAAAAGATGAGAGAAGACCCAGATTTGCTCTGGAATTTGTAGCCTCAAGCTATAAAGCATATAGCTGTCAGAAATGTATGATCAATCTGTGTTCCCAGATATTCAGTCTCCAGGCTTACCTCACCATCGATGTATAAACTATTTGTCGATGTTTACTTTGTGTTGGTGTTTGCACACTGCTGTCAGTGTCGGCGCGGCAGATATTGACTCAGTGCTCTGAGGTTTTTGGGGTTAGAGTGGTATCTCATGTCCAAAGTGAAGTCTGACGTCTTTTGTGAAAGGATAAGTAAACAGCATGTTGGGGCACATGCCTCAGCAGGACCGGGGTGGGGCTTCAAACCCACAGCAGCTTTGGTGTGTGTGTGTCTGTGTGTGTGTGTGTGTGAGGTTGTGACAGAGTGAGGGCATAGTGATGTTTAGTCTGTAAAGTGGATTGTGGCTCGATCTGGATGTGTATGATGTGTTTCACATGTTTGGATAAGCGATCTGATGCGACACTGTCTCTCTGTGTTTTCACTTTGTGGATCAACGTGTTAACCAAGAGTTGTTTTGAGTTTGAGCTCTGTAATTAAGTTATCTACATTCTAGTTTTGGAAATAGCTTTACTTATTTGCACAGCAGTGACTTTTTATATCTAAACGACCATTTAGTCAGTGTGTAAAAACAAAAAAACACCTCATCAAGTTGAAATGTTTAGAGCTTTATGAGGACTGTCCACTGTCTGTCATGCTTTTAGAAACGTTTGGAAAGCTGAAAATTACAGGTTGTTTTGGTGCAACCACATCTGTGGAATGAGTCACCTTCATGACATGCAGACTACACAGACAGTGGTCCTCTGGGTGGTCTCGGCCACAACCCTGAGCTTAGAGCTCTGCTCCGGTTCTCCTGTGATGAAAGTAAAATGAGTTGTTGTTGGATTATCAGGAGTCTGTGAGGTTTGAATGAATAACCCAGGCCTCCTCCTCCTCCAGAGGAAGCAGTCTGATTATTGGTGACTTTAAGCAGGACTGATTCATGGATGTTAGTCATGACAAAATGGCTGTAATTTGCAGGAAGGGGAAAACATGGGCCTAAGTGTGCAGAAGAGACCATACTTTTCCTGTTAACGGCCTTTCACTGCAGCTTCACACTAACTGAGCTGTTTTAGATGCTCGGCTGGTCAATATAAAAACAATTAACTTAAAAAATAGAGAAATATTTCAAATTCCTCACAAGCATTTCATAATTAAGCAGATGCTGCTGACATTTTTTTTCTTGTATTAAACACGCTTTTATTAAGCAACAAGCTCTTAAGTTTTCTTATTGTTTTGTTTTTATTATAATTTATTATCTTTGTTCACGTCAAGGTAAAATGAAGCAATAAAAATAAATTTCACTCCTATTAGTCATATAAAATATCAAACCAACAACAAATAAACACATGCAAAGGTTTAAGCACACACACATATATGTATTTTAAAAATTTAAAGCAAAAATCAGCATCTAAATAAATCAGTTTGATCTAATCTTTCTCTCTTTACACAGAAACTCTTGTTATTCCCTCCTACTAGCTGGAATCTGCATCATTATTTGTCTTTATGCTTTATTTTTATGCTCCATGGACGGTCAGTTTTGAAGCAGTTGCATTTGAAGCTGCCAGGTAGGGTTAGCACACATCATCCACTGATCTCCTCCAAGGTTTCCAGCTTCTGCTTTCCTTCCCAATCAGTGTTTCCCTGAAATGCGTTCAAAATGCAGCATCCATACTGGTCATATCAACATTTCTACACAAACATAAGCTTCATCATCTCCATTACAGGGAGTTAGCAAGGCCTTTGAATTAGAGACCTCTGTCTTATGCTACTTTTACTCCACCTGCGAGCTTTCTACTTGACCGGAATTAAAAAAGATGGCTTTCAAATGAGTATAGATGATGTCAAACATCTGGCTGCACATCTGCTTAATGATCTGTCATTTTATGTGTGTTTCAGAGTAAACTCATTGGTTACATTCGTTACTACTTGGGAAGAGTCAGTTTTGTAATCCTCGGAGAACATGACTTATGTTTCTGTGGTTTTGGTTCATGTCTTGTCATGTGGGGCCAAAGTGTTCCCTGCAGACTGAAAGATGTTTGGTTTTATTTCTCACACATTAATTAAGTCAGGTTGCAGTGTTTTCATGCATGATTGGAAAGCAGCCAGAACTTTGTGTTTCACAAAGGATTTATAATTCTCTCATTTTCATCCTCCCGTAGCCTTACAAGCTCCGATTCCTGTCATCGTAAGAGCTTGTTCCTACATTTAACCTGCGATAAGTATCTAATAAAGTGCGCTGCTGGAAGGAGCCCGGTTTAAACCAAACACCCCCCAGGAGCAAGGCTGGGAAATCTGCCTCAAAGCAGGGAAGTTTAGGAAGGTGATGTGGATGAAGGAACCAAACCAAACAGGATTAACTCATGCAACTTGGAGGGTTACAGAAAGCAAATGAAAACAAGTAACAGAAACTACACAGATGTATGAATAGAGTTGGTTGGTAAAGCCTTAATGCACACCAGTGGATGTTTGTTTAGCACTTCTTTGGCTTCTCCCTGTGTGCCGTTGTGCCTGTCTGTAAAGTTGCCTGAGCCTATGGGTGCGGCTTTGTGAATTATGACTCCGTGTTATGGAATGAAGGGAGCCGTGCCAGCTCTTTCTTTGAAAAAACTGTGAAGTTAGGTTTAGCGGAAAGAGTGGGGTCTGTCCTAGCTGAATGAGCAACACCCACAGAGACTCACAAAAACACACTGTTGCACATAAAAGAACAAGATGCAATTATTTACTTAGTAATTGTTCCTGGATCATTGGATTTTTTTAAACACAAAAAAGAGTTTTTTTTTAAGCTATGTCTTTAAAACCACAACACTTGCATCAGTGGAAAGGAATGAGAAAAGAGACCTTTTGATTTAAAAGAAATCAAACCTTAAAACCTTAATCAGATGCAGCCTCTGCTGGAGGAGCAGCTTTTACATGTGGGATGTTATGTTTTACATGCACACGAAAGCAAGGTTTATTTTCATTTTGGGCTTGCACATCATGACAACCACAACTTTAACAAGCGATAAAGCCAAAATTATGTCTACTTCTTGGTCGGACCTTGCTCTGATGGACAAAAGGAAACATCAAGTCTAGGATTGTTTTAATGCTGGTGTTTAAAAGAACTGTTACAGTAACAAGAGGTTAAAAATCAATAGAAAGATCCGGTATTTGTCTTTTTACTGAATTGTAACACATGTGATCTCTAAATTTAAAGTCCTTCTCTGTGGTCTGCTTTGCTTTTTTCAGGTAGCTCCAGTGTCAGGTGGCATGTCTAACCGGGACTCGCTGGGGGTCGGGGACCTGCTCCCCCAAGACGTGGTGGAAGTTTTTGCCCTGGAGAAGCACAGCAAGAGAGGCCGGAAGAAACGCAGCCGGTCTCTTAGAAGGGCTTTTAGCTGGTTGAAGGGTAAGAAGAGAAGGAGTCTCAGCACCAACGGGCAGGGCCTGGGTCTTGGTCCTGCACTGGACCTGGCCTTGGATGGACATATTATTGGGTATCAGGGACACAAAAGCGGACACAAGTCGGGAAAGCAGGCTCATCCACACGGAAACAGTCATGGTAAGAACATACAGCATTTTATAGCCTGGACGCCAGGTACCACCAATGTTTGCATTGAATTGACTGTTTAAGCCATTCAACAAGCAAATCTCATCTTTTCCTGTGTGTTTTCTTTATCAGCTTAAAGGCATAATTATAGGAGCTCCAAATGGACTTTATTACATTGTTTGTACTGTAGCATTATAGAAAAATTGCACAGTTTTCTCAGTTATTTCTGATATGAATGAAACAATATATATTTTCTTGGATGCTTGATCATAATTGCCATGAACACATAGGAAATCTGTGATTATGGGTGGTAATTTGCAATTACTGGCAATATTACAGGACCAAAACATGTTGGGTTCACACCTCGGGGCCTTTTGCTAATTCAAAGTCTAAATCAAGTTGTTTTTCTTATACTGACTGCAAATGTCTGATTTGGTTTCCTTTTGACTTTAATATGGGTGGACTATCCTTACATGAACTGCCACGGTCCTGTGCCATCATCTAAATGGATTACTGTATCAAAACATCCATTTTCTTAGTCTACCAGCGTTAGACCATCATGTTTTGAGTTTACACGTGTAACCTTTATCCAATACATCTAGTTCAGGACTTCTCAGTTCAATCCCATCAGGCGACAAGGTGAGTATCAGTATCAGGAACATGTTTATATACACTCACAGGCTCCCAGCCAAGTGTGTTTGTTCATTGGATAAATGTTTGGACACTGACTTCCTACTCTCCTTCTGACCTGCAGCTCGGTTTGTTTGCAGTGCAAAAGTCTTTATCCTGTTTTATGTCACCATCACTTCTCAGGTTTTCAGATTCCAAAGTGCTACATTGATGTCCCCGAATACACCGGACTATCAGGAAAAGCATGGTGCCTGTTATGTACACACATGCATACACACAGTGAGCCTTTAAAGAGAGAGAAGCGTGTGCACTGTTAACAGGAACATTGCAACAACCCTGAGATTCTCCTAGAGCTGCAGAGATCATGTTGGAGCATGTAGAGTTGCACTTGTATATCAGCAGTCTGTCCTCTTCCAGTCTGCTTCCTCTTTGTTGTTTTTTTTTATTCTGCAAAATGAATGTGAACTAAAGTTTTTCCCAGACTAATCACACCTAGATGAAGCAACACACACAAAAACATTCCACAAACAAGCAAAACCTTGTTTTATGGAGTCAGCTTATGCAAAAACAGTGTTTAGTTGCTCCGGCTCTTTTATGTGTGCTTGTTTGGCTTTACTTATGGTTGTGGCTGACTGCTTTATAGACAGAGAAGGCTCCACTTGTTTATTTTGCTGCGTTTTTTTCAATGTGGAAGCCAAGATTTCAAGTGAGAATGGTTGTTGGGGATTTCCATGAGTAATTCTGATGTCCACGGTACAAGATGAGAGACGTTTTCAGTCTTTTTGCAGATGATTGAGAATTGAGATTTGTGGGCACCGTTACACAATTTTGTGCATTTCATTGTGTTACTCAGAGTTGGTCACAATAGAGTTTTGTTTGAGAAAGCAAAAAGTTAAAAAAAAGTCTTTCTTTTCTGCCAAGGCTGGCTTTGAGGCTCACTCCCACACTGGACAGATATCAAGAATCTTCCTTTTCTGGCACGAATCAAACGTTGGGAGCAACATTTATGTGCAGATAGCAGCCGTTGTACAAAATATTTAAATGACATCTTAATTACCTAAAAGGTTGTGGAGCTTAGGGTTACAGAGATATTTTCTGTCACCCCAGAGTCTGCTGGGAATGATTTATGTGCCAGGCAGGCCTCCTTTGAGCCATCAGCAATGATGGAGTTATGTCTGCTGGCAGCAACCTCAGCAGATTTCTTATGAGACACTTCCGCAGAATATAGACAAGCTGAACAACTCCCAGAGGGTTTACAGTATACAGGAGGAAATATGTAACACTTGCCAAAAATACTTAATACCTCCAGCAGGGCCTCTGATGATGATCTATAATAACAGGAGGGGTCTCCTGCCCACTGGCCTGGTATGGAGGGCATGGTGCCAGTTAATTAAAAGCACTATTACAGTGAGGAAAGAACAAGGGGCTCTGTTTTTCCTCTGTTTTTCTGCTATTGGGGCACCCAGACTTCACAAAGATTTAGTCCAGCCACTCAGGCCAAGTACTGTGTTAAAGCAACACTTTGTGATTCGCTCATTACATCAAGCTGTAGCTGCTTCCCAGATACCTCCAGCTTGACATGTAGGTCACAATGAATGCCACATGTACAAAACAATATCTTCTTGTTTAAGAAAAAGACATAATGAATAATACAATTTGTAAAAAAAAAAAAAAATCACAGAAATTGTGATTAAAACCTAACTCAGTTATGTATGTTATTAAGGACCTACACATAATAATCAGTCATGACCCCATAGACCTAATAATGTTTACCAAGTAAAATCCCTGTAGGTTATTTACATTGTCATCTTCTAAATGAGAAACAACTTCCAAGCTTACTGTAAGAAAACCAGTAGATGCAGAATCATTATAGATTTATGTTGATTAAGTTAGTTTTTATTCACCTATTAAAGAGTAAAGAAATAGAGGCAGAAGAAACACCTTTGTGTGGTATCGTTCAGTCTTAAAAAGAGCTTTTATTAAAGATGATATTAAGGATATATCACAGACACACTATGATGTTGGGCTAAAACTGTGTCGTCATTTATGGGTAATGAGGGATAGCAGAGGGAGATGCAAGAAGCCATATGAGCCGCTGGGCAGTTTAAAATCAATGGCACATATTGCTAAGAAATAGGATAGCAGTAGCAAGCCTCATTAGACAGCCTGGTACTCTGGCACTTTGCACATTAAGAGAATATTGCTCCTAAAGTAACCCAGCTAAGCAAAAGCAGCATGAAACGAATCACAGGTCAGAAAGTTTTACCTTTAATCTTTATGTTTCTATCAGTCAGTGACTTGTTGTTCCTCCTTTATCTAAAAGTCAATTTGTTTTCAGAGCGTTCTGTTATTTCAGAACAAAAAGGTACTCTGCAAAAAGAAAAAAACCAAAAGGGAAAAAAACAGAAAATAGAAAAAAGCAGCTCCTTGTTTCACAGAATTGTTTTTTTTTTGTACAAAGTGTCTAAAACATGTTTTTCCTATTTAATTTTTGCAGCATTGGTCATTACTTTTAGGATAAAGATAATTGCAGACAAATTATTGTTCAAATGTTCAAAACATACCATGAAACATTGCCTGATACTTACCTGCAGCATTGAAAATATTAAACTTAAGTTAAAGACCAGAGTTAAGGTTAACCTGCATTTCCTGTCAGAAGCGAGCATTAAACCCTTTCTAGTTATTCTGCCCTTTGCTCTTGTGAGAATGTGCTTTTGTAAACAGCTCATGGAGTTGGATCAGTACTGAAACACTGATGAACTCTGACCTGCAGGATCTTTCAGGGAGGTGATCTCATTAATTTTGCATTGTGTTTGTCACTGTGTTTCATCTCGAGCCAAAAAGCAGAGATCATATGCCTTTGCATATGCACTTAACAGTACTTGCACCTCCCTGTCAGTGTCATATGTTCCTCCCATACCGTCAGCTTAGTTGATGCTGTGTAAAACTAGACGACAGCCTCTTGTCTTACTGTCTTCCTTTCATTGAGGGCTTTAAAAGGAATTCCCCTTTATTTAATTATGAACCAGCTTGTTGAAGAGTGGTTAGGTCATACAGCCCTAACAAGATATGCTCAGGTCACCTGTTTGCTCAAAACACTCCCTGAGAGATTCCCAGCATTCTTGATCTTCTAGATTTTTCTATGAGGAAGCTAGTAATAGGGAGCCCTTTGTGCTTGTGCTTGACTTACATGCCAGGATCTCGGGACATCGGAGCTATTTATTTGACTTCCTTTGTTGAATTTTCACTGAAAGACACTGCTTAGCAGAACTGTATCTCTTATTTTACTCAGTTTTCTTGCTTTTTGGTGTAACGCTTTGTTGGTTGAGGTGTTTGTGGACCATGAGAGCTGAAGATAAGACAGATTCTGTGCTGTGGGTTCATGAACAGGTCAGGTGATATAAAGAAGCCAGTAGATTGAATTAAACACATAAAAGAAGATTGCTGGATGGATGAAAAGGAAGCTGTTAGGAGCAGTTTCCTGTTTCCAGGAAACTGATTTGCAGCATGTCATTCATTTGCATTAAGGGAAGTTCACTGTCATTCACTGAGGGACAATGGTTCCAGCATCCATCTTTAGACTCAAAGTAAGGCTTCATGTTATCGTATTATATTATATAAATCAAATTATATATATCCTCAACATTGCAGGAAAAGATTTACATAATTTTTCTCTAATTAATACTTTTTTTTTACTTCACTCCCATCCACTAATAGTTTTATCTAAGAGTTAAAAAACAGGGTCAGAGACAGAATTTATACATATTTTGGTTTAAATGTTCAGAAATTAAACCCTGTTTAAATCTAATTAAATTATATGTTACCTAAATTATGTAACTCTATTCATCCATCCATTTTCTGTACAGCTTATTTTATTGAAGGGTCACATGTAGCTGAAGTCTATCCCAGCCATCTTTATAGAGAGGCGGGGTACACCCTGGACAGGTCGCCAGTCCATCGCATAAATAAATAAATATCTTCTTTTCTTTTTTCTAAATATAACATTAGCTGTTTACCAATTAAATGAAAAATGATCTTCCTTTAAAAGGCTCTATGGTAAACTTTTGTTACTCCACAGTACAACAATGAGGGTATGTTTATGAAACCTGAGTTTCACTTTGCATCTCAAGGTGGGAAGTAATTATTTTTGCCTCAAGGAAAGGTATCTCCTCATAAAGATGCTCCAGTTGCATTGCTTTTATGTGAAGACAATTCACTGATTCTTGTTCATGATTTTAGTCAATTACATCACCATAGTGGAGGAAGAATAAGGTAGACTTTTCTCACACTAGAGCTTCTGAATCTCAGGCTGAGGACGGCTCAGACTAACGTGAGAGTGGGCTCAGAAACAGGTCTTGGCCAACCTGTATTGTCAACGGCACAAATTTCCATTTATAGTCACATGGTTTTTATAGCATTTAGTAGGATTTTATTACAATAGGTGAAGAATCGCCACACCCTTGTGGTGGAAGTGATCATATTTAGGTCACTTAAAGGTTTTCCTAAGTGCCAATTTCTCCTCTGGTCAATTATTCCATGTAATGTTCTAAAGTTTGGTGTCTAACAACTAAAAGAACTGCTTATTAATTGTTTTACTGTTAGGATATACATTCATGTTACTGTGGCTTTTCACCAGCTGCATGGGCCTAAAAGGAAAATGTTTGCAAAGCAGAGTGGCATGTCTACAGAGAGGTTGATAAATCTCTGAGTCCCGACTCGACTTCTGCATTTTGGCAGCTTTACAGTAAAGGCAGACAGTAGGCACTTGTGTAGTCTTGTTAAAAATAACTTTGTTTGGTTTAACTCACCAGTGCAGCAAAGTTGAGTAAAGGTTGACGTAGTGCTGCTTGTTAATATAGTTTTCTTCTTTGTGTACATCTTTCTGGATAGATTTTAGCACCAGTGCCATGAGAAGTCTGAGCTATGCTTCAGTCTCAGCATTTCCTTTTTGCTGGTTTCCTCGATGCATCAAGAGGAACCAGATGAGGTGATTAGAGGAGATGTGTCTGGGAAAGCCTCAAGCTGGAGAACCTGTGTGTGAACTGGCCTGAGGACACTTTGGGGTTGCTTTGGATAAGCTTGAAGAAGTGGCCGGGGGGAATGTGGTCTGGGAAAGCTTCTCTGCATGCATTATGCATGAAGGACATTTAGAGACCTTATTATTCTTTATTTTATTATGTTGGGTATCTGGTCATTACAAGATTTATACATATTTTTCTTTAGACATTATTGAGTAGAACAACCTGATGGTGAATGTCTTGTATGACCCACTGTCCCAGTTTTTCTCACACTTCATTGTTTCATTCATGCTAAGAATCTGTCCTGGGATCTTTTCCCAAACATAACTCATTTTATTAATTTAGATAAAAATAATCTTCAGTAACAGCCAACATGTTCCTTTGTGGACAGCAGCCGTTTTATTTGACTTTCAGTGTCTTGTGTTGCCTACACGTTATTTTGTTTGTGAACTTTCATACCATTACACATCTTGATCTTGGGAATTAAATTAAATTGTGCTGCCTGTATAAATATTTTATGCTCCTGTGAGGTTGTTGTGCTTTATAATATCTAAAAAAAATCACCATATTTTTGTCCTGTTCTCATATACACTTCTAGGAAATTAAATGCACCTTATTAAGTTGACAAACATCGTCCACCGTAAGGTGGTAAGTCCAGTCTTTGATTTGTTTTATATATAGTCACATATTATGTACACACATTACACGTTACATTAAGCAGCCACCAGCAGGACAGTGAAATGATTGATAAGACTGTGTGAAAGTTATAACTGATGGGATAAAATAAATAATATGAAAGAGACCACCTACTAAGTAATAGGAATGCTCTGTGCTGGTTGTGGATCCAGTACCAGTATATTTTTGGAGGAATCTGATACATGCTGGTTTGCTGGTGCTTCGATTGTGTTGTCTGACAGTGATGAAGTGCGTGACCCTGGATGCCATACGATGCAGGTATACCTGTTACCTGGATTGCAGTCCTTGTCACACCACATGTGACACAGGGCTTCATTTTTTTATGTTTTAAACTGATTTTAATTCTCATGTTTGTTTTTTTTTAATGGTTTTGTAAGGTGACCTTAGGTCCTGAAAGGCGCCTCGAAATAAAATGTATTATTATTTCTTTCAGCCATGTTTAATTTTGTGAAACCTGTCAGAAGAGCACGCTTTTAAGGAGAACACATTAACACGTGTGCAGAATTAGTTTTTTTTGTTAGATGCAGGAAACATTCAGCCTTTTTTCCACTGTCATCACGGAGTATTCAGTTCGGCTTGTGCTGATAAGGCTGAAGATTAGGCTGCACGATCGTCTGCACGACTGTGCAAAACAAGAGAAAAGGGCAAGTTAGGGCAGAAACGTTCAGTATGTGTGTGTGGGCATTGTGTGATTCTCATATTAATGCTGCTGATGCTCGAGATGAAGGCAGATTGCAGCATGTCATCCTGCCTGCTGGAAAAGAAGATCAGATGCAGAGCTGTCAGGACGTATGCAGGAAATATAGCTGCCTGAAACTTTTTGAGTCACTCCCCCCTGGCAGGAGGTCCATCAGGATACACTATCAGAACAGCTTCCTTTAATAAACTCTTCTCCACAGCCGGTTATCCTGCTGTCAGACCCAGTAAATGTTAACTTTTAAATCATCACGTCCGTCATAATGCAACATTTCTGCTCTTAATTCTTCAACATTGTACTCCTACACACTAGTCCTATTACACATTTGCCTTGGTCATTTTTTAAAACAAACTTTTAATGTTTTAATAATTTTTTTGTGTATTTTTATTCAAAATAACAAATTACATTTCTTATGACTAAGACTGGTTTGATTTAAATTTGATCCCAATCCTTTTTTTTTCTTCCCCAAAAATAAACAAGTCTAAGTATTATTATTTTAACATAATTTGGTTTTAATAAAACACCTTTTAAGCACACACCCACTATCCCTGAAATGGATAGCCATAACTAACATGTGATTGCCCTGATTTCATGTCATAAACACCATCTGCATAATTTGTTTACACTATTTAATGCTACAGATTTTCTGAGCTCTTCTCTGATTTTACTAATGAACATTCATAACAGATATTTTCTCCTTATAAAAAATATTTTCTGATTTAAACCCCCTTTTTTTAAATAATAAGGAAATTATTTAATTCTTCCATTTTTTTTAAGATAATTGTGTTTGCTCTGTTAATAACATTGTTTTTTCCTCTGGAGGCTGAAACTTGAGTGAAATGGTCACGTGGCATCAAATCCATTAGACTTAGTTTTCCAATCCGAGATGTAAACATCAGTTTGGGGTTCATATATAATCGCTGCCTCCCTGTTAATACTTTCAGCTTTTGCACAATCCAGAAGTAACAGATGGAGTCATTAATATGGACACAATTATGGAGATAATGTAAGCCCCTTGTTAATGTGCAGTCACGCCCCACCCAATCACTACAGGCTTCTCCAGTTTAGTGTGTATTGTCATGGTAACTGGTGAAGTGTCGTCCTGGACAGACTTAGCTTCACATGCTCAACAGCTTTTTGTTTACAAATGTGAGCTGAAGCTTCCACTTTAGCAACCAATCCTGTTAAACTTGTGTTCTTTTTTTTCTCCTTGTTGCTGGGTACTCTACATGACATTAATGTCTCTTTTTCTTTGTAAACTACTGTTGTCTGACTCACTTGGTCGGATCACAACCCTGGGAATATTTTCCATTTGCTCAGATGTCATACATTCCATGTCATGTCTGCTCGGCACACGAAGAAGCCAACAAACCCCACGATTGATGAGTTTGAGTGCCATGATGATAAATAATCTTAAAAAGATGATGTTTTTAGTACTCACAATGATCATTTTTTGACTTTGTAACTAGTTTAAAACACTCACGAGGCTTCTCCTGCTATGAGAAATCAACACCAGCCTTTCTGTTTCTTGGTTGCACGGTAACAAAGTCAAAGATGTTTCTGAAAACAAAAGAGAAAGTTTTTTTCACATGTGTGACCATGTGCTGCTGGGCTGCAGGCCTCTTTTACAACATGTTTTTAATCTAGTTTTAAAAAAAGATTAGTTCAATCCACTTACTCCCCCTTGTGGTAAAAGTGTAAAGTTATATGCTTCTTAATCAAGTTTGAGATGTGCAGAAATGAACTATATTATTAGCATTTTATAGAGGTGCGATTTCACAGAACGATGTAGTTTCAATTATTTAAAGCTCTTGATCAGTGCACCCCCAATGCCCCTGCATCCCAAATCCCTGGAAATCCCAGGCTCTCTCTTTCCTGTAATGTTTACACTCGTTGGATCGGACCAATCCGGGGCGAGTGTGTCTGCAGATGGGGAGCAACAGTGAGATGCTGGGTATCTGTTTGATATCAGAGAGCCGTGGCAGGAATTAAGCTGCTGAGGATTAACGCCTGAGCTCTGGTTGTCTATTGGCTGAAGAGGCTTTCTCTGCTCTGCTTGGACCTAAACTGACAATAACAATTTGATTAAAAAAAACAAGCTTGGTGTTCTGGGATGTTTGTTCAGCCGAACGACTGTATAATACTGACTTAAGGATTTCTTTTTCTTTACACATTTTGACCATATTTTTGTTGGACTTTTGCGTAACTTTTACAAGATTTAAGACGGGAGATGGTGGTGCTCTTAACTAGAGACTCAAGTTTTAGTTTGTACTGCTTTCCAGCTATTTTAAAGAGGAAAGGTGAGTTAAAACTGTATTTTAGTGTTTGAGTTGAGCAATTTATCCCCAGAATCATCTTGATCATTATTGTATATCCAGGACACTCTGTCTCTTCTTGGATAACAATAAAATGAACTTTTGTCAGTTACTGACAATATAAACAATACAAACAAACAACATTGTTCACTCTGTTCATTGATAAGCTGCATTTACATGACATAAATCTTACTTAGAAGTTTTCATACCTTTTTAAAAACTGTTTTTACGTCCTGCTCAGAGCAATCAACAATGCTGTTACTGAGAACAAAGTAAAACTTAGCATCAGACACTAAGAAGCACGTGGTTGTGAAGGCTAAATCCAGCGTATACTTACAGGAACGCTGCAGACGAGAGCTGATACCACTATTCCATAAAAGTGGCTGATCTCTGACCTGTTATGTGCCCAGCAATTATCCAGTCTATATTTTTATATTGTTTGACTTTTTGGAATTTAAGAATCAAAGCAAATATTTATAGATGGTATTTTAACTGTTTTATGATGAGTTCCTGAAAGATTTCACTGGAGTACAATGCAGTTTAAAGACATGACAGTAATTGAACTCATACTTAAACTGAGTGTGTCAGCATGTGTTGCTGGTGGCAGATTTTTATCTCTAAATTTATTTGTAAAAGTCAAAGAAGTTTAATCCCACATACGAGGAAGAGGAGTTCTTTAATGTTAAACCTCAATTAAATGTACTGTTCCTGTCCTGACAGACACCTCACACACACTCTCCCGGTTACTGTAAAGTAAATCTTTGACACAACAACCCCTCTTTTCATTTCTTTGTTTCAAGCTGTACCAAACAGAGATGATGAAGGCAAGACCCCTGCACCCCCGTTGTTCCAGGAGAACGTGTTCATGGAGTCGAGCAGGCCAAAGTACCTGGAGGACCTCCACACAGAGGCCCTGAAAGGACTGAAAATGATGCTGCTGGAAGGTATAAACTGCACTAGATTACAGCTGCTTCACTAACAAGTTGACTAAATGATGTCACAGCTGTGTATTTAGTTTAACTTTAAACAATTCAACGTTAAACTCTTTGCAGAAACCAGTAATGGAGTGGAGTACAAGGATAATGAAAGCACGATAGTAAGTTCGGCTCACACAACAAACGCACAGCTGTAGTCGAAGCTTTCCTCCCTTCACCCTTATGTTTCTCTCACTTTTATACAGTCGGCAATGACGGTCCAAACGGATGGAGGGTTTATGACTGACAGCACTCTTCCCGATTCTGTGTCTGTTGTCTCGATGCAATCATCTGCTTCTGTAAGATCCTCCCGCTCTGGACTCACCAGGCAAGGTAACTCAGTCAAATAAGCATTTATTTCTCCATTTTTCTCTTACAACATAATAATATTTGATTTAAATTAGAAGTTTTAGGATTTAAGGACTTCTGATATGTCAGTAAAATTAATAAAAAAACAGTATTCTAGCATGTTCCATAGAAATTTACATTTTTATATATTTAAGACTAAACTATTAATTATTCTGTAGATAGAAACTATTCAAATGTCTGTGCATTAACACCCTCTTCTAACAAATACTGATGTTAATATAGGATCAACATTCAGACCATTAAAGTCAGAAAAATCCAGGACAAAGAGAAAACACAGGAAGACGGCTGTGGGGATCCCAAAACATGTTCAAAAAGAGCTGGGTATGCACCTTTATCTTATTGTGAACTCACAAGAGTTCAATATGAAATCAAACCATCCATTTCTAATAGACATTTGTCTATTACGTAATGATTTTATAGGTGTTTCCCATTTCCTTAGTAATTAATGCAAATGTGTGCTACTTCCTCTTATATTCACCAGGCCTGGACAGAAGAGGCTGGACTCAGACACTAGATGAGGAACAATCTCACAACAGTGAGGCTGAAATCTGCTCCATGACTGATGGGTCACAACATGCAGGAGAGTCAGCAAAGGAAATGAATACCAGCCTCCAAGCTACTAACACCATCCAGCCTCTCAGCAAAGACAAAGTGGAGCAGCTCAGTGCCACCCATGCTGGTCATAGGGACGACCTGGCTCTGCTGCATCACATGGGTCCAGGTTTGGAAGATGGACATAGACCTCGTTCTGTGGCAGTCCCCTGGATGGCTACTGACTCCAGCCTCCAGAAGCATCCACCCAGCACTGTCATGTCCATGTCTCCTCAGGCTGCTTACATGTCCAAAATCATTCCCAATGCTGTGCTGCCACCCTCCATTGATGTAGTGGAAATCAGCCGTGGACGGAGTCGCAACAGTGTGCGCACCGTCAGCAAGAGCAGCCTGCAGGTGTCCAGCCCAACGCCCTCTCGCGCCTCCTCTAGAGCTTCTTCAACCAGAACCACATCCTCAAACATCACCTCTGTTTCCCGCTACATTGTTCCTATCATGTCCGACAGCTCCTGTTGGAGTACCTCTGCATCTTCAGAGACTTTGGTATCAGATTCGTCAACCATCTCTAGAAGTAGCACCCCCAAACCAATGAGGTCTCAGAATCAGGATTCCTCTGCTACAAACGACAAAGTTATTTCTTCCCCGTGTACGTCTAATGGCACATCTAAAAGTAAGACCATTGTTAAGGAGGACAAGGTTAAGAAAGACGGGCAGTTTGTGCGTAGCCTCTCTGTAATGAAGTCCAAAAGGGCTCCACCTCCTCCAAGTCGCTCATATTCCCTCCATGGTAAGTTGAAACGACGGCCCCAAGATCTGGCAGAGGTTAGAGGTATCTGGGAATCTTCTCCTTATGATGCCCCAGCTCTAAGTGAGAAAAATGGGAAGAATCCCCTCGGATCATCTCCACTGGCCTCTGAGAGTGCAGACAGCCCTGGCTACCATGCAGACACCAGCTCTCTGGATGACTCCGCTGGCTCGGTTTCACTCTCTCTCATCAAATCTCAACTGCAGGAACCAAAAACAGAGGATGTTAAGAACAACGCGGGAACATCACATGAGAAGAAAGATCCACTACAAAACAACAAAATAGGCTCCCCATCAAGTGGCTACTCCAGCCAGGATGGAGTATGCCCACAAATCCCTAAACAGCCTCACAGCTCTTCTCCAAAGCAAAAGAAAAGCATCTTTAATATTTTTCAAAAGTTATTACCTTCTTCTCCACCACGACCAGAGTCTTCTAAAAAGACTAAAATCACAGAGGAATCTAACATAGTCAGCGCCAGCCCCTCTGTCAGGACCCTGAGAGAGCTCTTCAACATCCCTCCCCCACCTAAAGTCCACGCTCCTCCACCTCCGCCCCCTGAGGTATGGGCTCACAACAAGCGGACATTTCTTTTGCTCTTTGGCCCCCCAGCTCCTGACTACACCTATGCCATCATAAAGAAGAATCCAAAGGACAGGAGACAACAGAGACAGTCTCCTGTGTCTACAGAGGGCTCTGTGAAGATGGAGAGAAAGAACAGGAGTCCAACAGAAACTGTGGCGCCTGTAAACGGAGAGATTCACAAAGAGAACAATGAAAGATTAGCTCAGAATGGAGAGCTGAAAGTAAACGGTAAGGATGAAAAAGTGAGAGCGTGCGACATGTTGAATAGGATGTTGGTGAAGGCTGATGAGAAATGTGAAGAAACGATGGTAGCGGTGAAGAGAGGAGAAGGTCAGAAAGCGTCCGTGCAAGCTGCAGAGGTAGAGACGAACACAGACTCCTTAAATTCTGTTTTATTAGCACGCATTTCTCCATTGCCACCTCTGCAACCACTAACAACCACACAGTCAACTAAAGCTGTGTCTGTTGTGTCCCCTGAGTCGTCATGGCCTCCGCCACCTCCACCCTTGGCACAGGGCAACAGGCCAGATGAACTCGATCTCCCTCTTCCACCTCCGCCTCTATTTGGCGAGGTAGGACTAGTCTTGCCTTCTACAGCGGTGTCGGGTAAACCAGCGGTGAAAACGGGAACTTTCAATGTGATCACGGGGCCTGAACCAAAGAAACTCCATACATCGAAGGAGGTGGTGTCTTCCTATGGTGTTATGAACATCCCTCCTCCCCCACAATATTCAGCCCCACCTCCACCAACTACAGCAGTGTTGCTTCCTACGACTGAAAACGCTTCTCCACCACCGTCTTCTGTGAGACCTGAAAAGTCCATCGTTCCTGTTGTCAAAGATGGCACTCCACAGGTTGCAGTAGCTAAAGAAGAACCACCTCCTCCCATTGCAGAGGTCTCTTCTCTGCCCCCTGTAAACCTAACTCCACCTTCTCAAGAAGCCTCTCAGTCTGCTGAAGATGCAGCACCAGAGAGTAAATTCATGGCACCACAAAGCATTCCACCTCCACCACCACTGCCATTACAGCTCCGACCATCAGAGCAGATTGATGCACCTCAAGATAGGACCCCACTGGAATCTGAAACAAACATGGATTCTTCCAGCAGTATTCTCACACCTCCTCAAAGTATTCCACCTCCACCTCCTATAGAGCCTTTGCAATTGACAATTCATACAATTCATCAGACAGCTGATAATCCAGAAACTGAGACGCCCCCTTTACCTCCATCTGAGTTCAGAAACTCACCGTCGCCAAAAGAATCTGCTCCTCCTTCCCCTATTACTATTCCTTTGCCTCCTCCTTTGCCAGTGCAGGGGCTTGTAAGCACTAAGCCAACGAGTAGTCCTCTGAGCAGAGAAACCCAATGCCAAGAGCAAACATCTGCAGCAGTGGAACCCGCTCCCATTGTTACCCCTTTGCTCCTGCAGATGGTCAAGCTTCGGTCAGTTAACAGCAGCCCTGAGCATCCTGAAGTTCAAGAGATGACCCCTGCACCTGAGGAACATAAGGAACCATCTTCCACTGTCACCTCCTTATCCCAACAAACGGTCAAGCTTCAGTCAGTTGCCAGCAGCCCTGAGCATCCCGAAGTTCAAGAGGTGACCCCTGCACCCAAGGAACATGAACCAACTTCCACTGTCACCTCCTTATCCCCACAAACGGTCAAGCTGCGCTCTGTTGACAAGAGCCCTGAGCATCCTGAAGTTCAAGAGGAGACCCCTGCACCTGAGGAAAATAAGGAACCATCTTCCACTGTCACCTCCTTATCCCCACAAACGGTCAAGCTTCGGTCAGTTAACAGCAGCCCTGAGCATCCCAAAGTTCAAAGAGTGACCCCTGCACCTGAGGAACATAGGGAACCATCTTCCACTGTCACCTCCTTATCCCCACAAACGGTCAAGCTTCAGTCAGTTGCCAGCAGCCCTGAGCATCCCGAAGTTCAAGAGGTGACCCCTGCACCCAAGGAACATGAACCAACTTCCACTGTCACCTCCTTATCCCCACAAACGGTCAAGCTGCGCTCTGTTGACAAGAGCCCTGAGCATCCTGAAGTTCAAGAGGAGACCCCTGCACCTGAGGAAAATAAGGAACCATCTTCCACTGTCACCTCCTTATCCCCACAAACGGTCAAGCTTCGGTCAGTTGCCAGCAGCCCTGAGCCTCCTGAGGCACAAGAGCCACCAGAACCTGAGGCCACAGTGAACCAACAGCAGCAGAGCAGCGTAGGCCCATCTTCATCTTTAAATGGTGAGGTTCCTGAGAAGCCAATCAGAAAGTCTTTAATTGTGACCTCTCCCACATCCACTTCTCCACCCGTCATCGCCACCTCGCAACCCACTCTGCTCAAGTCTGAGGCTGTTGTGGTCCCACCCGAGCCCTCATCCACAACACTTTCTTCTGTTCTAAAGTCTCCTCCTGCCACAACTACTCCTCCCTCCATGAACCTGCAGGAGGCCATCCGTCTGAGGACAGCGGCCAGATCAATGGGAAGCCCTGCATCTCGATTCGGTGTGCCATCATCGCTTCCTGATTTCCATAAATCCCCCACATCCACCGCCAGCTTCATCTTCTCCAAGAGCAACAAGAAGGTGTTGACTGGGACCAAGCAAGAGGAGGACAAGGAAAACATACAGAGGAAGATGGAGGTTTCCTCTGTGACAAAGACTCTCAGGGACGCGGAGTCAAAAAATAAGGGATTCAAGGTCCCGCCCCCAGTTGCAAGGAAGCCAAAGGGTAAAGAGGTAGAGACCAGTGAAGGTCTGGAGCAAACAGGGCAGAAAGCAGAACAAGAGAGTGTTAAAGGTAAAATGTGACATTTTTTACAGCTTTTGGTCTTGAAAGGTTAACATCTAGATCTGTTGTGGTTTTAATAATGAGCCACAAAACTAACCCTGTTCACTTTTTCCAACTTCAGATGCCACAGAGGAAACGAATGGGACAGCAGGTACTGTTGGAGAAGAGACATTGTCAACATGATTGCAGAGACTGGAGAAGCCTCTGGAAGGACTTAACTGAATTTAGCTGCAAGCTTTTGTTTGTGAGATTTGGATGGAAAAGATGTGTATTTCCAAATGATTTAAATTTGATGTTAATGGTGTGGGTCTTAGTTTCCTGAAGTACTCATTTAGCATTTAACAGACTAAATACTGTATATTTTCTTTGCCAGAGGGTTTTCTGCGCTTTACTGTTGCAAGAGACGGGGGATATACCCCCCTCTAGTGTCAAAATACGAGTACTACTTACAGTATGTCCTGCTGAATCAGCGCTTTGTGCACTTGCATCAATGGGACTTTGGGATATTCATCTGTAAATGTAGCAACATCTTGTATATTTAACACATCCAATAATGATGGATCTGTTCAGAGTTATGTATATTTTCCAAAGATTTCACACCAATTATGTTTAAAAAATATGAATTATCTCTAAGTTATTATTCCTGTCATGTTCAGAGTGTCGTCTCCACCAAAACTTTTTCTTTGCAGCATCGATTCATATCACACAAATCAAGTGTTTAGATGCACACTCAGATCTAAAATCATGATCTCAAATAGCCCACATGCCACTTTCCATCATGTGTGTAAAGCAACATCAGAAACCAGTGAGCATGTTCCATAACACCTGGAACTTTATATTTATAATGGAGCACGTTTTCTGCTGCTTTCGCTCGATGACGGGTGATGCTGTTTCCTCAAATATGATTCATTCTAAAATTTTATTTCAGAAATGTTTTAGAGGAAATAATCATTTATAAAGAAAATTAAAGATTTATGGACAGATCAAATTGTGATTTAAAGTTGTTTTCATTTGTATGCCTTTTTTTGTCAACCATTTGAACCATGTGCCAGAAAATATAAGCATTTATACCTTTATTCCTTCCTGTTTGACATCCATCTGGTCACAGCAGTCATTTATAGGGTGGATATAATCCTGGAGAGTTTAGGTTGTTTTAAAAATGTCTACTGAGAGGATATGTATTACTAATAACCTACATCAGTGGACATATTGCCATCCAATACACTACTGCACACCAATAAATAAATATAAATAACACACAAGTTTCAGTGATGAGCAGGAAAAAAAAAACATGCAGCTGAGATTTGTATTTAAATGACATTTTTATCATTTTCTTTAGCAGAAAAGGGAAAATAAAATGATAAAATTTAAAATAAATCACTGGACGTGTCTGCAGAAGTGAAAAATTGTAGCACCAAAAAAAAAACCCTATACAAACTAAGGGTTAAGTTGGAATTAATAAAATTGGCAACAGCATGTGCATTTTAATTTTATTGAAATGTGCAAACAAATTTATATTCTAATCACTTAAATTTTTTTTTAACTACCTCCATGTGAAATACCATGTTTTTTCTTCATCTACTACATCAGCCAGACTTGTGTTATTCAGCTGCACCGCGGAAGCCATCATCCCTTCCTCTTCAGCTCTACATGCTTGCATCTCGTCTTCCTCCTCGCAGTCGGGGGGGTTCAACTCCTCCTGCAAGCCACTTTTTGTAGGTAAAGTTTTGATCTGTTCCCCACGATGAAGCCGTTCACCCTCCTGCTGATTCTTACGCATCATCCGCTCTTCAGAGATCTCTGAAACTTCCTCATCTGCTCCTGATCCATCCTCTCCAAACTTAGTGAAATTCCTCCCCTCATCCTCCATCACCCTTGCTTCAAAAATAGTTTCATGTTCTTCAAACTGCTGCGTGTTTACACCATCAGCAAACTTTCCCGCATCTCCCTTTACCCAGACCTTCTGCAGACTATTCTGCTCATTTCTGCTGGTCCTGTTCTCTTTCCTGCTATCTGCAGAGGGACTGACCAGTAGTAAGCCATCCTCTACTGTGTAAAGCTGATCCGAGACCAGTAGCGGCTCGCTACTTGCAGAGCCTTTGGAGAATTAGAAAACCAAAATGTTATTTTAGGTTTTAACCTTATAAATAACCAATCTTAGCTGAAATGAGTATTTAAGGAATGACAAACCTTCTTTTAAGGCCCTGCGGCGTTTAGATGTCACACATTTGGACTCACAGCACTCACATATTGAGTCATGACCAATAAGGGCTCTCCATCTGTGAAGGCAAATATATTCTTAATCCACCTGCAAAGAGTGGAAACATCCAAAATCCAAAGCTCATGTTAGTAAATTATATTCCCGCTCACCTGTGACCTCTGTAAGTGCAGGATTTGTGAATCGGTCCTGGGTCCTCTGATGTGACCAACAGTTTGCAGTGAATGCTGACCTAAAGCGTGATGAAGCAACAGTTTTAGTGGTTGAGTCGTTCCACCCAGACGTGGATTTGTAACTCACCTCAGTGTCAGGGTCAGCAGTAAACTGGAAAGCCTTTAAGGAGAATCTCAGGGAGTTGTCTGTTCGAGAGATAAACTCGGAAGCACCAGGGTCATGTTTGCTGTCCAGCATGCAGCTGTGGAAGCAAATAAGAATCCAAAACACCAGGAACAACAAAAAGGAGAAATATCATGCTGTCCACAATACATACCCAAAGTTATCTATGATTGTGTATCTTAGGGAGGATCTGGGATCACTGGATGGTGTTGCATAGCAGGCACTGATGTACAGTTTTTCTCCAGCAGACAGGTGAGGGTTAGACACTTGTACACGAACAGTTTGTCCAAGAAGATACTCATGAGTTTTTAAAGGCGTTTTCCAAGAATCTAAAAATTAACCAGATGTGTAGAATCACTGTGAAAACCTTCAAAACATGCCGAGACGTATTTACAGAACAGAACAGCATCTTTGCGCATACCATCCATCAGTCTGAGCTGGAAGTCCATCGGATGTCCCTTCAGTTTTTTACGCAAAATGACAGTTTGCCATGTGGGCTGTACGGCCAGCTGGTGAACAGAGTAGTCTCTGTAGGAGGGAGGATTCAAAAGGCTGCAACATTTACTCATTTTACGCAGAATTTGAACGTTTTATGTCGCAAAAAAAGAGGGAAACCTTCTGTAATGGCATTCAATGTTGACATCAATGGGCTGCGCCCGGCTCGGAAATCGTTTCGATGAAGGCTCGTAATGAAGCACATATTTGTAGACCAGAAAACCACGAGGCAGCTAAGAAAAGCAGAAACTGGTGTAAGCGTGAAAAGACGCAACAGACCATCATGTAAAGCGGCCTTACCTCACGCGCAGCATCACACGACGTCAAGGGATACTTGAAAACCAAGTCTCCGTTTGCACCGTGGTCCTCGTTGCTTTTGCAGCTGCTTCCTAATGTCAGCTCCTGCGCATCTGCGCCCAGACCGTAAAAAGCTCGTCTCACCCGCAGGACCAAGTCCGATGCAGAGCAAGTTACAGAGACGTCTGCGTCACGCGGAGAGTCCGACTGCATCGATCCTGAACGCAGAAATGGAGGTGTTACCAGTTCCGAGGAACGAAAGGATCTCCCCAAACTAAGTTTAGACAGCGGGGATGCGCCGCTGGAAAGCCTCCGGTGCAGCTTTGGACTTACTGGCTCCTGGTTTGGTGCACCTAATTCAAGAACTTTACCCAATCTCCCTAACTGGGATTCATACGCAAAACTAAAGGGGGCAAGTACTAAAACAGAAATACATAAAAATAGGAGATAACACTTTGTTTTCATCGCAACAGACTGTTGTCCTTCCGTCATCTACTTTCAATCCGCGCGTAAAACCTCCGGCGTCACGGCTGCGCGTAATTAGTGGAGATGGGTCACACAAGCCTGGTGGTAAAAAGGGTGAATTTACTGAGTTTGACTGAAACAAAACAGATGCTTTTTCCCGTAGATGTTTATAAAACTAACTGAAATAAAAGATCTCTGTGCAAACTGAGTCAGATGACCATTTATCCGCAGTTACCAAACTCTCAATCAAACACTTATTATTGGGATAATCAAATCAACATTTTTCTGCTTTAACAAACTTTATTCACAGACTTAAAATGACGTATTTACAGTACATCAGTTTATCTCCTGATTTAAATATTGCTTTTCATGTGAAACCAGGAAAAAAAGAAGCCTATTTACAATTCAATACATACAGCAGCCTTTACAGGCCAATGAGATGTAATTTACTTCATTCTGGGAATGCAGTGCAATTTCAAAATCCTACAAAAAAGGCAAAAAAAAGTGATGCAAATAGTTCTTTGAAATCTTCAGAGCAACTTAATGAGTGGAAATCAGGTGAGGACAGCTGCCCCTATAAACGTTTTAACACCTTTTCCTAGAAAAGGAAAAAACAAATCCACCACTTTGATGTTTTTAAGAGTTTTCCACTGGACTTATCACCTGTTCACACAGTCAACAACAATCACTGTAAATAAATTATACTTATGCATTTCCATAAGAAACACAATCCCTTAGACAGTTTGTAGAAATAAATAGTTAAATAAAGCGACGTTTCCTACTTGGGAAGTGAGAACATGCTAGTTGACGTAACATCATATTTGAGTTGACTTGGCAGTAAAATATGTGAATATTAAACCAAATAAGCTGCAACATTAAAACAGTTTTGTTTTTTTCAGTAGCACAAGTCAAACAAGATGATCCGAAAATGTCATTGCAACTAAATATACAAGGTGTCGTGATTCAGATCACCTACAAGACAACTTTTCACCTCCAGAAAATTCAAGTTTTTATCATTATGAAAAGTTTTCTAAAAACAACCAAACAGAAGGCATTGCCGAAGCTCCAGCTGTGATCAGCAGCCTCTGACTGGACAGCAAGGGCATAGCAAACACGTAGGGTCACATCCCACTCCGGTCTACGCTAGTGTAGGGAAGCTTGTGTAAACCCATGAATAAATATTTATTTTGCAACAGTGCATTTCAAATTTAAACCATGCTTTGATGATGTAAAGCAGTCACACGATTTCTGTAAAACAGAGAAACAGACAGCTCCAGGAACATCTCTGCACACAACAAATCTTTGGACAAATACTGGAGCTTGACACATGGACAGATCTTAGTGCCTCATTCCACCTTATCAATGAAATAATAGCCTGAAATAGGAGATATTGAACAGCCTCCCCCCCTTTAAAAAAAGCTAACCTGGGACTTTGGTATGATTTGTATACAATTAAATTTTGTTTTGTTTTCTGGGTTTAATTGTGAATATATGGCAGTGAAGTAAAAAAACATACATTGATCTGGCACTAGAGGGCGCCGTAAACCTGTGTGATGTGAAGCTGGTTAATGACCGCTATGGCAAGGCAGCAGTGATGCTCCATGGTCCTCCGTTTGTCATGTCAAGTGTTGTAGCTACACGCTGCTCCCGAGCTCAGATGTTTCAGAATCTGAATCCCTGTTAAAAAGCAGAACAACAGTTACACACAGGAGGGGAAAACCAAACAAAACAAAGTTAAAACCTCACTTACAATCCTTCCTGAAGAACTTTGTGGTTGTATTGCCTCCTCTCTTCATCTATGGGATAGGTCCTCAGTATCAGCAGTCCCACAGCAATAAGAACGACGGGCACAGGAGAGACCAGAACCTTCAGAGTTAAACTGACCGACTCAGGCTGTAAGCAGTTACCCGTCACATAGCCGGCAAATCTGACAAGAGGGGAATAAATGAGCTGCTGTAAATACAGTTTGGAACACATGACTATTAAACCAGATGGTAATCTTACATTATGCCATAGTTTTAAAGGATGAAAAGACTAACGTGAAGAAATATGTTTGCAATCATTTTGAGCCAATTGTAGGAGCCAATTAATCGACCAAATAGGTTTGACTGCTTTACTGGGAGCGCTTTATTACAAACGCTTTATTGGGAAATGATCCATATGTGTGATTATGCAAGATGCCATTAATTGTGCCTATATAGCAAGGATACGAATGGATACAATAAATCGGCTTTTTATATGCAGAGACAGCGTCTGGACTATTGCATTACGTAATCAAAACCAGGTAAAGAGAGTCACCTAAAATTCTGGTTCTTAACACTCCAGTGGCTTAAAGCATTGGCTTAGACCCTACACCAATAGTCATATCTTTATACAGTGCCAGGACAATAATTAGCAGGTCCTGTGTGAAATCTTGGCTGGATAAGTTTTCTGGTCATTTTTTTTCTTCCCATTTCTGGACATCACCTACAGATGCTGCTTATGTTCTGTAGATATGCTCCAATATCATGCAGATTTATCTCAGTCACCTAAAATACATCACGTCTGTCAAACTGCCACATTTCCTTTTTTTTTTTAAAAAAAAAGATGCAGGAAAAGCAATTGTCTCTGTATGTGGTGTGTGTGTGTGTGTGCGCGTGTGTGTGTGTGTGTGTGTGTGTGTGTGGTGTGGTGTGTGTGTGTGGGGAGGGGTTCTTTGTGAATTAGTTTGAATGATAAAAGTTAAGAGGCTCCTAGAAAATGATCAGTTCAAGAAATGGAGTGAAAATGAGAGAACGACTCTGAAGACCTTCAGAAAACTTTCACTAGACAACAACAAAGATTGGGCCCATTAAAGAGAAAAAAAGTTGTTCAAGACTCGTAGTACTTTAAAAGCATACATGACAAGATGACAGGGGTTAAAAAATGTAATAGTAATAATAAAAAACTTACTTCAAGCTGAGGGTAGAAATACCCAGAGACAATCCAGAGGCAAATTTGATGAAAAAGACATAAAAAGAGTAAAAGAGAGCTTCATGACCATGGATGTCTGGATTTTGAACTTTGAAGTCATCCACCACATCTGGAAGCATGGACCTGAAATGACAATTATATAAAACTCAATACACAATAAGAAAAAACAACTAAACATTCCCATCCAGGGCTGAACTCTGGATAAATCTGTGCGTACCAAGGCAGGAGGAAAGCTGCTGCCACACTCACACCTGCTGCCACTGACACCAAGTAGGAAATGATCAGGTTGCTCTTGATGCAAACGATGAGGATCATAAAGGGTACTGCCCACTGCAGGGGGGAGAAAACAGAAAAAAGCTGGAGAAATGTCCTCAATGGGAGCCGCATCTTTCACACAACATGTCTGATCTGATACTAACAGAGATGCCGAAGTAAGATGCTGTCTTCTTCCCGAAACGGGCCAGGAACCACTGCCACCATGGGATGGTTAGCGTCCCAGAAAGCTGGAAGAAGGATGACCGTACAATTCAGCAATGCTGTTTCATTTAAAACCATTTGGCACAAATACGAGCAAGAAGTTTTCATTTGATCAGATCCAGCTGTGTTAGTTTAATAAAGCGACTTCACCATATTTAGATTATCTAAGAAGAATATCTCATTTAAGCTACCTGCGCTCCATAAGCACGGTAAGAAAGGGACATAAAGCTGTAGAAACTATTGCATATCTGCACATTTTAGTCTCCGTCTTTGTAACTGACCTAAAACAAGTGTTGCAAACAGCGTCACCAGACTGTAACAGAATATGCTAAACTCATTTTTACATGTACAGCATCTAAAAAGGCAGCTGATGGTTTTCAGTGGCTTTCTGAAACAAGAAAACCACTGTGTTAAAGAGTCAGGACTCAGGAAAGGATTTTTTACAACACATTCATGGGGGAAAGCCTTCAGACTCTTCGTTAGGAGGAGAAGTTTTAAGCAGGACATCAGAACACAGAGATCCTGAGTCTTTGGTGGTTTGAAGGTTTTTATATGTTGTTACCTTGTAGATATGAGAAACTATTCAGACTTCAACATTAGCTCATATATTGTCTACCTGTACCTACAACATGTTTCATAATGATTGATAAAAAAAAGTAATAGCTGCTACATTTAAATAAAAAGACAATTTGCTTATAACTTTAACATTAAATGTATTTAATTATAATCATTTATCTGCATTTCTTTACAAAACAATACCTTATTAAGTATGTAGGTAGCAACCTCTGACCAACAAGCAGCCTGAACTTCTCCCAACTCTCCAAACACAACCAGCAAACCCCCAAATTTTTCCACCACCAATCAGGAGGAGAAGCAGCAGAGCGGAAACGGTGGGATGGAAAGGACACAGCCGATAGTGGAGGTTTCCGTGGTGCCAGCGAGGGGTTGCCACGGTAACAAAAGCTCTACTGTGTGCCCATCTCTTCCTTGATCTTCAGCTAATGCAGTGAGAGTGTGGGAGAAAGGTTCCCAGGAGCCCAAACAACACCTCCTCTCACCCTGAAAATCTGCCCTCTCAGACTCAAACTCCATCCTGATAAACGCTGTTATAAGAAGATGAAGGGCCGTTCAGAGGAGAAGGAAAAACTTACCATGATCACCAGCAGAATATTCTGGAAGTCTTTCCTGTGGCCCAAAGCATAGGTGATGAAAAGGGCAAAGTTTCCCTCCAGCAGCTGGAAAATTAAAAAAGAAAGAATTAGATGTGAAAGCAGTCACTCTGTCAGACATGAAGCTGATACTTAAAGATAACAAACATAAACAGTCGTATGGAGACATGTTCGCTTATCGTTTTAAAATATGACCTGCCAGAGTTCATACGAAATCACAACTCTTACCATGAAGGCCAGAGATGTGAAGAGGAAGGCGGTGACCAGTTTAACGTACGGCCCGTGACTCATGACCACCCACAGACCCTGATGGAAGGAGAGCGGCTTCGTCTTCTTCTGCCCGCTCTCTACAATCCAACACATACACAACATAAGACAAAGGAAATCTACGGCCAATCTGATCAGCAGGAATCTGGAATTTGTCCAAAACGTGATGCATTTAGTGAAAAAATCGCAGCCCCTGCTAGACGGTAACCACATATTTCTTCTTTCTCTACATCTGGTTGCCTTATGACAGCACCTCTGCTTTAACAGTAACATCTCCACACTAAACAAGCGGGAACTTCTTTTGCCATCTGGTGGTCTCGTACCATTTTGCTCTTTCACTCCAAAAAACAGGATGGCTGCACACAGGACGTAGATTATGCAGATGACTCCCGAAGCCAGCAGGTATGCTTGTTTCTGAGAGCAAAAGAGAGAGAATTAGCCTGACTGAACAGAAGTTTGGATAGACGTGGCTATAATAAGCTTTTCATGATTTATTTAAACCTTTTTATATTTTTCCTCTTTAACTCATTGGCTGCCAGCCATTGCTGCAGCAGAGAGCCCCGTGCTGCCGGCGTTTTGTTCCAGTGTAATGTAACTGCAGATGTGAAGGGCTGATTTGACAGGGTGTGTAGGGGGTGTCACTGTGTGGTGCTCACTAGGAGCAAATTCACTTTTCACGTTCAGAAAGATGTAAACAGACGTCTTTGGCAGCCGATGAGTTAAAGGTTACAAAGAGTGACATTTTTCAGCCTCAGTTTGAAATGATACAAACAGGCTAAAAAACTTTTATGATGCAAAACAAATACGTTGTCAGAATTATTGTGGGAGGCTGACCAGATGCTTTTGGGAGCAACTCATAAATCTGTGACCGGATAACTAATCAATCTTCCTCGATGAAGCACTTTCCTTTTCTTTCTGACGTGGCCCCGCCTGTTTATCATCACACGTTCCAGCCAAGACGTACACTTTATCATCATGACATCACTAACTGATCTCGTTGACGCCATCTTGGATTTTTGGTGGCAAACGTGAATGTATTTAAAATGGCGGATCTAAAGTCATAGTAAAAACCTAACTGGAGATCTTTAAGCACTTATCTGGGACAATGTTTCAATGAAAGTGTGCCACACATGTTAGAGAGCAACTGTTTGTGGTTTTTTGTTGTCAGATCCTGCAGCCGCATCCACCCAATATAAACAGGTGGCGTGCTGAGGTCAAAACTTTAGTAAGTTTATTCTAAAAGCTGAACAAAGTTTGATGCACCAGGTATCGTCTCCATTTATGCCGAACAGCCAATCAGGACAATCTTACGCTGAAAGACTTGAAGCTGATGTAAAATCCTGAATCAACATTTTGATTTCATGTCTTGTTGGTTCGAACCCATTTCTTTTTTAAGACTTTGCAAAGTGCTCAAACCTACTAATAACTCACCTAAACGTGTAGTATTTTAACTTATTCAGAAATGGCTCCAACAGACATTCATGACTTGTATATTCTCAGTGTAATGCATGCTATCACTGCAAATAAAACCTTTATATGTTGCTACATGAAGCTACTGGCTGCAAATGATCCAAATTAACTTGGTGTAACCTTTTTTAAATCTTTATTTTAAGAGCTCGCATGTACTTTTAACCCAATGTTGAAATAATTAAACCCATAGTGACTTAAAAACTAGTTTTTCTGCTAAAAATGTATGCAGTGCAGTAATTCTATCTCAGAAAACAAACACATTTATAACAGATAACATGGAAATGCTGCACAAATACACTCCTCTAGAGACTCACCGTGTCATTCAGGGAAACTATGGTTTTGTTGGAGGTGGATGAGTTTGTGCCGTTAGTGGCATTAACCTCAGGACACTCAGAGGCACCACCTACTATCTGCCCCTGGATTGCGGTGCCCAACACTGTGCCTAGGACCTCTACCATCATACCTAAGAGAAAAGCATGTATGAAACTGAAACATGAAGGAAAAAAAACCTCACACAGATGTTTGTAATCGCACAGGAAGTCTGACGTACGATAGGCTGTTGCAGAATCCCGCTCCTTCTGGTTGTTGCTGATGAACATGGTGAGGGCGGAATATGGCACATGGAAACACTGCAGATGGACACAAACTCATATTATAAACATCGTGATGAAGGGGGATATATCACTGATGAGAATCAATATGAGGTACTAACTGTTTGCATTGACTGGAAGAGGCAGTAAAAGACCAGGTACCAGATGACCTTCCCTTCCTCAAACGGGGGCACATACCAGATCAGAAAGTAAGTCAGCACCGCAAACGGAGTGGAACAAAGGATCCTGGGTGGGAAGTAGCAGAGTTACAGTAATAACAGACTTATTATCAAACTAAACAAAGACATTTTTCCTAATTAGTCTCATTTTGTAAGCCAAAGCTCAGTTTCACTGGATAACGAACCACAAAACCTTCTTTTAATTCATTCCTGCCTTGCAGTCACTTCTTTTCTATAGCCTCCCTGCTGCTTTGTGAATAATCCTGTTAATCCTGCCTTATTAGAGTTCATGGGTGGAGAAAGGTCAGTCAGGGCTGTGTGAGGAGCTCAGGGTGGGCTGGCCCAATGGTGAAGGCTGTTCTTGCCCACCCCACTCTCACCCCACCCAGTCCCAACAGCCTTTTCCTCTGCACTGTAAGCCCTCCAGCTGACCTCAGAGCCGTAACTCAGTCTGTCAGAAGCTTGTTCTTACACACAACATGTTGCCAAAAGTCCCATTAATGAGAGGATCAAACTGTTATAGTATATAACAGCACAATCAATACAGAGAGATCAAACACGTCTTGCAGGTAAAAGAGAGAGCGACAAATATTCAGCAAATTATGGAATAATTATCAGAACTATTAGGAGCAAATATAATATATAAATAAATAGTTTGGTCTCGTCTTTGTCTTAATTGGATGTTACGTTTAAGCTCTCGTAACACACACACACACAGAACATATGTAACAACGTTAGTTTTAGGGTTAGTTAGTTATAAATAGCGAGACCCGGGAACACATTAAAAATAATTTGTTTCTCATTTGAAAAGAAAAGCTTGCAGACTGTAAAAGGATCTTTGATCTGCATCATTTCCAGCACAGAAATCTTACAACTGTTTGTTTCCTTTACGCTTCCTCTTTTTACAATGACCTTCATTGTTTCAGCTAAGCATGGCTTTTGACATGAGGTGACTTCCCTTCTCTTTGGTAAACCCTCTACCAGTTTAGGGAAGGACAATGGGAAGGACCCCCCTCTACCTGTCTCATTGGTTTGATTTTGATGGTGTGGTGTGGGTTGGACCAATCTGTACCGAAGCTTCCCAGCAGTCCCCTCCTCTTCCTTGTTTCAACTGACAGCATGAAGCTCATGCACACAGCCAGCAATTGTTCTCTCTCAAAGTGAAACCACCTTGAAAATATCCTTATGTGATCATAACAAAGACGTCTGTGTGGAAACATTTGTTCTGTTCTTCAGCTAATAAATAAATCTCAGGTGATCAAATGGTCAGAAATGGTAAAATTTACTCGGCATGCATAATGTCAAGGTCATCTCTCTTTATGAGCACGCTTCCTCACTGAACTCAGCTGAAATCATTTGTTTGCAGGACTCATTTGCTTCAATAAAATAATTAGCTTTGCATTTTGCAGCCTGGATGTTCACATGAACTAAAGCGTATCGTTTTTACAAGTTCCAAGGTATTTAAGCAAGTCCATCTGGGAAGGGTTGAAATGGATATCTTTTATACATTTGCATCCCTAGAAAACACAGAAACCCACGAGCTATGCAGAAATGTGCATAGATATGATGTTAAAATGTAGATTTATAAAGTATATAAATAAAGTTGGGCTTGTAGTTGTGACGATGAAGCAGAAAATACAATGTTTAAACATTTAAATGAGATTTTGTTGCTTTTTTATATTCGCAGTCAGATTTCCTTCCTTCTCTCCCTGAAGAAACCTCTTCAACCTTGTTGCCATGGTTACCATTTACAGCTCATGAGTTGCTTTCCATGCAGTCACATTTCTGCCTCCACTCAACATCCCAGCACCTCCTTCCTGCAGCATCTCATCATCCTAATTCCAGCTCCCATTTGTGACCCCGATCCAGACACCTACCAGGGCATCATGCGGCCGATGCTGGTCCATCTACTCCGGCTCACCAGAAACCCCACAGTTGGGTCTGTGATTGCATCCCAAGCTCTGCCCACGAACAGGATGATGGAAGCGTGGAAAGGATCCAGCTAGAGAGAAAAGGAAAAGAGGAGACAAGCTTGAAACTAAAACAAAGATGTAGCATTTGGTGCTGTTAGAGGATTCAAAGGACAGTGATGCTAATCTGGAAAGTATAGCAGCAATAAAACTACTGTTCATTGTTATGATCTCTTCCCTTTAGCTGAATAGCCCCTATTAAATGTCCCCACAGATGAGTGGGAAAGACAGAAAACCACCAGGACTGAGTTAACGCGCCTGACTGACTCAGTTTAGAGTCAGTTTACTGTAAACACAACAGATAAAAAGATTTGTCTCTCGTTAGTAATCATCGTATTGTGTGTTTTACTTATTTGTGTGTATTTTGTCATTCACCTGTGCCACATCAAGCAGGTAGATCTGGAGGAAGAAGCCCAGAGCACTGCCTGTGATCTGGTAGGGCGCTCCCCCACATGCATAGCACAGCTTATTCCACACAGACAGACGATTTCTCCGGTCCTTTGCCTGGAAGAGAAAAATGGCTGAATTAATTCGGCTCTGAAACCATTCATGCTTCTGCCTGGAGAGTTATGAATGAAATTTATTTAATCCTCATTTTCTGCTTCAAATACCCTCACCCGTCTAAATGATGCCGTGTTACAGCCCCATGACAAACGATGAAATGAGGTTACTCTAGTTCAAACCGCATCACTACATCAGCTCAGCACATTGGCTCCTGCGATAGGATGCTCGTGGTAGTGTGACTTTTCTTTTTTTTACAGTCAGCACACAACACTACCGTCTGATCATTCTCAGCAAATCATCTTTGAGCCTGATGCTGACGGGGATCTACCACCACACGTTTGAAATCTGAGTCATCAAGCAATTTTCATCCCTGTCAAATCTCAAAGCATATATTTACCAGATTGGAATAATTACCATGTTAAATACACGACACACCTCGAAAACCAACCCACTTTATTTATACAGCACATTAAAAGAAACAAATGTCTCCAAAGTGCTGCAGAGTCAAATATCACCAAATAATATACAACAAATAAAGTCATTAAAATAAAACAAGTGGAAGCTGAACCACTCAAAATAAACATTTAGGAAAATCTGCATAACATTGAAAACTTTAAATTAATAAATAATTATACGTTAACACAGTAAAATATTTTTAAGGCCTTTTAGAAGCGGTCTCTACTAAATGTCTAACATTTCTCTTCTAATATGGTTAAAATGAATAGTTTACCTAATACAACTGCGTATTAACCTGATTATTTTAGCACTTTGTTTTATATTTACACACTTTTCTTTAAATCACCATAAATCTGTCCATTTCTAACATCCAAAAACTACTTTTGTCTTGATCACTCATCACAGAGCAGCTGTGGATAAATACAAAGCCACAGTTTGGTAACAAACTTGTTACTTTACAGATTAATTTGCTTGTGTGATGCCACACTGGAATAAACAGATAAATAAAAATCAACGCGCTTTTGCAGCTCTCAGTCAGCATCACATCTGTCTGCCGTGAACAAACCAGACCAAACAAGTTAAATAAAGACTAAATGAGAAATGTGTTCGCTTTAAGAGCCTGAACAGGTGAATCCAAACTAAAACAGACGCGACGCAAACAGAAAGGAAGTGACTCATCTACGTGGATTTTACGCGCAATTCTGTTCAAAACTCCCCGATAAAGAGAAAAAAAACATGTCAAATAAAACCAGCACATAAATACAACTGTCGCACTTACCTTCACTGTTTTTATATCTGTCTTTATTGGTTTTATTGTCAGTAAACTCGCCGCGTACTGCTCTGCGCCTTCTCCTCGTGCCATTGTGCGCTCAAAACGGATTATAATCTGCGCTGTACTGAAATAATGTGAGTTTACAAGTGGAGAAAAGAAAATCCCTCCTCACACCACCACAGTATATTACTCAGAGCTCTGTGTGACTAGTCGCTCGTGCCCATATGGCCAGCTCATTCATTCTGCTACGTAAGCGTCAGCGTCACGTGACCATGGCATGTTTCACAACGTCAAGAGCTGCAGATTGATGATAGTAGCAAAGTAATGTGAATAAAACATCTCAGGGATACATATGTGACTCCACACATGTCATGAGGAGTAAAAGGAAGATAAAAAAGCTGTTTTGTTACTTAAAGAGACACATTTATTCTGAGAACAGCTGAGGTAAAGAAGCATCTGATTGAAGTCATGCATGAAAATATGAATGTGCTATCCATCATATTTAGCTGTTTGTTAAACATCTTTCATTTAACAATCAGAGCAGTCTCCATCTGTATCAGTTTGTACATAAACTTCCTTCTTCCCTTTTTATTCTTGTTGCAGTTTCAGTGTTGCATTTACAGTTTAAGTGCATAAATTTTTAGTTCACTGCTTCTGTTTCTTCTCCTAAACTGTAAATAGTGTCCATTTTATCCCCGTTTCTTCTAAAAACAGCAACCATCTCTTTTATCTTACAAGTAGCTAGTTGTTCTCAAATCATCCTATGAACTTCCTGGGGCTAAAAACCATATAAAGCATCTGATATGAATTTTATCTAAATACATTGGACTGTTCTTTAAAATAAAACACTATCTTCCTCTAACTGCTCTTCTCACCTTGTACAAAACCTTGTTTGGGCCCCATGTATCATCTGCTGTAATGTTATATAACACATTTCCAAGTCATTTAAAGAAACTAGAAAACCTATAAAAGAAAATTCTGTCTAGTATAAATGCCCTTTCTCTGACTCACAGAGTCGAATAAATTACAAAATACATGCATGCTTGTCCAAACTGCTCCACATACAAAAGTTTGACAGTTTGGGAGATGTCTGCAGACACAGAGGCTTGAGTTGTACAAGAAGTCTGGTGTGTAAAGGGTAAAAGAGAAAAAGGTGAAAATAGAATGCCTTCAGCAGCACGATACTTGTGTTATAGCACTTTGTTTATATGTTTGGCTCTTTTTTATTTACTGAACAAATACAAGTTTAAACCCACTAGCTAATAGCTAACAGATAATTATAGTTAGTTAGTTAGTTAGTTAGTTAGTTAGTTAGTTAGTTAGTTAGTTAGTTAGTTAGTTTATTGTCCCTTATGGG
>JBAMHV010000021.1:7182809-7196747 GCA_037177535.1 Pseudomugil gertrudae | reverse complement strand
ATGAGACCTGAAGGGACTCTCATGAGACCTGAAGGGACTCTCATGAGACCTGAAGGGACTCTCATGAGACCTGAAGGGACTCTCATGAGACCTGAAGGAACTCATGAATCCCAACGACAGCCTCAGTGTGACATCAACGTTTTGATACTTGCGTGAACTCTTACTCAATTTCTAAATAAGTTTTTCTGGATGAAGAGAGAAATGCTTTCTAGAAATTAAACATCAGGTAAAATGTTCACCTCATTTTATTTCAATAAACTTTCTTACATCTCACACCCTGGACAGGTTACCAGTCCGTCACAAACACATCAGGTCTTTGATCATTTACACCAAACAACCAGTAGGTGGCAGTCTATCCACATCTCCTTACACTTATTAACTAATAAATCTCTGTTTTTATTTATTTCCCCTCAATATATTCCTTTTTTACTAAGTACATAATCAGTATGATTATTTGTTTTTATTCTTATACAATATGCTGATATATAACTATATTTATATAGATTGTTTTTCTGTTGTGAAGTCAGGGAAGTTAAACTGCATATCTTGGCATCTTTTTAGCAGTGCAACACTTGCACTATAGGAAATAAAAAGCCTGATATAATGCTCGGTGTGTCAGAGGAAATCAGGTAAAAAAGGCACTCTCATATGGTTTGGATGAAGGTTTACATCCCAGGGGAGCAATAACATTTACGTGACTTATTTATGTTGTCTTTCCCTCACTGCATTGCTTTGCTCTGTGTTCTGGTTTGACTGGTCCCAACTCTGAACCTTCAGAGGAGAGGGTCAAGGGTCAGGGTTAGGGGGTGTCTTTGGGGTTGTGGGTAAAAAGAAAACAATGGAAACTGTTCCAAACGATCAGTGACAAAACACCCACATTCCTGCACTGCTTTGGGCTTAATGCATCTCAGGCGACTGACTGGGGGTCACTCAGCTAAAGGCTGCTCCCGACCCCCTCCTCCATCTCCTCCATCTCATCCCTTACCATCCTCACATATGCTGCTACAACAATAGAGAACAATAGAAGCCTCTTGGAGTTGAGCTGTGAAATGACTTGGGGAGATATTGTTGGTGTTAACTATTGTTTCCCTCAGACTTCCCCCGCTGAAGACAAGACAGAGAAAAGAAGGGAAATGTTTATGGGATGGATGTTCTCTAGCTTTTGGCAGCACAACATATTCCTAACATAGCTTGGTGAGGGTTAGCTTGCTATGTAATTATGGGATGTGAAGTTACAGGATCTAAACGATGTGCTCTGTGGGTAAATAGACTCCACAATCACACTGGTGAAGCTTAAAATTAGCTGACGTAAGTTTTACTTTTGGGAAAAGTACTTTAGTGTTTAATTTGGCACTTTACTTCATCCATTTGAATTTGATTTCACTGCTTTGAGAAACCATCTCTGAATTCATTTGCTCTTTTATTGAATTGAATCAAAGTTTTTCAGACAATAAAAGCATCAATTAGGCTGTCTTCTGATTAAACTATCAAACAAAAGCTATAGAAGAAATCATTCAGGCTGCTGTGGAAATATTTTTATGCTGACTTATTTTAGGATCAAGATTTTGAAACCTTTAAAGGGAAACTGTGTAATTTTTACCCAAACATCAGCCTAATGTGAGTGATAACGGAGGACGTTTGGGGTTAAAATTCAGTGCTTGGCACTTGTTGGCGCTCAGAGGGAGCTGCTCTCTGCAGAAACCAGACTTTATTTCCAGGAGCAGATCCATCTGGGATCATGTGAGAGCCAACGCTTTGCTTTACAGCTCCACCTGTATACATTTATGCTTTTCACACGCTGATCAGCAGAAAGCAGTGCCACTGTAATGACTCATAAGCTAAGCGCTAATGCTGACATGTTAAAAAGGTATTAGCATGAGTTATAGCCAAAGTTGCTGCTTCATGTGATATTCTAAACTACTATTGAAAGTCATGTTTTTGGGTATTTTTTGGTGTGTTTTTCTCTCCTTTTTTGACATTTTGACTGAAATGATCCCACAGCTCTTTGATGAGTGGCAAACCATCTGAGAAGATTATTTCTTTTAGGTATAACCACACATGTGACTGCAGCTACGTGATGGGTTTTGATGTTGGGGTTTGTTTCTGTTTGGTTTTGGGGGTTTATGAGGTTTTTGTTTTTCTCCATTATTCACCCCTTTGTCCTCAGTTCTCCTCATCTTTGTCTCAGATTGACATTATATACCTTGTCTTCTGGTTCTTATAATTAACCATCTTCAACTCACAAACACTCCTCACATTTCTTTGGTTCTCTGTCAGAGCCTTGTATGTGTTTTACAACACATTATTTTTCCTAGTTTCATATTTAACCAGCTTTTTCTTTTCACGTTTGATGCATGTCTGATTCTACTCCTGTTTGCTTTTTTACTCTGACCCCTTGGCTGAAACTTTATTGAAAATGACAAACTCACAGACATGTGTCAGGCGTCAAGCTGCTTACAGAAGACAGATGTCCATCACTAATCAGCGTCTAAGGTTGAATTCAACCTGAGATACAGGAGGTTTTGTTTCACCCATATACACAATTAATTAAAGAGGAAGATATCCACGCAAAAGGCCAAAATGATCAATATTGCTAGCGGGTGGTAAATTACAGCTTGTTTATGATTCTGACCTGCTGCTCTCTGCAAGACGTTGCTGAACTTTAACCTCCTACCAGTTGGAGTAAAACTTGTATTCAGACTTGGCCACACACAGACAAATTAACTTATCACCATCATCATCATCATTTTCTACCAGAACTTAAAGCTTTTGTTGTTATTCGATAAAAGCACGGCTCTGACCAACATGCTCTTGTTATTCCAGGGTGTTTGCTGCCACAGAAGCTTGCAGTGTCACGGTCCTCACACTTTGCATGTTGAATCTTTTGTGTTTAAATTGAGGTCATTTAAAACTGAGTGCATCACCCATCGGTGTGAATACACCTGAAAGCAACTTGCTTGTAAGGGTATAGATTATGGAAATGTAGGACTTGTTTTAATCCTGACCCATTTTTAAGCAAATTAAGTCTCGAATTTCAAAATAAGCAACTTTTCACACCAGTGTCGCATCATGAAAACTCTCCACTGAGTTCTACATTTCATCTACAGCTGCTTTGTTTAATGAGTCGTATGAAAAGCCTGATTACTCATTTTCTCTTATTCTGAACAGGCAGAACTCAATGAAAACATTTCCTTTTGTATCCTAATATATACTCGATAAAAGCCCGGTTCTGCTAATTTGAACTGGATTAGAGGTTAATCATAAGAGTAAGCTTTAGTGTTAAGCTTTACATCACAGGATCACGATCTTGATTCAGAGACTGAACAAAGAAGACATCAAACCAGTCTGGACATGACCCCCAGAGACAAAAACTGACCCTCGTTGTCTCAAATGCATTTTAAAATATTCATTTAGTTTCATGCAGTAATGCAGCAGATCATGCTCATGCATTCAAAACTTTAGCTACAGTGAACTGAAGAAAGCTTTATAATTATTTACCATGGCTGCAATAAAATAAATAAATAAATAAATAGAATAATTATTATTTTTACATGATCAGAAACAACAATAAAAACATATAAAATATGTATTAAAATAGGATTTCCCTCCATGGTGCAGACACAAGGCTGAACTATCCAGGATACTTACCAGGCTTTATCACCCCCCCCACCCCCCATATGACCCTGAGTTACATGAAAAAGATGGATGGCTGGTCTGATTGAGTTTTATAAAACCAAGAGATGTAATCATGTTTTCTCCAAACCAAAAACATTTTACACAAAAGCAAATAAATACAATCTCCCAAACAGGATTTCCCATTTCTGCTTGAGAAAATGATTTAACAAAACAACATAATAATAAATAACTGGTCTCTAACCATGAAGTGGGCAAGTCTAGTGGAGACTGGACCCAGTCAGCCACATAACTAACAGTGGTTTGACCAACAGCAATATTTTATTCATTAATATCTCATTTTTAATTTGCTCTCAGGGTGATGCTGCAGTATGAAGTCCTTAAACACAACCTGAAATAGAATAACAGCCTAAACTTATAAGTTTTTATTAAACCAGAATAAGACTTTCTTTTTATTTTAATCACCAAAATAAGTTTGCAAAACCCAGATTTGTCTTGGTGCTGGAGCAGGAGCGCGCCCAACAAAAACAGACACGTAAACAAAAGCGTTTCTTTCATTTTTTAAACATTTTCTTCCTTAAAACAAACTTAAATGGTTTAAAGCAAAGAGGCAGAGAAAAGGGCATGTTTGTTGTTGCGCGCGCGGGGCGGGGCCACGCGCCTGCCCCCCGCCTGTGATGCAAATAAAGGGGCTTTGCGCGGATCTACCGCTGCAGATATTTCTCAGGCTCCTCCCTGCGTTTTTATCGCATATAACAGGATATCTGACTGGCGCGAAAAACGCACTGTGTGGCTCCTCATTGTGGGGCGGTACTGCTCTCTGTCATCCGCTGTTGTTGTTTTTTTATTTATTTATCTTTTTTCCTCACCGAACCAAAACAAACGTGTAGCCTGCGTCTGTCCATGTAACCAAAAAGCCCAATAAGAACATTTTAATTCACCTCACCGTGGACTGTTTTAGCCTCTGTGGGATTTTTAATGCTCTGAATTGCGCATTGTGGGGATCACCAGAAAGCCGGTGAGTGATTAGAATTTAACACCTATCTGTAAAAGTTCCAGCTCGGTGTGTGAGGTTTAACCCATCATGCAGACCACTTTTCTCCTGAACCGGGTTTCTGCACAGTGGAACAAAGCGCTGCTTTCAGGAAATCCTTTACTTTCACGCAGTTAGACTCTCTTCTCCTCTTTCCGCATAGAGCTGCTTCATATTCACACATAAACCTCTGTGAGACCTGCAGAGACACAGACCTGTGTCTAATCAGATCATATAATATTACATGCATTAACAGCTGTGTCCATCACTAAAGAAGAGCATCCGCAAGATGCAATCAATTATTAATTTGGTCCCATTTCAAGATAGGGAGCTATTTCAGGAGGATGATGTCCCATTAGATATTTATCTCATGAAATGGAAAGAAAGTTTGATAAAGGGTTATTGCTGGTTACTCATGTGTCCTCTGTGCTTGTGTAGGACCTTCTTTGGAGCCCCTTGGAGTCATTTCTTGTGGATTTTATAAGCCTGACCATGGAGTTTGATTGTTACCAGCACTATTTTTTCGACTATTTCGACACCGAGGAGGATTTTTACAAATCAACTGCACCCAGTGAGGACATATGGAAAAAGTTCGAGCTGTTGCCCACCCCTCCCATGTCTCCCACCCGGACTCTGAGCGCTGTCTCTCCGGGCTGCTGGCAGCCCCACGCGCAGCTCGGTCAGGACGAGGACTGCGAGGCTCCCTTCATCCCTGACGCGGGGATGAGCGCGCACATCATCCAGGACTGCATGTGGAGTAGTTTCTCTGCCAGCAAGCAGCTGGAGAAGGTCAGCGGTAAAGTGCCCCCGCCGGCTCAGATCTCTGTGCGACCCAGCAAGGCGCAGTGCGCATCGCCGGGCGGCTTCATCTGCGCCACCACAGACTGCGTCGATCCCGCGGCCGTGCTCACCTTCCCGACAAGCAGCTGCAGAAAGCCTGCGTCGTCTGGCTCGGAGTCTCGCTCTGATTCATCTGGTAAGCTGCCCCACCCTGTCCTGCCTCTGGATTCTAGGCCTATTACGCGCTAACAATGAGTTATTTAAAAAATCTCTTGTTTGCCACCTTAAGGCTGATTTTTCCCCTTCCTCTTGCTCTGACAATGCACCACATGCTTGCTCTGAATGCACATGTCATCTTTTGAAAACCGCGCCCCTATCGCTTTTACTCAAACCTCCCTCATTTCTTTATCTACTGCTGCAACACAATCGGGGTGCGGTAGGGGGGGGGGGGTCCTGATGATTTACTGCTGCTGTGACATGCTCAGTAGATTGAAGGAATGCACTAGTTGGGATGTGCAGGTCTTCATATGAACATTTCAGTGTGTATTCATGAGTTATTTTCTTCTGTGATGACAGATGATGAGGATGATGATGATGATGAAGAGGAGATTGATGTTGTCACTGTGGAGAGCAAGCAGAACCGGGTCCGACTGGTGAATGTCCGAAAACCGGTCACCATCTCAGTCCGGGCAGATCCCTGCCCCAAACGCTTCCACATGTCCGTCCATCGGCAGCAGCACAACTACGCAGCCCGATCCCCAGACAGCGACCAAGACCCCGAGGAAGACGACGACGATGACGACTCTGAAGAAGAGCCACAGAGCAAGCGCACCTGCTCAGCATCCCACCAGCAGCTCAGTCCGCAATCCTTCTCCGATACCCCCCAGAACTCTGACACAGAGGACACTGACCGCAGGCGGAACCACAACTTCCTGGAGAGGAAGAGGAGGAATGACCTAAGATCTCGTTTTCTCGCCTTACGGGATGAGATCCCAGGTCTGGAATCTGCCAAGACCCCGAAAGTTGTCATCCTGACCCAGGCGACGGAGTATCTGGTGGAGCTGCACAGCAGAGAGAAGCAGCAGCTGCAGGAGAAGAAGCGCCTCAGATCCAGACAGCAGCAGCTTCTCCGCAGAATATCTGAACTCAAGCACTCCTGAAACTCAAGTGTGCATGTAAAAAAAAAACTGCCTCATAAAAAGTAACTCAACTTATCAGTCACTTTGAAAACTATCCCATTATACTATAATAGTATATGCCTCGATGTAAATAGCTGTGAATGGCTGGGCTTTTCTATGAATTAGCTGCTCTCCTGTGAACCTTCTTCAGGGAGGAACAGTTTTATCATCATGGTGTTTTATTTTCCCTTTGCACAGGTTTTGGTTTTTAGAGCTAAAACAAAGATACTCCCTGATGTGTGCTGTGAAATTATGCGTTAATCTTTCACTGGGGAACTTTTCCAGGTTTGTTTATACACTCGATGTACAAATTGTAATGTAAATAATAGCTTATTGCGCCTGAATCAGACAGAAATAAGAGTTGTGAGAACTGAAACTCGACTCGACTTTGTTTTTTAAAGAAAATGTGTAAAAAAAAAACAACAAAGTAGCACTGCTGTACTTTATAGTCACACGCCACTTTGTGTTTTAATATTCTCGACTGGTTTTGTTTTTTAAAGCATGCTAACCTCAACGGCATCATTAAATTTTTATACAACTTTTGCAAACGTGCGATTCTGTGCTTTTCATTCACGTGCTCATACAAAGCAACACTCCTACGGCTCACTTTATTCTATGTTTGTGTATAAAATTAAGGTGTTTCCATCAAAGTGTGTTTGCTCTCATCTCAGCCTCCTGTGGTTTCCATGGAAACATAACTCGCATAAGATGGAAAATCTTCATTTAAACGTAAAAATATAGGTATATATACATATAGGTAAATTTACCTCATGCTGATGTGGTCCTTCCCCTCCATAAACAAGATGCATGATGCTAACACATTAGCTGCAAATAGCACAGTGAGCTGTATATGTAGCTTTATTTTCACTGTGGATTTGCATCTCCTGTGCAGCTGCATATGGTCTCCTTAAGGTTAGATAGAGTCTGTCCTTCAGACTTGTCCTTGAGGAGTGTGTGTGTGTGTATGTGATACCATTGTGGACCCTCCCCTCTGCAGTTGCAGTGGCTGCTGCATGCTGGGCACCTGATATGCTCCAAATTAGGTCACATTCATATAAATACAATAGTATCTTTAGAGTTGTCTCCAGTGTATAGACTGCTACTTCGATTCAGTGCAGGTCACCTGCAAAATGCTCTTCCAGGTTTTGTTTTAAAATGTGTAGTTGGACCTTAACCACTGTTTCCATGGATGCTGTATAGGTGCTGCATCCGTCTTACACTCTTTCCATGGAGATGTTGTCTCACAGAGGACATTTTTTTATTAACTGCATCTATTTTTGTCCAAACAAAACAGGCAGGAAAAAAAAATCTATAGATTTACAAATGTGACCCCAACAACGCAAGACAATATAGTTGCAAACACAGACTTCCCAGCCTCCAGGAAGGAAGCCTTTTTATTAGGGAGTAAACATTATTACGGTGATGTTGTGAATAGCTGAGAATGGAGAGCCACTGACCTGACTTCCTCGCTTTTGCTCTCCATCAGAACCAAATAGCCATCCGAACCCTTTAAATAGGAAATAATTAAATATGCTAACAAAAGAAACACTAAAAGGAAGATGAAGATTGTTATACCATATTTTTATTTAGGGCATCTGATAACACCAATCTGTAGAAAATAGGTTGTTGAAGTTGCAGATTATAACCAACTGAACCTGATCCATAAGTAAGGTTGAGAATATATTTACCTTTTAGCTCTTCACAAACCTGCTTGCGTATGCATTATGAGGTCTGTGAGAGGTGGTTCAGTAGAGGTCGTGACCCACATCAGGAATGTGAGACAGAGTCAGGGGTCGCAAGATCATTATTTACATATTGTTTACATTTATCAAATAAAATTGGGATGTAGAGAGTAGGCGTTGCAAACACCAAGTTATCTCAAAGGTGGTGGCTCCAAAAGAACAAGAACCACTGTATTAAGTCACCCCGTTCAGGGGATAAGAGGTAGAAAATGGATGGATGTATTCACTTAAACTGGAGAGTTAAAATGCTGTAAAACACTGTGTGACAATACAGAGGGTTTTATTTTGGTTTCATGGTAGAAAGCTCAACAGCAGCTGTATCGTAGATGGTATGCAAGGCTCATCAACCAAGCACGCCGTGTCTTGTCTTTAAAATGTTCCGTCACTTTTACTTTTATTGACCCTGACAGTGAAACCTACCTGGTCAGACTGGTTTCCTGCACTGTCCTAACCAGTTACTTGTATATTGCAGCTTACCGGTACAATATAACAATACAACAAGCTTTCTGATTTTTCAGAAGCTTAAATGAGTTTGCAGTTTAGAGGTAAATATTCTTTTTTATTTTTCATTCATTTGCCCAAGTCTGGGTCTTAAGATCTACTATCCTGCAACTTTTAGATGCATGCCATTCTCCCACACACTGGAAGCAAATAAAAGGCTCAATATCAGGCCTCTGCAGTGCAGAATGGCATGTGGATGAGGGAAATGAGGCTGGTGGGTATGGATTGCATCTAATAGTTGCAGGATAGTAGATGAGGACTGGACTTGTGCATCCCTGACCTAATCTAATTCAGTAAAAACTGGAGCGTATCACATCAATTAGCAGGTAAGAGAGTACACCATGGACAGGTCGCCAGTCCATCACAGGCATTTCTCCAAAACAGCACAACAGTGCCTTCCCTTTCCATCCCAGCTTCGTATATAAACCACAGACGCACTGATAATCCCGACTCAAGAGAGAGTTCAGTACAGGCACAAACTGTAACTTGGAAAACAATGAAGTCATCATCATGGTAATGTGCGTAGGCAAAAAAAGAGCTGCTGTACTGCAGGTTTGAGGCATTTCCCTACTCCAACACACCTGATTTACACCTGATTCTGTCTAAGGAAATCAATATGATTCAGCGGGAGACATCCAACACCTGCAGGACAACGGCCTTTAGAGGCTGATATCATAACCAGCATTGGGCCTCTTGTTAGTGCTGGCTCTTGTATACACAGTAAGAGCCCTGAGGGGATGTAAATGTGAATATTTCTCCATAGATGTTTCAAACCGTAGGAAAGATTGCTTCAGTGTAAACACAATGCTTATTTTCATGTGATTTTACCATTAATATCATCTTACTTTTTATATAATAACTCAAAATGTTTCCTACATCTTTTTTCTTATTATGACATTCATTTTCTTTAAACCTGCTGTTCCTGCCAAATATAAGTGGATTTCTTATATTTGAGTTTCTGTGTGATTTGGCTGCCCTCTACATGACATCAGCAGTTACAGGTCTCTGCAGGTCTGGATGACTCAGGCCTTTATCTCCAGTTATTTCTTTAATACACTCAGGACAGACGTGTGGTTCGAACAGGCAGTCCAGCCTGACAAACCAGGCGGCACACCCTGATCTTCAACCGTTTTCCACCTTGCTCGCTTTTGTTCCTGTTTGGAGTGTTTGGTGTTTCACGTATCATGCTCAATCTGCCCCCAGGCACCGTTTTCAGACCCAAAAGGAATACATTTATTTACTTTATCCAATCAACACCTGGTCTCAAGATGTAAGAAATAAATGATAAAGAAATCTCTACAAAATAACAGTCCTTTCTGTGGCTTCTTAAGCTGTTGCGTCATCGTCATCTTAACTTGTTTTACTGAAAGAAGGTAATGCAGGTAATGCTAACCTGACAAAACCAGTCACGGTGAGTACACAGAAATGTACTAACGTTGTCATAAACTACTGTCGTGTTGCTTGCACTTCATATTTCACCAGGAAGTGAAAGAAATATCAGTTGTCAGGTTTTGGAACAGATAAAACTAACCTGTCTTACACATTTCCTGCTAACATAACCACAAAATGTGCTTGTAATAATAAAGCAACAGAGCAGAAGATAAATAATAATATAGTTAAAGTTAACATAACCAGGAGGGAAGAGCTTTTTTTTGAAAATGATGTTGCTGTTAAGGTAAAGATCCAGGTTGATATACTGCTTTTTATAAATGAAATAAACAAAGTTGAATGGTTCAAAGTCCTTCCAGTGACTGGTTTAATGATAAACTGATGATACTCTGCATGTGTGCGCATGCTGACCATAAACACTGCACTTACCGCTTTTCTGCTGCAAACAGACTTCTTCCCTGTAGGAAACAATGAGGTAAGAGGGCATGTTTGTCAGATGGGATGCTTTGTGCTGCTCTGTCGGTTAACTGGCCAGACCGGGTTTTCTGTTATTGTCAGACTGAACTGCTTCTGAAGTGCATGCAAGAACACATGTAAGAACTGAATGTCACCGCTTTACTGATGGTCAGATGAAAGTGTGTGATGTGAGGATAATTGATTATTTGGCTAAATGGAAAACAGCATCTCTCTGATTTATAGTCTAGATCTTTTTGAGTCAATGCACGTTGACATTGTGATACTAGGAGTTACACAATACTTGTTAAATACTACTACTAAATAAATACTTGTTAAAGACCTAACACCTGACTTTTTATTAGATGTTTACCAGCAAACAGTATCTAAAGATGTAAGGTGGGATTTCTGTTTAAAAGAGTGAATCAAAGATGCGTTGACTGGTGTTTGTGTGTAACTTTGAGCATGTATAACTGTAGAAAAAATGACTAAACCTGTTAAATTAAGTGTAGAAAATCAGCAGAACCAGATGCACTCGTCTTATCTTTGGCTTATTTCCCAGACAGCTAGACTACCAGTCCTACTCGCTGCTCCGGATAAACCACGTTAAAGAGAAATCGTGTGAAGCACGGACTGTTAGAGCAGCCTTTAACCGAAGCATCGAGTGCACAAGCGTTCCTGGATAGTGAGATGATTGACTTTTGCAGCTGTTTACTTCCCCCAGCTGTTGCTGTGAAAAATCTCCTACCTCTGCAGTTTGATAGGGGGGAAAAAAACAAACTCAGACATATTAAGCAACATTTCCAGCCTCTTTGACAGGGTGTGTTCTGACTGGCCTGGTTTGTGTAACATGTATGCATTGTGTGTTTACACAGGAGAGGAAATAGACCGTAAACTCTGGTTTGTGATCTTAACACTGCAGTACAATTGGCTTGTCAGTGACCCACATGTTGGTGGGTTTACAGGGATCAAAACAGGTAGAGAAGAACCAGACTTCAGACCAGCTGCAGTGGACTTAAATAATCCTACATAAACACCTGGATTTAGGTTAAACAGACATTATTTGTTAAGGTTAGATGCTCAGCTGGACTTATTGTTGACCTTTGAGGAGAGAAGTGGACTCAGTGTCATGGGTTTCTTTCTCAACACTACACACGCCCTTCCCCTTATTCTAGTGTCAAGCGGTTGACGGTCAAGGAAGATGTGGAAAACACAAGTGGGAAAAGACGCAGATCTGGTTGTGAATCCACACACACACATACAAACAACTTTCCCTGACTGCAGTCGTCCAACTCGCTGCCTACTGACCCACATTCCAGTCTGGTTGTGTCACTGGAACTCTAAACCAGGCGGTCACTGTGATCCGATGAAGCTTTGAACCCACTGAGAAACCACACGGGTATGTTAGCATGCAAATGCTTCGCTCCTCCCGCCTGTCATTGTGCTTCTGGGTAGCCCCCTTTTTCCCCCCTTCGCTCTGTTGGCCCCTGCCGTCTCCACAGGTACTCGTCTCCCACATTGCTGATCTAGGTCAGTCTTCTGCTTTTGGGCCCTCTCCCTCTCCCACTCGCCCTCCCCTTCCTAAGGACAGTGTTACATAAGAGTGATGATTCAGTTTGAGCAAGCTTTATATGTTCCTCTCTCTGGATACATCTGGCCCCAGATGACTGGTGTCAAACCAGTGTTTTTCTCTCAACTTCTGCCTGGCCAGCCATGAAACTGAACAAACCAACACTGTGACACAACTTTATTTGCATCAAAGCTAAGCTTTAGTTTGTGTGTGTGTGTGATTGTTTTTGCTAAATCAGGCAAGCACACATTAACCTCCCTCAACAAATGGCTGTCTCACTTACTGTAGAGTTAGTGCTTTCAGAGATAAACTCAAGAAGGCAATAATCTAATCTGGAGCTAATCCTAATCCTGTTAATGTTAACGCTTGTGCCATCTGGGCCTAGACACAACAATGCTGCTATTATCAAGAACCCTTTAAAAGGTTTTTTAAGCCTTCATCACTAAAACCAATTAGAGTGTGGGTAAGCTATCCTGCACCTGATGATGAAAAAACAAATCCATGCACATGTAGTCTATTATAGCTAGCTATCACATCTGATGTTAAGATGAAACGCCAGAACACCTGCAAATGTTTTTTGCTAGGACCTATGTTTCTAAGGTGTCTCAGGGCTTCAGGAAGTAGCTGTAAATGGGGTGATGTAACCATGACGCTGGTTAATGGATAATCTGGAGAAGAGATGGGGGGAATGGGACTCACTGGCAACAACTGCGTCATCACACTCACCATAGAAACTGCTCATCAACTGTACTGCTTCTAACATGCACACAACAAATAAGCAGCATAGTGGAGGGAAGGTGAGATGGCCTGTTATTTCAAGCTGCTTTTCTTCTTTTTGGTTTGGTTTTTGGTTCCAGGACTCAGTGGCATGAGTCCTGACGAGGACCAGAGGGCGGGGACACATTACACCAGTTTTAAAATCACTGCATTGACTTCCTGTGCGTTTCAGGACTGATTCAAAAGTCCTTTTAGTTGTTTATAAATGTCTTAATGATCTTGGGCCTACTTAGACCTTCTTTTTAGTTATGAGCCCTCGCGGACTATCTGAGATCCTCTGGTACCGGCCTTTTATCTGTTCCTAAAGTCAGAACCAGAACATACGGTGAGGCCTCCTTTCATTATTACGACCCTCCACTGTGGAACAGCCAACCAGTGAGCCTCAGAGCTGCAGAGACTGTTGATGTTTTTAAGAAGAGGCTCAAGACCCACCTTTTAAAATGAGCTTTTAGATGAATTAACAGTATCTTGATTTGTATTATTTTATTACATTTATGACGTTTTATTGATTTAAGAGTAATATTTATGTTTAACTATTTATTTATCTTATATATTTTAAGCATTTTCATGAAATCCTGTGTAGGTATTTTATCATTATTACATTTTATTTATTTATTTATCTATCTTTTGCTCACGTTTGTTCTTTTTAAGGTTAGGTAATGTAGTTTATTCTCCAGTGTTCTCCTCATGGGGATCCTCCACGCTGGGGGAGCTGCCTTAATGTCAGGGGTTAGTGGCATGGTCGTTAAACCCAGGGGGGTGGGAAGACTGGGTGTCATCCTCTGGGTGTCATCCTCGATAGCTCCCTTTCTTTTCACGCCCACATTAATAATACGGTCCGGTCTGCTTTCTTTCATTTACGCTCCATAAATCGTCTCCGTC
>JBAMHV010000021.1:7158169-7168253 GCA_037177535.1 Pseudomugil gertrudae | reverse complement strand
GGCAAAGCAAAATTGCTCAGCACAGTATAGCAGCCAGACCATCATTCTGCCTGCTGAGATGCTGGACAGACACGTGTTAAAAAAAAAAAGAAAAAAAAAGGGTCACAGGGAAGTTGGTTCCTATTCCAGCAATTATTTGGGCAAGAGGCAGGGTACACCCTGGACAGGTTGCCAATTCATTGTTGAGCCAACACAGAGAGACAGACGACCATTCACATTCATTCCTACGGAGAAATTAGAAGGACTAATTAAACTAACATGCATGTCTTTGGATCGTGGGAGGAAGCCAGAGAGAACCCATGCATACACGGGGAAAACATGTAAATTTCACACAGACAGGCCATTGTTCAGACCTCCTTCCAGCTGAGGCTTGAACCAACAACTTTCTTGCTGTGAGGCAACAGTGCTAACTAACTGCACCACTGTGCAACTGTCTTAGGAATGTGAAACATAAAAAAATAAGCACAAGAAATACAAAAATGTATATTAGTTGATCCAGAATAAAAGCACTAAGACAGCCTCCTTAACCTGTCTATATAACCTGTTTTGTTCAAATTGGTGCCTTATTTTTATTGCTGACTGTAACTGTAACTTTTTGTTGCTTCTAGGACAGGATTCGTATAAAAAACAGGTTTTTAATCTCTGTGGTTAAATGAAAGTAAATAAATAATTTATACCCTTTAATAAAATGACTCCTTCTCTGCTTCCACTTTCTTCTGGAACAATTAAGCTTGCAGATGAGTTTAGTTTGACAATTACAGATGTGTTGGAGTCCATTGGCCAACAAGAGTTTGTGAAGTAGTGAGGACACAGTTCCACTGACAAGCTCATCCATCCATCCATTTTCTACCGCTTTTTCCTGAACGGGATCGCGGCGGGGCTGGAGCCAATCCCAGCTCACAACAGGTGAGAGGCGGGATACACCCTGGACAGGTCGCCAGTCCATCACAGGGCCACTTCAACATACATACATAACTGAATTGAAAATGCTAGACAGACACTTTCCCCTGGCATTACAGCAAATGCAGCAAACTAATAATAATGAACAAGTTCCCCTCAAACTGTGCAAATGTAAAAACTTTCCTTCAAGCAACAGAGATGGTTCTCCAATAACAACACAGGAGCTGCTGTTTGAGAAGCACATGATCATGACAGCAGGAATTAGAGTTAATCTATCAGTTACTTTATGTGTTTCTTTATCTTGTATGGACACAAAATCAATGTAATACAGATGTCTAATACATGGTTTGTTATTGTGTTTTTACAGAAGTTAGGGTATTAAAAAATTCACAGGTAATTTGAATACAACACATTAACCTATGAACGCCTCATAAACTGCACAAACTTTACCTACAGATCTTTATACTCCCAACCTCACAGATATGATCGTTTTACTTTTAGGAAACGCTCACACATCTGCTAAGGTAGAAGGTAGAAACAATGCTGATACTTATTCAGAAATGATACCTAAAATACCAACACACAGTTCCTGTTTGAGCAACGATGAAGATGAGGGCACATATCCTTTGTGATGTTCTTCATCATCACTGATGCATCCTATACATAAGGTGACAGGATATCAGCCTGACAACATACTGAACTGTCATATTGTTTCATTTCACCTTCCTGGCAACAAACTCTTCTTATTGTTTTTAGATAATGCTGAAGGAATGAAAGAACAAAAATTATAAAAGGGAGGAGTAGAAACTGGGAATAGTATATAAGTTTGTGCTAACGTCTCACCGATAAAACTTTGGATGAATTCTGGAACAAAAGTTCACACAGAAGAACAAAAGATGGTAATTTTATTATAAGGTTAGGATTATAAGTATTTGACAGAACTTTTGGGCTGCATGTTTCATAATGATACTTCCTGATTCACACCTTTACCTTTATGTGGAGTCTTCCTTTGCATTCTCTCCTAAAGTCCAACAACATGCATTATAGATTATTTGGTGTTTTATTTTCTCATTTAGAGTGGAACTTATTCAGTATCTATTTTCTATCTATTTATTATAAACTTTTTCACTCTTTGGTCTAATGTAAATGAACCATGACAAGATTTAAAACCATAAAAGTATTTATAATAGTGCAGATAAATATTACAAAATCTTTGTTAAATGTTGACATTTTCTTTTGATTCTATAGTCAAACTCAGAGATTCCCATCACCATTGCAATGTCTTCAGACATTGTGTTTAAAACAGAGCAGCAGGGCAGCAGCTCAATGATCCCCGTTGCTCTCTTTGCTTTTATCAAGGTAAGGAAACCATGATAAAAAGAAGCTGAGAAACACACAACCACGTTAAGAGTTAAAACATGCACATGTGCACATTTTATAGATACTTCAATGTCTATATTTTAGAAATGACTAAATACTCAGAGGAACACACATATTCTGGTTTTTAGTGCAGTTGTTGTGTGTTGCTCTGGTTTATAATGATGTGATTCTTGTTGTGATCTCAGGCTCTGAAGGCTGTGAATGATAAACTGAAAAAGCTGTACCCCGACAGCAACGAGCTCTTCAGGATCCTTCTAATCAATGACAACCCTGGTTCACTCAGTGCAACCATCAGAGAACATGGCGAGTGTCTGAATGGAAAACAAAAAACATTACTCTGCTCATAATATTTCCATCTCTGATATCTGACAGGCAAACATTTTATTTAATTTGTGGGTTTTATTTTTCTGACTGAACTATCTGTTATGTTCATTTATGAGAGGTAACCAGCTGATGGTCTTTAATGTGTCTGCAGGGATGGAAGAACTTATTACTACTGGGAAAGAAGACCTTCCTGATCTACTGAAGCAAAACAAAACTCACCTGTATTTGACAGCTGAAAAAACAAAGGCTGAGGAAGCTGCAAACAGAGGTTACACGGTTTGTGGCATAAACGTTCTCACAAACATTACTGATATTTTTTTACAGTGAAGTCTGTGTTTTACTGTGAACAGGTATAGCAGCAGCTACTGTGTTCATTCCAGAAACGATGGCAATGGTGTCGGAGACCGAGCTGCATGTTGCCTTTGATGGTGATGCCGTGCTCTTCTCTAATGAGTCAGAACTTGTCTTTAAGAAAAAAAAACTGGAAGGGTTCTTGCAACATGAGAAGGAAAATGTTGAAGTTCCAATGAACGAGGTAATGTAATTTATTTATACAAAATATTTATTAGTGGAGATCATCTGTGCAGAGAAAACTAATCTGTTAATTGGATAATTACTCCTAACTAACCTAGTTTTCACCATATTTCCTTTATCCTCGTCAGGGACCATTCAAAGCATTCTTGGAGGCTTTATTGAAGCTAAAGGGAAAGCTGCAAGCATGTAAAACATGCCCCATTCGTACCTACCTTGTGACATCTCGCAGTGCAGGGTGTGGTGGGTACAGAGCCCTGAACACCATGCGCACCTGGGGCCTGGAAATGGACGAGGCTTTGTTTTTAGCAGGGTCCAAAAAAGGTCCTACTCTGGCCAGAATCAAACCTCACATTTTCTTTGATGACCAAATAGGTCATGTTAAAGCTGCATTGGCTGTTGGCACACTGGCATGTCTCGTGCCTCATGCCTCAAAGAAGCAAAATGCTGATTAATCATACAAATTAAGAGCTGAGTATAACTGAAAATGTAAATGTTTTCACCATGACTCAACAATAAAACAAATAAATACTTATATATCTACTGTTTCCTTGTTATTATTGTAGTCATGAAATATAAAATATATGATGTACGTCTCTGTGGATAAAAGCGTCAGTAGAATAGAATATATCCTACACAGAAGTTATGAGGTATTTTTATGTGTAGAATATTTTTATTACAATGAATTATTAATGTATAATCATGCAAGTAAGTAAAGGTTTTAGCAGATTGCAGAATCGGTCAGGTGTCCCTCTGAATTGTCTGATATGACAGAAACCTTTAAAGTCACTGAACTACTTTTGCTTCAAGCCTCCGTTCACAAGATTATACTGACTAATGCATGAAGATCTTATAACCCTGTAGGCCCAATCAATCCTTTCAAGGAAGAAAGAGTGATGGACATCATCATTCACTATTAAAAAGAATTTTAAAAAAATGACTCAGTAATGTTTACTTTACAATGTAAAGCACTTTGAGCTGTCCTGTGCATGAAAGGTGCTATATAAATAAACTTGCCTTGCCTTTTATTGCAGTTTACTCAGATATAACTGCAGAGGCAGGATGATGAAGAAAATATTTGCTTCATTTTTATTGAGCATTCCTTTAGAAAATGAATCCAGGGCTCCACATGACTCATCAGGCTTCACTGGAAGACTCTAAGCTTTTTATATGCGAGGTTTTCCATCCATCTTTTACCGCTTATTCCCTGAACGGGGTCGCGGGAGGGGGGTGGGTGGGGGGCTGGAGCCAATCCCAGCTCACAATGGGCGAGAGGCGGGGTACACCCTGGACAGGTCACCAGTCCATCACAGAGCCTATGCGAGTTTTGTTTCTTACTAAACGAAACTGAAGTACAACCTGTCCAGAAGGGGGCGCTGCAGAGTCAGATAAGCTCATAACAAGCGTCCAACGTTAACTTAATAAGTATTTACACACAGAGAAACACAGAAACAGACCAAAATAGCTGATGAACGTTTCAAGATCTTTATTATTATTATTCATTTTGCACTGATGCTTTTTAAAATCAGATTTTAGTGAAATAGCATTTTTCCATTTACTTTTATGACCAGATTCACATTTCCCCCTTATTTTTTTTATTTGATAATGTGTAAATCCTTCATGGTCTTGGTCTCAGTGTGGATGTGTGTGGGGTCAGATGAGAGCAGCCAGGAAGCCTGCTGTTCCTCCAGCACTGGCCACGGCTGCAGTAGCAGTCCCTGACAGACCAGCCATACCTGCATGATATAACACACTCAGGTTATCAGTGAATCTGTTAATGAACTGATCTACAGAGAAGAAGTTATTAGAGTAAATCATGTTATTGATACAGTTTTTACCTGCTGACTGCAAAACAGCCACCAGACTTCCAGCTGCCACCCCCCCACCATTAGCTATGGCTGCAGAAGACATCATGCTTGCAGCATAGGAGCCAGCTGCGATGCCAGCTGAGGTGAAGCCAACAGCTCCCAACACTAAAGGAGCAGAGATCACTGCTCCTCCTGAGAGGATACAGAGGAAGCTATTAACTGCATGAAATGATTAGGACATTTCAGTATTATGTAGTGGTTTACCTGCTCCCGCGGCAACAGCAATATATGTTACTGAAAATAAACAGAGACTAAATTAACTCCATTTGAGCTGACATCACTCATTAGTTTGACCCAATTATATAAAAACTCAGAGTACTCACAGAGTCCCATGATTTCACTTCACACCGAAAGAGTCTTGACTGTTCTGGCAGAGACCAACAGAGATGTAAAGGAGATGCAAATTTGAATGGAAAGTCTCTCACTGCCCCTCCTCAGCTGCTCCGTACTGATAAAATGTGGGCAGGTACTCTCATGTTTACAGAAGTGAAACTGAAAAAAACATCTGTGCATCATTTTGAACATAACAGCTGATCTGGTCTGAGATCAGGTGACACGTTTCTTTCTGAGATTCCTGTGTGTACAAGAAATAAATAAGTAAATATATTAAAATGTGAACAATTCATCCTTGACAAAAACAAATGAAACATTTTGGTTGACAAGAATAATGTCCACAAAATGCATTTTGATTAAATATTTGTAAATCCTGGTAACATGCTGGAGGCTCTGGTGACAGCTCTACTCCTCTGTTCTCAGCTTACCGGGTTTTATTTTCATTTTGTGTCTCATTTATAGGTGTAATTGTTGTAGGTGCAGGTAAGGCATTATATAATATTTCATCTATATTTGCATTTTAAAAGGTAAGAAAGTTTTCAGATATGTTGACACTGCGACCCTGCTCTGGGATCAAGCAGTAGAAAATGGATGGATGGATGTTGACAGGAGGTGCTGCTACTGTGGTTCTGACACCTGCCCCCCTGGCTGCTCTGGGTTTCACCTCCACTGGGATAGCAGCAGGCTCCCTTGCTGCCAAACTGATGTCATATTTAGCAATTTCAAACGGAGGAGGAATTGTATCTGGAATTTTGTTCGCATTCTTACGAGTTTATAATTAATATAATGAAAATCAATTTCCAGGCTGTCATTAAAAAATGAGGTAAATTAGGAAAGGTCTTGAGAAGTTCAAGAAGATTCCAAGCAAATATTATATAACATCTGACGGTAGGACACTGCCAGGTAAGAGGCTAAGCACTTATATATAAATATGAGTTTATAACAAAACAGTGTAAAGATTGGCAGTCGATTGTCCCTTTATTTCATGTTTACTAAAAAATACTTATGAAACAATGGTTTAACCCTTTTTTCTACAACACCACACACACCTTATTGTGTTTCCTGCTTCATTACCAAGAAGCAGAATAAAGAGCTAAATTACAGAAGTGAACCAAGCTTCCTGTAAACATTTAGAAATGTTCAGATTATCACACAAGTTGAGCAAAATAATCCGCTTGCAACATTTTTATACAGATTATTTCTTTATTCAGTTATACATGTACAAGGAGCAGGTTTTAAAAACAGTGGGTTGTAGTTTTAGTGACCAGACAAGCAAAATGCCAATTACCAGCACTTTTAATTTGTATTCCACATTTAAAGTTTGTTCAACAATTAATAAGGCAAGTAAATAAAATCAGGTGTCACCCAAAAGCAGATAAGCGTTATTATTTAAAGGTTTGTTGAAATGCTGCAGTATAACGGATGATCTACAGGTATCTGAGCAAACAAAGATGGTTACATTTAGCCTGCATGCATAAAATGCTGAATTCTTCAGCAGATCATTTTACAGATAATCAAATGTTCATTCTTTTTTTGATTTTTTGCGCATAAATCTGGTCAGCCATGTCACAGCGGCTCCAGTAACAGCCCCAACACTAGCTCCAACACTAGCTACAATTGCAGAGGCAGTCGCCGACAGACCAGCAGCTCCTGCAGAGAAAAACACAAAATAGTAACTGGATTTTAATACATGAAATACCAAAAAGATGTCACTGAATCCCCATATATATATGAGACATTAATCCCACTATGTGTTGCACTTTGAATAATAACTGAACAGACTTTGGAGAAGACTGATGAGCTCAAAATACCTGCAGACTGCAAAATGGCCACCATGCTTCCTGCTGCCACTCCGCCGCCATTAGCAAGGGCTGCAGATGACATCATGCCTGCAGCGTAGGATCCGGCTGCAATCCCAGCCGAGGTGAAACCCGCGGCCCCTAGAACAACAGGAGCCAGAGCCACTGCCCCTGCTGCTGCCGCTGTCCCCACTGTACAGGATGAGAAGTTTCACATTATGCGTTAAAAATCTGACGAAGCGTAGAGTCAGTGTTCTTTCCCCCCCCTCGCTCTACAGGAGGTTTTCCAGTTTGCATTCCCAGTAGCTGGAAAATCATGATCACCCCAAATTGTCAGGATATTAACCAGAAAAAACACAAGAGGAAATGAGATGTTTTTATAAGCTTGTTTGTTCTTCGCTCCACATAAATGAGGTTCTGATAAAGACATGTCATCTCAAATGTTCATCTAAGGGCAATGGAACGTAAATGGGGAGTGATTAATGTTTTACTATGACAGACAATGCTCAAAGTAGGAAACAAACAAAAAAAAAACTAGAACAAAATAACAATTTAATTTAATAACAACATTAATATATCTGATAGCTACTTTCATTATTACTTTACCTTGCCACTGCACTTTATCTGCAAATCCACTCTGTATTCATATTTTATTTATTTCTAATTTTATTCCACTCTGGTTTTCTATTTTTATTTTATTTCTATTTTTATTCCACCTTACTTATATTGTATATTTTACTTCTATTTTTTATTTCTAGTTTATGCCACTCATGCCACTGGACTACTGTAACAACGCAATTTCCCTCGAGGATGAATAAAGTTGTCTGTCTATGGATCTGAAAATCCTTCTAAAGTCAACATGTTTTTATCTCCAGATAATCCAAAAGCAAATAATCTGGAACACCATTGTGATTGTTAATGTTTCTGGAGGAGAAGACATTATAATTGGTTTATCTTAAACCCAACACACAGTTAAAAAGGGTCAAAACAATCCTACCTGCTCCTGCTGTGATGGCTGCAACTGCTCCTGAAACACAACATAACCCACATTTTCTAAACTGGAAACATTATAATGAGAAGATTTGTGAATAATTACACATAAATTAAGAATAAATCGCTAAGAAATCCCAAATATACTGACCGGGCCCCATTGTTTCCTTCTGTCGTGCAGTTTACTGAGCAGGTGACGATGATGATGCAGAGTGACGTCAGGGGTGATGAAGCTTTTCCAGAGAAACGAAACTTACCGTGCTGCATTCATTAATATAGAAAATAGCAGTACCAAGCAGGAAACTAGTGCGAAAACTGTTCTTAGCTGTCTGATCTTTTACACACCTGGGTAAAAAATTAAATGAATAAATATCAAACGATAAATAAATAAAGGAGACATCCAGATAGATTCAGGTGTTTGTTTCAGAGGTGAAGAAAGTCACAAGATGGTAAATGACGAGGACAGAGCGCGCGCCTGAGTTAGGGTTTTTTTTAATAATAAAAATCAGATTATAATAGCTAAAAGGAACTTGAATGATATTTTGTTATGCCAGTTTACTACCTATGTCAGGGGTGTGAGTCTCCAACAGAGCTGACAGAAAGTAGATTATTTATTAGGGTGACAAGAAGCTGTTGGATTTATTTGATTTGCATCAGGTGTGTTAGTGCAGGTAAACAGCAAAACTTGCTGGATACTCGAGGAATTGAGTTTGACACCCCTGACCTAAGTTGTTTTTTCCACGTCACATGAAAATAATTTCCCCACTACGTTGTAGACCTGGGGTCCGTTTCACAAAGCAGGTTTAGTGAAAACTCTGAGTTAGTTAAGCCTGAAATGAGGCCAACTCAGGGTTTTCGGTTTCAGGAAGCGGGTTCAAGTAAACCAGAGTAACAGAGTAAACTCTAACCTGTTTCACAAAGAAGGTTAAGTTTAACTGTGAGTCAGTTGCTATGGTAACAGTGTCTCTGAACCTAACCTGGTCGGGAGCAGGTTTTGTGGCTGAAACCCTGAGTTTATCTCAGTCTCCTCCCTCTTTCAGAAGTACCTGCGCTCAGTTTCCTTGAATCTAAATCCCACTCGCTTTGTCAGTCTCCTCTTTTGCTAACCAGCATGTTCATTTATTGAGGAAGAGGCTTTACTTCTTCACAGGGAGTTAGGTATTCGCCGCAAAATTAATATTAGGCCCCGATTAGACGTTTTTTCATTCCCGGAAACGCATCTATTGGAGCGTTACCGTTTTTCACTGCAGTCTTTAAAATATATTCCTGCTCTCATCAAGCCGAACATCAGCAATAAAACAAAACTCTTTAACGTTGGAGCAAATCCTCTGTGTGGCACTACGTTTCCTGGCAAATGAGTTTTTTATACAATCTGGGAGATGCAGAGAATATAAGAAACAGTGTGTAGATCTATCCGCAATGTGTGTGTAGCTCTGAAAGGATTATTGCACATTTTTGTTGTGTTCCCTGGACACAAACCTCTTAGAGTGATTAAAGATGAGTTTCACAGGATTGCAGGTTAATGACTTATAAAATACTGTAACAATAATTATAAATTACAAGCTCTTTTATTAGCATAATGCTGTGAACTCATATTGTCTTACTTGTATTTAATTTGATGGCTTCTTGCTGAGAGATAAGGGTTACCCCTGTAAATCCACCCTGCTGACCCCTGACCCTGACCCACAACCTGGACCTCAGCATTGTTATAATGCTGCCCACTGCAGGACCAGAGCCCGGGTGGAAATAACTATAAACCTGCTGAAATCACGTTTCCAGTGCCTACATCGCCTCTGAGTCACCCCTGAGCGGGCTTGTGACATTATTGTGGCATGTGTGGTTCTTCATAATATTGCGGTTATTAGAGGCGAGCGACCCCCCACCCCACAAATGGATGAGCCTGAGGACCACCTGATGCACCATGAGGTCCAAGATGAAAGGGTGGTCAGAGACATAGTT
>JBAMHV010000021.1:7133618-7156272 GCA_037177535.1 Pseudomugil gertrudae | reverse complement strand
AGGTGCGGTTATCAACAGACTTACTCCTAAACTTATCCGGATATGTCACATATCCCGCTTTCTGGAACAGGCCCCTGATTGTTAGAGTTAAAAATTCCGAGGTGACAGTTGGATGCAACACAAGACACTCCTTGAAGACAGTTATGTCCACCCCTTTATTCTAATAATAACATTGGGGATGTTAAACACACACAAACACAGTCAAAAATGCACTATTTGTATGTAATAGGTTGCTTTGAATAAAAGTTTCGTCTGTCGTTTCTACAAATATAATAAAATCTAGATCTTTAAAATACTTTTAAAATAACTGTTTCCCTTTTAACTGTAGAATTATTTCTAAAAACCTGAACTGATCAGTAACGACACATTTGTCCTCTAAATAATTACAAATATATCATGTTTATCATCACAGATGCATCAACTTTATGTTGTTGTTTTGCAAACCCGGTGGTCACGTGGTGTGTTTCGCGCATGCGCGACTTGTTGGATGAAAGCGGCCATGAGGCCTGCGTAAAGCAGCAGAGCTACAAACCGGTTCTGTTTGCCGCAGAAACCACAGACTATCCGTCTTCTTTCACCCACAGCTGCATGTCGTAGTCTGATAATGTCTGTGGCCAATGCGAAACACACCGTTCTGAATCCGGTAAGAGGCTTAAATACGAAGTCTACATCAGATGCTCCATGTAATGTCATGTAGCTTCCATAACAGCTCACACAGCGCTGTGTTGTATTTGTTTATATTGTGCCTGAACAAAAAGCCAGAGCCAACAGGGAGGTTTCGAGTTTAAGTAGCATGTCTGCTTTTTGATCTCAGGTGATCCCATACACTGGACCCATACCTGGAGGCCTGCACCCGGGGGAGATCATCATCATCCAGGGTACAGTAGCACCAGATGCTGACAGGTAAGTTTTCATTAATCAGAGAGAGAGAGAGCAGGGATTATGGCATAATCAATAACAATAACATCATAACAGATTTGATCGAGTTGATTTTAGCTCACATAAGATAAAGATGTGTAAAAGGTTAGTTGTCCCACAAAGCAGTAGGATAGATTGAGAGATATAACACTGTTACAGACCATATACACATGATTCTGCCAAGAAACTGCATGTAGTAAATGTTGTGTTTAAATTGGTCTAGTTATGATTACCTGTGTCTCATAATAATAATTTTGCATGTCTTTTTAGCTTCTTCTGACTAGGTTTTTCCATACATCTCTGCTCATTTGCTTGCAGTCACTTTGCATCCCATCATTGTTTTTCTCTCATACTGGTTGTTTTTCCATCCCTTTTTTCCACATTTGCTTTTCATATTTGTCACATATATATCTTTATGTGACCTTTGAGGCTTGTTTCCCCTCTCATGATGGTCATATTAAATAATTTGCTGCAATTTTCTACCTGTCTGTGTATGATTTAACATTAAAAATTATAATTTTTGTGCAGCTTTGGTATATTTGTCTCTTTGTGATCATTTTGCATTTCTTCACGGCCGTTTTTGGTTTTGTGACATTTACATTTAAATGATTTAGTGTTGTTATTTCTATGCACCTGGATCTGTCCAGGTCACAGTTGCTTCAGGCTCCAGTGCATTCATCCACGTCTCCACGTGCGCCTTCTCTCTGCAGGTTTCAGGTCGACCTGTCGAGTGGCTGCAGCACCAAACCGCGCTCCGATGTTGCCCTGCACTTCAGCCCTCGCTTTAAAGGCTCGCCCTGTGTGGTGTGTAACTCCCTGCTGCAGGACAACTGGGGCAGAGAGGAAACCCTCCACCAGCTGCCATACAAACTAGGAGCTCCCTTTGAGACCATCATCTTGGTGAATGAAGACGTCTTCAAGGTACTGAACCCATCATCATCATCAGAAGCCTTAGAAACCAGGGGTGCCCCATGCAGATTCTAAAGAGCTATCCTGCATCCCTTCTCCAACACATCCAACACATCTGTGCATTATCAGGTGTTTGAGAAGGTGTGCATCTAAAAGTTGCAAGAGAGTAGCTGTCGAGGACTTGACTTGGGCAGTTCTGCTATAAATTGACTGGAAAGTGCTAATTAACCCCTCTTCACATGTAGGTGGCAGTAAATGGAAGACATCTACTGGAATACAAGCACAGAATCCCTCTGAACAGGGTCGACACTTTTTCTATTTCTGGGAAAGTCAGGGTCCACGCTATCGGCTACATCCCAAACTCAGTGAGTGTGTTACCGTGTCTCGTTTAGTTTTGTACATGTGACTTTCTCCTGACTCGTCTGAATGTGTCTGCTCTCTCTTAGGCAATATATTCAGAATCAGGTGATCTGGTGAGTTTTTCCATATGCATCATCCTCTGAGCTCAGATATATTAGTGTCTGGTGTTGCCATCCTAGTTTTTTTTAATTGGTTTGAGTTTTGGACTTTGGTTATTCAGCAAGCTGCACTCAGACCATCTAAAGTACAGTTCTTACAACTTGTTTCAGCTTTTTTTGGTTATTTAGTCGTATCTTTAACTGCTACATCCTGTAAAATAAGATAATACACGTAATAAACAGCTTAAAAAATACAATATGATGAAATAAATGTATATTTAGAGTCTTTGGTCATTTCAGAGCCTCCCTTACAAAGGCAGTATACTTAAAGGACTGAGTCCAGGACGGCACATAACGATAAAAGGACAGGTCAGCTTGTATCCTCACAGGTAATGAAATGGATCCTAATCTAATAAAAGCAACCACAGCTGGGAGACGAATTAAAGGAAAAATCCTGGATGATCTAACGGTAGATTTGGGGTATTTAACGGCTCTACTTAACTTTAAAGGAGCTGACACTGATCATGTTTGTTCTATGATGACACATTTCTGTCATGGGAGCGGTGCCTTTCAGGTTGATGCCGTCTCCCTCTACAGGAAAGAAAAGGCCACTAGATCTGAGATTATGGACATAAACATCACGTTCACCGCCCACTGAGGCTGTTTATCACAGAAAAATGTTGGATTTTTCCTTTAATCCGTTTGTGGTTTGAAACTAATTCATTGTCAGAACTGGAAATTAAATGTAGTATTTACCTTTTAAATCCAGCTTTACGGTGAACCTCTGCAACAGCAAGTCAGAGAACATTGCTCTTCACTTGAACCCCCGCATGAAGTCCAGCGTGTTCATCAGGAACTCGTACTTGAGTGAATCCTGGGGTCAGGAGGAGCAGGAGCTGCCCTTTTTCCCCTTCTCATCAGGAGAATACTTTGAGGTAACCACCACCTTCACCATTTTCCACCTGTGTTGCTCCACTCGTGTTCAGTTTTGTTTCCTCGCTTTCTCCCAGATTCTCCTACTCTGTCAGCCGCATCAGTTCAAGCTGGCCGTAAACGGCTCACACTTGTTTGACTTCAGGCATCGGGTGCAGGACCTGAGCAGCATCGACCAGCTGGAGATCATGGGAGACCTGGAGCTCACTGATGTGAAGCTGTGGTAACTCAGGAGTTACCAGCAGTGCTGGTAGCGTGTCAGTGCTAAATTAGCTTAGCTACAGTGACCCAGATGATGCTGAACATGGAAGAATCTGTGCTGGTCAGTATTGGACTACATTTTAAGCTAACCTAGCACTGTCTCAGACACAAGGCCATGGACAGATGCTACCACGGATGAAATGATTATCTTTTCAGGCCTGACTTGAGGGTTGATGCATGACTGAAAGAGTAAGGCTGGGAGCCTCCGTGGCTGTTTACAGCTACAAGTTAAGGTCAAATCTTTAGTGCAATTCTGCTGTGATTCAGCCTGTATATGTTTAACTGAATATATATATTTTATTTATCTCTTATGGCTTTTATGTCAAAGTCAGTAAACTCAATGAATGAACTGATACTCAATACTGGTGTACAGCCCAATGGTTCAGATAATTTCTCATTTTTACACCATGGTTTGTATAAAAATACAAAGTGTTCATTCCTTTACATTTTCATACACTGAAACTAGCAAATCCTCCTGGTGTGATGAATCATGAAGTGGAGCAGCAGAATCTACACACATTTTAGTCCTTATAAAACCCAAGATGAAATGTTTGAGTACAATCCACCATCTATAAACACTTCATACATTCAGAAATCAGTCTAGTAAATGTAAAAAATAAAGAAATCTGCTTTTTTTGGCTGTAAAGAAAACTGGAAAGTATCTTTCATGTAACATACTTTATTTAATAAATGAATGTGTTCTTGATTTGTGTTAATGTCTGCTTTAAACCCGGATAGTACAGTGCAGTGGTTTAGCTGCAGTACCTCTGCTCCACCACAAGGTGGTAGAAGTGAATTAATCTGTTTTTAATCAGTCTCTTACCTTACAGATACACCTATACATGTTACTTTCAATAGAAATGACAGGAAACTACTTCTTTTTGTATATTATTGTTCTGAGATATTACCAGGACTTCTGTGAGGATCATTGGGACACTAGACTGCTTTGGAGAAGTCTCAAAATATTCATCAGACAGGCTTGTTTTTAATGTTCAATGACCAAAGGCAGCAAGTCACAAGATAAACCTTAAGAAATATTCTCACCACATGATTCACACATTCCTTCAATATGAATCCACTGAGTCTGATTTAAAAAGTTTGTGTTTTATTAATATCCACAGGAAATAAAATTTCTAAGAGTTGTAGTAACCATCAGTACAACAGTCTTTTGTTTTTACATAGAAAAGCAGGATGATATGCAACATGAAGACATGAACCATTGCACTGCTGACAATGTCCAAGACAAAAAAAAACCCAAACAACAACAGATCCAGTTAGGAACAGCCAAACCAGACCCAGTCTGGTTAAAAAAACTCTGCCAGACTTTCCACTGAATGTCATGGACTCAAAATGTTAGTTTTTGCTCAAAATGGCTTGTAGACACATGTCACTTTGAAAAAGGCACGCTCCCCCATCACCCACCCACAGTTTCCAAAAGCTCACTGCTTATTTTCCCTTGAAGTTTAAGAAAAAGAACAAAGTGTATGTCTCAGTTGTCGTACATACAACTGGAACAAAGTCCTCAGTTCCAGCAGACAGGTTTGGCAACATATTGGCTGAGGACAACTGGTTTTTACTTCAGTCTGGTTTTTCCCATGTGGTTTAGCAGCTGCAGCCTGTAAGCTGATCCAAAGGTGGCACAGGAGAATTTAATGTCTTCAGATGAGGTGGATAGGTAGGGTTTTTTATCCCATAGTCAGACAGAGCTGAGCTTCACCAGTCCCCTTACAGAGTCCTCGTGTAGAGAGTCTTGACTGACTGGGTTGTAGAAACCAGGCTGCATGGTGTGGCTTTGGCCCACTGGGCTGCCGCAGTGAAGCATACCAGGTGGCGATGGCATTTCCTCTGGTGTGAGGAAGTGGTGATGGGCCACTTGCTCCTGGAGGGGATGGGTATGGTTGTGCGTGTGGATGCGTCCGTGCATTGGCAGCATGTCTGTAACTTCGTGGCAGCTGAGGCTGGGGGTGGATGTCGGAGGGGTGGGCTGACTGAGTGGTATCGAAGTGCATTGGCCACCCAGAGTGAGTGAGGCACGTCCGGGTAGAGACGATCCGTTTTCGGGGGAGGCCGTTAGGATGACGGGCTCGCTGGTCTGCTGCTGGAGGAGGGGGGTGGCGGCAGCCTGTAAAACGAATTTTGTGCTCTGAATGCACTGGTCTTGGTCACACTGAGAGAAAGCAGCAGGAGAAGGAGCACGACACGGGAGGGGAGATGGAAAATACAGCAAGAGAATGCGAGATGGGAAGGAGGTGGATTGAGGTGAGCATCAAAAATTAGAAAAGAAACAAATAATAATAAGAGTAGAGGATGTAAAGACAACAAAGAAGGGGTAAGTGATTGGACGAGAGAAAATGAGAAATAGATGTTAGTCCCCGTGTTAAAACAGAACCAGCACCAACCCATAAGTTTGCTCCAGTAGAAGCTACATTGTAGTCACTCAGCAAAGCTAAAAACAAGGCTGTTACATCACTGTTTCATGACCTATTGATCTGTATTGCATTGCTTTAGAGTGGAAATCAAACATCTCAAACTGAAACGGGGTAACTGGGTTAGGACACTGTGAGCTGTAGAACCATACATCGACTAGAGGGAGATTAGCCTGGATCCCATTAACCCAACATCACCAGAAAAGTATGAAAGTGACAGGAATCAAGTACTGACATGACCCCTTCCACCCCAAAGCGCTCCTATGGTGGCAGATATGTGGACTTGGCTTCTCACCTTTCTGTCTCAATGTCACTGACCTAAAAAGGAGATTACAAATGTGTCTTAAACAGAAGTTGAGCTACCTTTGTCAGTGGAAGAGATGAAATCAATCCTCTTTAAGTGAACAAAAAGGAAAAAACCCTTGCTACTATCTGCAGAATCCATTAGATAGTAAACAGACATCACTTCATACTTCTCTTTTATACTTTATGGCCCACTTGTGCTTTAAAACATGAGCTAAACTGACTCAACAGCCTCCACCACCTACAGCAGAGTGAGGAACAATAGATCATCCTCAGAAAAGAGAGGAAGGGATGTTTCCGCCATGTGGTGATGACACAACAAGCAGAAAGATGACTAAATTCCACTTGTATTTACATTTTATACATATTCTTAGCCTTATAGCTAATAATAATACAATAGCAGACAATTACCATGTAAGAAAAACAAGAGAACAAGTGATAAAGGCTATTTATATATGATATTTGTGATCCAAACGTGAGGAAAAAGTTAAAACTCATTTTTCTGATGATTCATTAGAATAAAATAACTAAACAAAAACTAAGTGATGTAGCTGGGGGAAGTGAAGAGTGGGTGGTGAAACTGTGGGCTGTCAGGCTCCCATCACTCACTGTACCATGATCAGGAAGGAAAGGGCAGATATCACACCACACTGTGGGTGTGAGAGGAAGCGGAAGAAACCGAGGAAGTGGGAAGGACCAATATAAAAGTATTTACATGGCTGAATGTATCACAACAAATAAAACAGATTTTTTCAGTAAATTAGTGTTGTGTTTTTCATGAAGATGCTTTTTGTGTTATTAAATGACTTGTTTCACTGTTTTTCTGCACACACAATAAAGGAGATGAATGGAACAAGGCTGCAACAACAACATGATAAAAGCACTGATTCATCTGACATTTAGGTATTCCTCATTCATAGCTTAATGCAACACACTGCAGAAAACAGTGAAAATGCACATCTTGATCAGGATTTCAGTCCAACATCTGAAAATAAAAGCTGATGTTATTAATTAAAAATGCGGTATACTCGAACACTCATCCATCTGCACAAACTGATCCTTTAACTGAGGAGAAATATGATGACGAGTGTCAGACAAAGACATACTTACATCCCCCACCGAGTCAAATCCAAGGCTTTGTTATCAAGGTGTAACATGACTTTATATTGCGCGCTGTTTCCATGGCAACAGCCTAAAAGGATTCTGCATACCAGGCTGTCGATTTAAGCCTCATCACAGACTGAACACATCATAAGAAAGCAGCAGCTTTCATCGTCTCTACTATCAGCGGAAACATCTCAGCGGTGAGCTAAAAACAGAAGCTTTGAATGCTAAAGACACAAATGTGATTTACACGTCGCAGTACGTACAGCGTGGCTAAATACAGACAACCGGCCTGCCATCAGTACAAGAGGACGGCTACAAGCTAATCGTGACAACCGTAGCAAACAGATGGTAGTTATTCCTGAAGGTGCTAACGTAGGGGAATGTTCTTACGGGTTTCCACCTGATACAACTGGACATGGAGACAGATGACATTCATTTTTGACATCTCAGAACGAGCATGACGTGTTTGTGGGGGATCACAGGCACACAGGAAGGCTAACAGTGACCTGTGTAAGAAGGGTTTAAATCTAACGTCTAATGTGTGAAGTAAACACTGAACAACAGAGGCTGCAGCTCACACAGAGACACTGCCATTAGTGTGGTGTCCTTATAACACAACTATTCTCTCTTGGATTGGGACACAACAGGAAAATTTGAGTTAAAACCCCTTTTAGACTCAAACAGACCACCCTTGTACACCCTTGTTTGTACACATTCTTTCTTTGGTTGATTGCAATGTAACACAAATCATTTATTCTACAGTTCCTGTAGAGAAGCAAAAGAAAAACTAAAGTATCTGCTACATCCTCAGCCCCTGCATGCAGAAATAATCATTTCATTTCGAGGCTACGTGAAGGGACATGCACACCCGACAACATTGCTGACTTGCTCATTGCAATCCAGATCAATGCCATCAAGAAGTGATAAAACATTGAGTGAATTTACATCCCTGAACCAAATATATGATTCATGTGACTTTGCAGGATGCTAGAAAACAAGTGAAACTGTTGATTGTAAATATATCTGGGTTCTACTCTCAGACACGAGGACAAGTTATTAAGAGTCGGTAAAAACAACAACAATACCAGTTTATGTTTACCAAAGGAACCATGAACAAATACACACAATTCCCATAAAGTCTTTAAAGTGACACAATCTGGTTGAGTTTGTGTTGCTGACGTGAACAGAAGAACATCTGTGAGACAGACTGCTGTGAAAGATGCTTCATCACTGTGGGAACCTGCTGGAGTTACAGGATGAACTGAGGTGACACTCAGTCTAACAGCACGGCAGCAAGTCCACCATCTTAAAACATGACCTCCAGGTCTTTTATAAAATACAAACCAAGCATCCCTGCTCTGACTTTCTGTAATTTGTGGAAAAATACTAAATATTTCGACCAGAAGTAATGAAGAATGATTTTAAATGTACTTCAATTAAATGTATATACATTTATTTCTATCTTTTGATACCAGCAATATTTAAAGTAAATAAAAGCTGCATAGTTATGGGATTAGCAGTTTTCAGATCTCATATCATAAAGTTTAGACATTGTTTGCAAGCTGTAAATATGGCATTACAACAACAATATCATATTTACAGCTTTGAAAATGTTTACTTAGAAACAAGAGACGGTTTAAATCTGAAACTGCTGCATTCCTCATATGTGCAGCTGGACTTATGAAAAATACAAATTCAAGGAGAGATTCAAACTTCACCTTCAAAATACTTTTCAAGGTTTCAAATCTTATTTTGAAACTTGCTAAACTTTATTTCAGGTTTTCAACACTGACTTGCAAATCAGATCATGTTCAGTTTCAGCTTGTAGCAGGATTTTATGCCCATGAGTCAACTGGGATTAGCTCCAGCCCCCTAAGCGACCCCATTCAGGGAGAAGCAGTACAAGGTGGATGGATAGTTCACAATGAATAGGTTGTGCATTATAACTCAACGATGTGCAACTCTGTTCCTCGAGGGCCGCAGTCCTTAAAGTGTCGGGAGTTTGCTGCAACACACCTGACATACATCAGACTTTTTAGCAGACTTATGCAGCGCTGAGCATCAAACTCTGCACAAGTTTGCTAATTATCCACTGATCTGAGTCAGATGTGTTGCAGGACTGTGGCCCTCGAGGCCCGGAGTTGCCCATCCCCGTTATAACTTATGGAAAAACAGACGGAAAGGCTACAGGACCTTCTACAAGGTAGGACTGGAAACAGTAAAAAAAAACATCCAGTCCTTTTGCAGAAAAGCTGCACAAAAAATACCGAAGCAGTAAAAATTAATAAAAAAAACAACTTAATAGAAATTTAATGTAGTTTCTTCTTCAGACCATTTCCCAGTGGAAAAAAACAACCTCATGGTGAATCAACCATGTTTACACGTCACTATAATAAACATTTACATTACGCTGTGACTTTACCTTAAACATGTTAAACATGTTGTTATCCTGCAGGTAGTGGAACACATTAATTCTTTATTTTTATGTTTACAGGCCGTGAAAAGTCCTTCACAGTGACACCTTGGTCTTTTTTTTCCATAAGCGATGAAACCAGACAAGCATGATTTAATCTGTTTGGAGGAAATAACTCTTCTGTATCTTCTCACTAACACAGATAAAGCAACATAAGCCCCAACAGGTGGATGTTGCTGATCTCCTAGTAGAGTTCACACACTGTCTTTTCTAGAAAGCCACGAATCTTCAGGATTAGATAAATAATTGTGGGTTTCATACCACAACTAATCATGGCATCCTATTCTTGACAACAGGAAAGAAGATTAATATACAACTTCAAAAAAAGAAAACAAAAGTTTCTGGATAGGAGGAAATCCTAGAAGAAGCAAAACGTTATTCACTTTAATAAACATCACTTCAGAATCTTACCATGTGGCTTTGTTGCGACTGGGTGGCACCGTACATAGGGATGCCATTGGTTGGTGGTGCCAGCTGTGGTGTGTCTGATTGGATAAAGCCCCGTCTATCGATGAGACTAATGAGAGCAAAGAATGGACAAAGAAGTTGTTTGTTAGGATGGGTTCACGAACCCACACTTCCCATTTCGCCTACCAACAACACGCTAACACACACTTCCAGGTCAGATCAGGTTTACTGCAAGGAGGGAATTAAAATAGCTTAAATGACCTTGTATCACTGTAAATATTTGGTGCAGTGTTTTGTGCACAAACCCTATAATTCAACGCTTGACCAGGAAGGAGATATAGTGATTGCAGACACTCATATTTCCACTCACACAAACCCATAAAAATCACAAGTTAGTAATAAATCACTGCGGCTCTGCAGTGGGGCAGCAGAGTGAATCATTGTTTCTGTCCCATCTTAAAAGCTGCAGAGCCCTGACGCAGCTGGTTGGACAACAACCTGCTGAACTCTAGTATGCATATGCACACGCCAGAGCTCATGGGATGCCATTTATCAGCCTGATAGGGGTTGATCAGATACTGAGCAACCTCTACCACATGCAAAGAACCAGCTGAGATGTTAAACAGTATAAAGAGGCTAATCATTTAACAGAGTACTGAATGTGAACTCTGGCAGAACTGAGTTGAAGTTGGTTCATAGAATAAGAGAAATGAAGGAATCTGGAGCTTCCAGTTTTGTTTTCAGAGGCTACAGATGAAGTTAGTGGGACACAAATGAGAAAACACGCATTTGAAATAGGAGTTGGGATGAAATGCAGAAAGCTTTTGTCTGTGTATGCATGTGAAAGGCTGTGCTTGCTTGGACTGCGGGTGAAGTGAAACATTCCTTTATTACTGGTGGATCCAGCTGTGCAATGCCTGTGGCCACAAACACACACACACAAACATGTCCAGATGGCAGCCACCTGTGCACTGAGGACTCTCTTCACCACCCACTGGAATCATTACTGCAGATTTATGGATTGTGATGGCCAGAGCGGAGCACAGCCAAATGCCATAATAAGAGTAGCTAAAAACCTTTCATTATGGCTTTTCTTTCTTTACATAAATGTAAGCATATCTATGGTTATGTAGGAAAGAAACAGAAAACACTGAGTGCATTTCTAATATCTTTCTTTTAACAACGTGCCAACCTACAGGCAAAAGTTCATGCTGTGAGTTTGAAGAACAGATATATATGATGTCCTGACGTCAGCTCAAGTGTATCTTAAAACACTTATAGTGGCCAGAAAAGATAACAGTACATACTCGCTATTGGTTCAGAAGGAACCCGTTTTGAGCCAAAATAGAGGAAGGAAAAAGTCAGGATCTACAGTTTTTATCATATAAAACAGGTTTGCCATAAGACAAAGTGGGGAAAGAGAATTTGCAACATTTACTGGGATTAACAATCACGTGGACACTGTAATGTGGCTGTGACAGCTGGCCTGTAAGCGAGCAGAACAAGAATTTCATCTAATATACACTACCAGCCAAAAGTTTGGACACACTGTCCCAATAAATCCAACAGGAAAGTGTGTCCAAACTTTTGACTGGTGCTGTATCTAGCCAACTTTGATTTGGCTAAATGAGTTGAAATGCTTCACACTGGCAGTGTTTTAGCTATGTTTAGAAAAAGCCTGTGGGCAGGCTCCTTTATCAAACAAAGTCTCAACTAAGTTTTATTTTTGCCTTTGGACAAAACTGCTAATATGAAAAGGACTGAGGTTTTTCTCAGCACAGTAAAGGGATATTACGGCATCATCGGGACATCTAGGAATGAGTAAACAACCTCATAAAAACACACATACCTCGGTGGCAGAGGTCCACACAGCGCTGCACAGCAGTTGGTGAATATATTTCCATAGCTGTATGGGTTATAATTGTCTTTCCCTCGTTTAGAAGACCATGAACCTTTTATCTGGAGCAAAAAGCACAACATTAGGAATTATCTTTGGTATCATGGTTAACATATGAAGACTGCTGCTTGTTATGAAACTCTTACATACAGACTAAACCACATGTTTGGTGATATTAGCACTTATTTTTATTAGTAATGTGTAGGGAAGCAGGATTAAGAGTGTGGAATTTGCATTAAGCTTGAATAAAACTTAATTTCATATGATTAAAAAGATAACAGAGAACCAGGCCTCACATTACAAATCTGTCCCCCCTGAACAAGGTGAACAAAACATTTTATCTGGAGCTGTTTGATACAGATCAATCAATCGGGTTGTGGCTTCAGTCTAGCAAATGATTTTTAGTGCAAGACCCCCGTTGCAGATCAATGTGTGAACACATTGACTTCAAATGTCTCAAATACATGAGAAACATGATGTCATGTGAACAATTCAGCAATCCAACGAAGCTGAAAACCATGTAGTCTGAGTATGGCTTAAGAACATAAAGGGTTCACTGAGATCTACATTAATACTCACATCTTCATTAGTGGTCTGGTTAGAGCTGATCAAGTAAGTATGGAAGCCTGAGAGACCCACTATGGACCAGACAGAGAAGAAACACACCACAACCTCCAGCACAGTGACACAAACACGTTAAGGATGAACTTTTCTCATTAAAGTGACAGAAAATAATGTCTTTTATTTACTGCTATCTATATTTAAAACACACAGAGACAACAGAGTGAGATGGAGTCGGTATGATAGGAAACTAAATGTAGCATATTGACCTACAGCCTGAGGGCTGTCCTCATCGTGCCAATACTTCCTAGTTATCGGTCCAGTTGGCTTGGACTGTGAGACACTCGTTATTTTCTCTACTGCACAGCATAAAACACACCATCTTAAGATAAATCATCCAGATTATTATCACCATCAAAAGGACAGCTTCTACGAGAGCCACATTTAAAAAAAATGTCACAAATACTCAGAAAATATGCAGTAATTATTCCCTGTAAACATTAAAGCGACTAATTCCGTTAGTCTGTAAAATGTACTTCAGAGAATAATCAATTCCTCTCATTCCTCTCAAGCAAGTAGGAAATCTGTCACGATTCTAGTTTAAAAGACATTAAAGTAGTCTTAACTGCAACGCTTCTTTCTTAAAGTCCTGTAGGACACGGGATGTTATCATTTTCTCTATTTCACCCAGAGACAAAGACATGGGACAAAAGTTGGACAGACTCTGAGCTTCCTTTGTGGCGATGAACTTTGAGTCGATTCCTTTTAATTCAGAATCAGCTCAGCAACTTGGATCAGATGCTTCTAATATTTCAAAAGACATCTAAATATTTTGAAGCACTGTACTTTATAGGCTGCCATAAATAGTGTTTTATTGTTCTTTTTGATTAAAAGATTAAAAAATACTCAAGCTCAGCTTTCTCTACCGAACCGTCCATGAAACAGCCTGCAGTAGGCAGAATTTTAATCATGATGTGTATGACTTACACCTAAAAGCTGAGCTGAAACTCAACTTTCTGCACTAACATAACAAAGCATACGAGTTGAGAGAGTTTACCACATTCTAAGTGATTATCTCTGGAGTCCTGTTGAGTCAACAAGCTGTCCTATGATGGTTTTGTAATGACTTAAGCTTAAAAGCTTCCAAAATACTCATTGACCGATCTGTGATCATAACAAATCTCTCATTTGACATCTCCAGAAGGGCAGAGCAAAGTTACAGCCAGATGAAATCAAAGTGTGGCATCAAGTGACAGCAGCAGAGCAGGTTTTACTCCCAGAACAATGTCATCTGCTTTCACATATAGATAAAGCTTATAATAATTCCAAGATGCAACAATCTTGATATATACAATAATACACTCTTAAAAATCATCCTATTTAATTATAAAAAGCAGCAAGTTTTGTGAAGGATATCTGGCAGGACTGTCTTTAAGTGCACTGAGGAACCCATGCTGGTGTGAGCCTGTGAAAAGAGAAATAGTGTCATTGTACAGCCATACGTTTTTTTAGACACAAAATTATATAAAATTATGAATATACCATAAAAGAAAGGGACCAGAATCAGCAGTTCTAAAAAAAAAAACTTTAACTAATTACACAGACTGTAAATTATTATGCGATTACAACTCATCTTACAATGGCTAATTGTTGCTTTACCTTAAAATTCCCATTTGTGGTGCGAATTCAACCAGAGGAAAAGTGTTGTTGTTGGCTAACTCTACAGCCTAAATTCCCCCGCAGCAAACATTTACTGTTTGGCCAGAAAGCTTCTTAATTGTCAACAAGATGACCAGAGTTAAATCATTCAGTCACTTCATTTGATGTTCTTGTTCAACCTTTAAGTGTGATTTCTGGAAGGTCAGAAGTGGGTAAAAAACTACTAATTTAGTGCTGGACAGCTGGATGAAAGAAAGTCATATTTACAAAAAAAAACAACAAAAACAAAACATATTGATCAATACAGATGATTATCTAAACATTTTAAACATATTTTAAGCGCAGCCCTGGTCATTTTATGCTATTGCATAATAGAGATGTGAATCTTCACTGGCCTCACAATGATACTTCCATTCAATTGAACAAAGCATCAATATGTGCATCCTCAATTTTTTGTTGCTGCACACTTTCTTCATCAATGCATACCAGCACTCAGATAATTATGGTCTCCCTGTGTATTTCTAATTATAATCAGAAATCAATCTTAATGTCCTGATATTAACAAACATTATAAACACGTACATATTTATGTTATTTTCAACCATCATTTAATTTTATTGTTCCATTACCAGAAAAATAAAAAAGCAGCTCTCCAGGGGTATGGTGAATGTTTTGTCCCTTCAGTCTTTCCATAGTCCGTTCAGAAGTTCAGATGGTTTTCACGTTATCGTTTCTGATTTCTTCAAAGTGTTCTAGTCAATTTGTAATTGAACATAGATCATTTTGGCAGATTAAAATTTTATTGAGTTGAGTTATATTTTATTTTTTTAATTAAAATGTAATTTAAAAAATTTTTTAATTAATTTTTTAAAAAAATCTTTTATTAGTTCATGCACCCTAACTGCTGGCCTACCAATGGAATTTTCCTTTGATGCTTGCTTCAAGGTATCTTATAGCTTTTATACATTTAGATGTGCAGCCCTACGTGATTTCACTGAGACAATGAATGTATTTCCTGTAGGACACTGATGTATTTTATTGTATACCTACTTAGGTTTACTAATTAAATGTTTTAAGACTGATTCCTTCTTAGATCTTTCTTGGGAAACGTATCTGGTGAGCTCTTGCAGTAGGCTGGATCACAGCACAAAAAGGCAAGCCTTGATAGAATACGTAACATTATTATTATTGATTGTTTGGTTGCTGCAATGCAGATTGCCAACCCCTGCATCTTGATGCATCATAAAAATGATTTAAACCTTTACCCCATCTCTTCTTACAGGACATGTTTTGCAATACACATGCTCTTTGTTGTGGTTTGGGAGGGACAGGGGCTGGATTTGCATTTGTAATTGGTTGGTAAGAAGTAATAACTGTAGTATTAAGCCACATGATAGTGTATAATGAAAAAGAAAGGGAAGGTGTGCTTGTTTTTGCACCCTTAGACTAGATGGATGGAGCCACCCAGTAGAAGCTCGTTGGGCGGTTTTTGTAGTGTCACACATGCAGTCACTCCTGGGTAAATGCAAGAATGGGCAAAGAGTTGGTGCTTAGAGGGGGGCTGTGAGCGTGTGGGTGGATAAGTGATGTCTTTCAACCTCTGAGCTGAATGTAGCTAAGAGCTAACTAGGACAGGAGCTAACCTGCTAACGGAGGTAGGTGTGCTAAAGCTAAGGCGCAGTGTTAGTCGGCTAAAAAGCCGTGTGCTACACTCTACCTTTCAATAAAAAGAATACGCCCCAAAAATGGCAGAATTCAAAATTAAATAACGGGTGACTTATATAAAAATTTAACCCCCTCATAGTTGTCATGAGGGTATACTCAACCTTGAACCAGAGCCCCCAGTAGATAAGGGATTTCCCCCATAGGCCTCACAGCATGTACATGTATTGTAAAAAACCTTTGATGATTATCTCACAGGATAATTAAAATATAACATAGAAATAAACAATAAATATAATACATTTTAAAATAATATAAATTATTTTAAAATTTATAATAATATAAATAATATATATATATATATAAATAAAATATAACTTTCTTTCCTTAACACATTGTAAAAATGCAAAGAAAAATGGCCAAATTACAAAGTGTTTTCATCGGGTTGTTCAATGGCTCTTATTTCCTGAGCCATAGTTCCCTTTAGAAACTAATCTATTGATCCTAATGTAATAAGTATCTGCTAAAACATAATTAAGCTATCTAGAAAGAAAGAATCAGATTTCTTGATGCCATTAGAAATTCATTCTGTTTAGGTCAGATTGGACCAATCTGCTCCAACAAGAAGTGTTTTTGTTGTTATAAGTGGAGAATGTAAATAAAGCTACTGCTGCATTAAAAAAAAGACAGCAACTAAAAGCACATTGATCATCAAGCTCAACCAATATTTCTGTCCTGACCCACTGACTATAATTTGAACATGCACACATGCATGAACTGGGAGTTGAGTGGTCCGCCGTCTGCTCCCAGCTGGAAACATGGCAATGAGCCTGATCTCTGCAGCTTTTCACACCGCCTACTTACAACCTGCTGGCTCAAACCCACCAAGAACACAGCCACAAGGACTGTGTATCAGTATCATGCCTGACAGCACGAGGCCTCTTTCTCTTAACCACTTACGTAGAATGATGTGTGTGATGACAAAGGCGAAGATGAAGATAGTGAGGAAGGAAAGGGAGAGAATGAACATGTAGAAGAAGCGGTAGTTTCTCCTTCCCACGCAGTTCCCCACCCATGGACAGTGGTGGTCAAAACGCTCTGCATAAACAGAAAGACAGGTTGGATGTAACAACAAATTAATTCCACCATTATTACTTAATTATTATGTTTACTGGCATTTCTAATATCAGGAACATTATAACAAAAGAACAGGACAGATCCTTTAACTACTTTAAATAAAACTTTAGTTTCACACGCTCAGCATTTTTTAAAAATCAATATGTTTTAGATTCATTTACCCCTATTCTTCCCCTTTTTTATGACCTTTATGAATGTTCCCAGTGCTGTTTGAAGCTCTTTCACCTCCCACTGGACCAAACTTTCCAGCAGTTCTTCTGTTGTATAATCACTCCATCGGTCTCTAAGCAGGAGCAAGTCCCAAGTCCAAAAACTTCGTCTGTTTTTGAGTCTGTCTAAAATCATTCAGCACACTGAACTAAAGGATATGAAGATATGAAGACTTTTTGTCATCTTACCAGAGGTGCTGCATAGACACTCATAATAAAGAGAAAAAAAGTTTCTCTTTTAAATATTACATCCATTCTTATCTATGGAATATTGATGTTGTTTATTATATTCATATTTGCTCTCATTAAACATTTATAGTGAAGTAAATTTCACATTTAGTGAATACACAGTCAGGTTATACTGACTGAGAAATTTTTTTTATTTAGCCAAAGTCCAGCAGTCAATCAGGTTTTTATTGATTCTGGGATAAATAAAACATGAGATGCTTAAAACATATGGTTATTTCAGTAACAAATACAAACTGAGAATGTGGGAAATTAGGGGAAAAAGGAAAGCGTCCCTCTGGATCTTGTGACAACAATGTAGAAATTTTTCACATGGTGCAAACTGGCTATTTATAAAAACCAGTAAATACAGACTGGCATGGTTGGAAAACTGCAATCTGTAAAGACTGAGAAGGTCAAACGAGCACAACAGACAAAAAGCTAATCAACATCCTTAGTGGAATACGTGTAACTCATCAGTGGATCACAATGAAACTACTTCCTCTCAAATATTTGACATACAATTTAAAGTAATCACCAGTGTAAATAAATCAGCTTCCACTGCTTGGTGTCGTGATTTCATGAGCATCACTCGGAGTGTGGACTATTTGCTGTGCACGGTTGTTTCTCCCTAATTAATTAATCAGAGCCATTATTAGCTTACTGAAGTGAAATGACCTGCTTTTGTCTCCACTGATCAATGCCTGATTGAAATATGTCTGGAAACTCGGGCCTCTAGTCAGAGGGAGGGGATAACCACAATAAGAGAAACCTGATTACAGAAGTCTCCAATGGTCATTAACAGGAAGTCACTAAAAACCCAAGAAGAGGAGAATAGACTTTCCTTGACATATTAAAATAGAAAGAATGTAGTTTTATCTTTATTTTCCAACAGTTTCACCATCCAAGATATTGTTATATACGTGTTAATATTTCTTTGATGCTTGCATAACATAATTACCACAAGCTTCATTTAACGTCCTGAAACCATGCCTATCAGAGAAAAGTAAACGACAACAAAAAGCATTAAAATGACCCAACAAATCAAACACCGCTTTCCAACCCTCGGCTCACACAAACATGTTCCAGTATTTATGATTATTTACAGTCAGACCAACTTATTCTACTGTATAAACAACAAAGAAATAACAGAGTGAAATGGTGCGTGTGTCATAATTCTGTGCTCTCATGAGCTTCTTCCATCACTCCTACGGGGATAACAGTCTTAATAAAAAGGATCCTACGCCCATAGCCACCAGGGAAGGCCTATCCATTCAGGCTTTCTGACTTATTTAAGAGCATGTTATCCCCCTGGCTTTTAAAGCACCACAGGCAGAAAGAACCATGAAACACATATTTTTTTTGTACCGACTGTGTGATCTCCAAATGTCACCCAGTTTATGGTTAATTCTGACCAATAAAGATAATAGAAACTAAAAAAGCTATTTGTAATGACATCACCTGAACGAAATAAAACAAAAGTGACTTAAGTGTTTAAGTTGTTGTCTTTAAAAGTTTTAGAAAGTGTTTTGTTATGTTGGTTTTATAAAGCACTAAATAATTTCTGATGCAAGCACACTATGTGAGCTCCTGGTGAAATGCTGAGGTAAATATTGTGTGTCTTCCTGACATAAACAAGGCCATTCTTGGCAATGCTGCTCAGAATGAAGAGTGTGTTCACAGATGTGCAGCTCCTCCCCATTTCTTCTTTAACAAATGCATTATAGATGCTGACTTTCTTCCTAATCAGCTCCTAATGCTTTTTAATTAAATGAAAAATATTTGATTTATCTGACTCCATGGGAGTCTTATGCTTTACCTCAGTAAACCTAAAACTCGTCCACAGAAAAAGGTTTTTATTTAGATTTTGTTTACATCTGCTTCTAAGGGACATTTGTGGAAAAAGTAGTGAATACACAGTATCATTGGTAATAGTTTTCAGTGTTCCTTAGCCAGTGTTTCTCAGTACTTCTGCTCTGCATGTACATGTTCCTACTCCAACACATCTTATTCAGACTCCTGAACGTCCTGATCGAGATCTTTGCAGCCTGTTAACAAACCATTCATTTCATTTGGGTGTGTTTACTACCTCTAAAACAAGCAGTACAGTGGCACTGGAGGACCAGGATTCAAACACACTGCCCATGCAATGCCTTCCACTAAATAATCATGTCTGTGTCCAAGGCAATGGCACATCATATAAGAATTATTGACAGATTTACCCCCTGCAGATGTTTCTCTGATTCTCCTAATCTTAAATCTATTTTTGACTATTGATGATGAAACTGCAGCCTTTACTATTTAACCATAAGTATAATAATTTTATGGTGGTAAATCATTTAATATATTTATATTTGGAAGTCGTCTGCTCCCTGAGACTGTGTTTTATAAGCCAAATAATGTTAATGACCTACAATAAACCCATTTAGTCATGAGCTGTAAGCATTACACAACTTCTCCAGTATTATGTTGCTCCTTGTTTTTAATTATAAAAAGAGGAAAAATATCAGTTCTTTTGAAAACTTTCTTTCACTAATATTATTAAATGTTTATACAATTTTTATATTTTATATTCACCACAGCATTCAAATGTTTCCCTTTTGGAACTGGGCATTAGACTATCCCAATGTTGGTTAGAGACTAATAGCTCAGATGAAAGGCTTTAAATGATTTTTAAGAAAAAGACAGCAGGAACAACATAGATTAATCAGAATTAAATCATTCCCACCCACCTGCAGGATCACAAGTTTAACTATGTGTCAGTTCTTCCTGTTTCAGTTCCTTCCCATCTGTGACATTTATCAAATATTATGTAAACATGATGTTAAAGCTAAAAAAATCATCTGGATTTTTACAGCTGGGCTACTTTTTTTTGTATATTAGGACTGGAAAAACCCGTGAAAGCATATCATGGACGTGCTGGTGTAAATCTACCAATTTGTTTTTTCATCCCATCTTTGAAGCAAGATATTTATCAAAGAGTGAGCCTCACCAGTTCCAACTCAGAATCTGATTATTCACCTAAAATGCAAACAAAATCCACCTTTAAGTAACAGCATTCATTGGCTGTTTGTGAAAATTGCTCTTCCATCTTATTGATAGCTTCTGTCTTGGTGTACATCTGCTGTCTGATCACAACCACCCATTTTTTCAGTGTTTAATACTTCCTCATCTTTGTCTCAAAGATGGTCATACAGCTTTGATTCTGACAGAGAAACAGATGTAGAGCTGTCTCTGAGCCCAAAACCTATAAACAATTTGTGTTTTCATATCTGCCTAGCTGTGCTCCTGACTTGAGGAATGTGGTTTCATGAACATAAAACTTTTCTCTAATCATTCCCTCTCTGGTACTTGTATGAATGCTGAATCATATGATGTGTACCAAATATTCCTTGCATGTCTGTATCAAATCTAAATAACATGTTCTCATAAACAGAGAAGAACTTCACAAAATCTGAGTGAGTGAATATAAGTGAACCCTGAACTAGACAGAAGTAGAGTAGACGTGTTGATAATTTAGATGCTAATGCTTCAAAATACCTAAATATCATAAACTACTCTCTGTAAAATAATGTAACTTACCCACACAGTTGTCACAGAGGCTGCAGTGGGAGGCACGTGGCGGCCTGAAGATTTTGCATGTGAAGCAATACTTCAGTTTGACTGTCTGGCCGTTGATGACCACCTCCTTGGTCCTGGGAGGAGGTCTGTAGCCTGTACCGCCATTGGCAACGTCTTAGGGAAATAAAAGAGAGAGGAAACAAAAAGAGAAGCATAAAAAGAACTGCATAGTTCCCATGCTAAAGAGATATAACTGATGCAATTGTGATGCCAATATTTCAGGGATAAAAAAACAGTTTTCCATCATGGAAAATGTATAAAATGCACACAAAGAGAATAATCTAATAAAAGCTACAAAAATGAGCATTAATACTTTTTTTTAATAGAAATGCAGTTAAAAAAAAACAGAAAATGAACGCCACTTATTACATTATTAAATTCTTCAAAAAAAGCCATTGCTTGGATTTGCAAAATTCACATTTAATATTTTACTATATTAAGATGCAAATCATATTTATACTCTAAATGAAACTAACAGCAGCAGATAGTCTGCTAATGTAAGTAAATGGAATACTAATGACTAGCTTATTGATAATGCATTACAATAAATATTGTGATGCTTTCAAAACATTTAGAGAAATTAGCAACCTGAAACAGGCTACTGTTGATAGGGCACACTGTAAGCCTGTAAGGCAATACATAAAACATTTTTACTTTTTATTGAACCAGCCCTGTGATGGACTGGCAACCTGTCCAGGATGTACCCTGCCTCTCCCCTAAATGATTGCTGGAATAAGGCTCCAGCTTCCCTGTGACCCTCAATTGGATTAAGCAGGTTTAGAAAATGACTAACTGATCCTTACCATATAGCAAAATTCCATAAATCAACTTACATGCAGTGAACGAGATCCAGTAACATAAATGTGAGCCTGTACATGAAGAAACTGGGTAAAGCTGAGCCAGTAAAATAGCTCGTTCCAAGCTTTATGTAAGAATAAGCTGAATCAGAAATAACATCTTTGTTGTACCCTTTACCTTCTTTGTATTAATGTTAACAACAGAGTCTGCAGAAGCAAGTTGAACTTAGGAAACAGAACCAAACATCTGTTAGATCAGGCCAAATTTATTAACAAAAAAAGGTCTGCTGTTGTACTGACTGCCACCAAGTTCAGGTATTATCATCATCTGTAATTCTGTATGCACTAAACACCACAATCCCCAGACTACAAAAAGAAAAGTAGAAGCAAGCTGCTCTGAATGGCTTTTGGTTAAATAAGAAGACAGCAATGACAGACTATATGGCAAAATGACAGCAATAACTGTGATTTTCAAGCCATTAAGGAAGAGCCTCCATCTTATCATTGCCCGACCTGCTTTAAACACTCGTACATGCTGAGGGTAGGAGATTGGTGTGTGTGTAGGAAGATAATTTTAAGATCATGTTGAAGCCTGCAGCATTGCCAACAGAGTGGTATGTGTGTGTGTGTGTGTGTGTGTGTGTGTGTGTGTGTGTGTGTGTGTGTGTGTGTGTGTGTGTGTGTGTGTGT
>JBAMHV010000021.1:7121299-7133518 GCA_037177535.1 Pseudomugil gertrudae | reverse complement strand
GTGTGTGTGTGTGTGTGTGTGTGTGTGTGTGTGTGTGTGTGTGTGTGTGTGTGTGTGTGTGTGTGTGTGTGTTAAGAACTGGGAGACTTGCGTGGGTGTTTGACATTTCTAAAGGAGAACAGAGGAAATGCAGCCAGTGAGTTCTCATCTATAGAATTTGTCCTTATTTTGTGATCAATGCCCACATAGTACTTTCTTTCTCCTCCATACTCATTCTGTCTGCACACTTAATGCAATAAAGAACTAATAATAAGGGGAGTAATTTGAAGGACTGCTCAGCTTCCAAAGTGTTAAACCAACAGGAGTTTTTGGGGAGGTGTGAGGTCATCATGACCCAGTAATATCTACAGTAAAATTAACTCCTGTTGAGCAGCTGAAGAGCTGTGATAGTCAGGTATACTGTGCTTCAGAATCATTAGAATAATCACTATTTGCTTTTATCTAACAGAATAAAAAGAAGATATTTTCATTAATATTAAAGAAAAAAAACTATACAAACTTTTTTTACTCAAGGGTAAAAATTCAATAGTGTAGAAAAAACGGATATAAGAACATGCATATCAATCCAAACATTGTATATAGAAATGTTTCACTGTATTGATAAAAGAAAGCCAAAATACTATGAGATGAATGTCAACTTATAAAAGTTTTTCAGTTGTAAATTAATGTTTGCAAAAAATTTCCAGCAAGAAAAAAAAACATTAAAGTTGATAAATGTGAAGAGAAACATCTGCATGGCTGTAAAAAAACTGTGCTTTGTGGAGAAAAACAAGTTAAATTTCTGCTCTCTGATTGGCCAGTTGTATTAGACACCATCCAATCAGACAGAAGTATAAAGATATGGACAAAATACACAACTTTAACTTCTTGTATGAAGTTTTGTGCTTTGTGTTGGTGGACAGGGTGTTTGCACAAGAACTTCTATTTATTTTCCACAAAGGCAAAACTTTTTCGCTACCACTCTTTTAGCATATCTACAAACTGACCTGTAAACATTAATTACAATCAAAAATCTGTGAGTTAACACATAATACAAATCACCACCTTAAATCTAACAACATAACATTAAATTAAGAAACAAGCATGAGAATACTAAACTATTGGAAAATGGGATAATCTACTTCTGTGCATACTGCACAATCACATTAGTTCAGCTTCAAATACTACTCTGTAAATATCACTATTTCTATTTATCTGCTGTGTGATGATACTCCAAGAACAGACCATCCACATTCACTTCACTGGATCACAGATGCCTGCAGTAAATTAGTGTGAAAGCGGGGGTGTCAAAGTAGCTTTTCTGCTCAACAAAGCCATTTGTACACTTAGCTATGCTGTCAGCCAAAGCTTAAGCCTTACATCGGTGTCTACAGGGAGATCCCCCCAGAGAGATAGGCCAGGTCTAAGAGCTTGAAGCTATAAAACAAGGCCAGGTTGACTGGGGAGTGATGTAACGGCTCACACACATATACACACACACACAGAGTACTCGCTAACACACACGCAAAGTTAAATGAGGGTTCAATGTCAGCCATACTGTGCACAGCTCTGCCTTGTGAAGTATAAAAAGAGACTAATTACTATCCTGTTGTGTTTGTGAAGAAAACAACAGCCTTTAGTTTTATGGATGAAAAGTTAAAAAGAAAAACGATGACATTTAGAATAAAGATGGAAAATGTAGGTCTGTTTAATGTTTAGCCATAGTGATGAATGACAGTAAGCCGTTACTGGGAGTTAAATTAGAGGTTCAGCATTACACAGTTATTAATAAGAATGCTTTATTTAGATTTAATGTAATGTTAGTCCTTTTTTTACAGAGGGTGAAAAACATTGTTGATTTATTGAGTTTGGTTTCTTTCTGCATCCAGTGGGGGAAACATATCTAATTAAATTAAATTATTCTGAATATTGAGTAATGTTCACCGTGTTTACTACATGAAATAGTAAAAATGGCATCAGTGTGGTGTTAATATGCATATTACATGTTCCACTCATAAGTTAACAGTGCTAAAAGCAGGTGTGTATACAGTCAGTGCAGACTGGATGGATCCACCCCATTTAGAGGTAGTTAGGAACCGTTTTGCCCCAATTGCCTAACAGTATTCTCAAATAGTGTTACTGGGTATCAAAGGGTATCAAAATATGAAAATATGAGCATCTTAAATGGATCTCTTGAAGACTTCTCACTTCTAATTTACCCTTCTTCAATTAGTCTCTGGCCTTTAGACAGAATTTAATATTTAATTCTGTACTTCATTTATTAATAAAATTACACAGTGTCGGTTAAGTGAACAATAACAAACAATCTAGGTCTGAATAACACGTTGCTAAATGTTTTTCATAGTTTACAATGAATCTAGGTTATGAAAACTTATGAAAAGAGAATAGGAATCCATCCGGGAGGTAGATGACAATGAAGAGGAAGGGATGTGAACTGGATGTGAAGAAAGCATTGCAGCTGCCTCACAATAAACATCTCATTAAAAGTGAGATGGCAGGAAGATAAGAGGGCATGGCAGAGAAATGTTATAAATCAAACATTTCTTATTATTGTACCACAATACTTTAACAACACTTTGCTTTTTAAGAATTTGCTTACATGGGTAACAAGTTCTAGCGTTGGGGAACTGATCACATACAGTTTAGGGGGATATCTGCAACCCGAACTGCACAAAATAAGGAAATTAGCATCCGGTAAACAAGCATAAAAACAACAATCCCATGTAGATTTAAAGACCCCGAAACTGCAAACAAATACAGGCAGAATAACAATCATTAACAGAGGACATTAAAGAAAACACTATAAGAGTGAATGTTTGCATTAAAGACTGAACAATCAGCACTAAATCCAGTAAAAAAAGAAGTTTCTTTTCCTCTTATTTCTCTGGTTCAGTCTGTTTCTGGTCCAGTAAAACAGCTCAGGAGTGACAGCTCTATTCTTGTGCTTTCCTATGTCACCATCCCCGGCTGCTCTCTCCTCCACTATAATTTCTCTTATCTCTGTCATACTTCATGTTTCTGTCACTGTACTTCAAAAAATAAGGATGATGTAGAAAAAATATTTTCCCTGAACCAATTTAAAATCCCTCTAAAAATGTGCTAATTGTAAGACGTATGGACGGATCAGATATCAAGTTTGATAATAAATAATGTTGGAGGCTTTCCAATCAGATATTGCAGCCAAGAAATTCAAGTTATGACTCACACTGACAGATTACAAGCAGCACCTGACAAATTTTAAGAAAATACTGCTGGGTAAGGTCAAGCTTCTTTATGAAGGTTAGTTACTGTTTTAGTTTAGCTGTATCTAAACTTAGTATCATCTGATTGTGATTTCCTAGCAGTTTCTCACACTCTCAGCTGGTTTTGTCAGGCATTTAAACATGAGATGTATAGAAGTTAGAATACCATGTATAAAAAAGTGGTTTTCTACTAATTAGTAATTACTAATCAGCAAATAACAACAAAGCCAATCATGAATGTGAGATGGGAAGACTGGCTCCACTGAACTGAGAGGAGAGGCAAGCGGTCAAAGCAATGGTTTAAGTACAGAACAGATTATTACTAAGGCAAACAGAAACACCGTATCCCATCATTCAAATGGCAAACTGTGTCTCTGATATGTCCGGTCACTGCGAGGGCATCTCTAGATAACATCGTAGAGTCACTGATATATTCCAGCTAATTTATTTATCTAATTTCATATCTAGAATTGGCGGTCAAGAGTAGGTCATAATCAATAGAGCTCTGTCAGCAGTATTATCTCTGATGATTAAATTGGTTCATGCTTATTATATTTACTGGTATTTAACTGGGCAATTTTAAGGAATAAATGTGCCAAAATGGAAGAAGTTTCTGGAACCTCCAACATGTTAAAAAAAAGTCTTACAATAAGAAGTCCTGTGCTTGCCTCATGTTACAATGTCAAAGCAAACTCAAAAATACAAGCTGACCTGTGATTGGTTTAAAATTCAACAAGCAAGAAAAGGAAGCTGTATCTAATTTGATTAAATTGGCTCTCCTTTTAGAGAGGCTCTGTCTCTCTGGTAATGAGCTGTGTACTTGAGTTTGGCATCCGAAATAAATTTCTCCAGAGTCCAAACAAAAGATGTCAGCAAAAATGCAATAGTGGGAAAACACTGATAAACCTTTTATGCTTTGTACGCTATACTGAGCTGTAATATTTAAAAAATACTAGTTTGTCACCAATCTATGTAGTAAAGATTGTTTTCTCCTAAAAATAAACTGCCATGTAGGTGAGTCTTGGTTTGTGTTTGTGTTAAATTTTCATTGTAAACCCAGAAGAAGAAAGCTGTAAATGTAATGGCATCCTATCCTGATGAATCATTCTTAAACACTTTAAGCTCTAAACTCCCCCAAGGTCAAGCTGTCTGCCCCCCAGCTTCAGAAAAACACACTGAGGCTGCTCAGACCAGCTAGCTTTGATCAGGTGAAAAGAGGAACACAAGCAGTTTTAGTCATCTCTCACTCTCATTACTGCTTCAGAGTCTTTTAGATTTGGATACTGGTAGCTGAAATGATGCCAGCCTGTCTAGTTCTGACATATTGGGTGAGCAAGCAGACATGCGTAGACATCAAATGCAGCACAATAATAAAAAATCTGCTCTTATTTCGATTTCAAGCAGAGATAAGCAGCATGCTGTGCTACTTTCCCCAACAACAAACTCTTTCTTCCCTTAATAGGTGTTCATTATTTTGCGTTTCCTGTGATTAGATGGTGAGATTTCATATCTCACATAGCATTATATCTCATACGTTTATTTCACATTTGCAAACACGTGCTACGTTTAGTTTTGTTTAAGAATACATTTCAAGCCTCCCATTCTAACCCGAAGCTGAAAGCCTTTGGCAATTAGAGATATTATGATCCAGGTATCAGTTTTCCCCTCTCAGATACAGGAATGTAAAACACTGATGTATCAGACTGCACAGACATCGTCAACAAATCAATGAGTGTGTGCTGAAAATGAGTCTTGTAGTGCTTTGCAAAGGAAATGCAATTAACTATTCATGAGTGTGCTGGGTCAGTAAATTCATGAATAAGTGTGTGATGTACATTAATGTATTGCATTTCATAAACAGACACATCACACCTACATTTATCCAGGAATGTAAACAGTAAATAGATCATTTTTTCTAATTAACCAGACCTGATTTAGCTTTTGTGTGGACTGTAATTCAGCACAGCCCTGATTGTGTGATGCTTTAGAATATAGTGTGAATCAGTGTGTTGTCTGAGTACATTGTTTTAGTTTTTTTTTGCATTTAATTTAGCTTTTTTAATGAGTTCATATCTTGGCTGTGCACCTGTGTTTTCTTGTACCTAGATGATAAAAGTATCATGATCTTGATGTTGAACACAAATGCAAATTCATTAAATCTATTTCTACAAGTAAATGCTGTAAATTAAAAAGCAGCAACGGACTGCTCTGAAACCAACAAACTGAATACCCGTCGTTAGTGTTATTACTGTCTGCAACGTTCATACAGACAGGGTTTAATAAAGAAATTGAGATAAAAGTGGAATAGAGCAGTCTCAGTCAGGATGAAACCTAGGAATGACTCATAAATCTGCAGGGAGGATGTGGAAATAAGGAACACAGGACAAGCATGTGTAGATATAAACTAAATATAAACAATGTATGAGCAGAAACTGATAAAGCAGTGATTAAACATGCATTTTAGACAAAGTGAGGCGAGGAGGGAGCCAGAAACAGAAATGGGAGCGCTTGGTGAGTTGGAACTTGGGTTGGGTTTGGATGATCAAGCAAACAGCTAGCAGATGTGTCACTAATTTCTTACTTGCGTCATACTGATAAACAGCACTGCATGCATCTGGACTGAGTATCCACAGACAGGCAAACAGCATGGAGACAACACTACTGCATCATGTCTGAAAGGACAACATAGCACTACTTTTGTTTAATAGATGAATGAAAGTCTGAACAGTAAACTCAATAACAGAGAAAAGAAGTCAAATACTTAATAAATAAATAACTAAATAATGCTGATTACATTCTTTTCCTTTTTAAATATTTGGGAAATCATCAAAGTGGTATTTATAATAATTAATAGAGAGGAATTTACTCTTACACATCCTCTGAAATTATGTCCAGTTCCATATAAACAGCATCTATTACTGACACATCTTGGCTCTAAGTCAGTCTTATTGTTATATCCAAGGTTAAATTAGACTAAAAGTGCTGCTTACACACACTGAATGTAAAGGGATTCCTGCAGTACTGACAGAAAGACAGGTTAAGAATAGCAAGCAGCAGAATGCAAAGCCTTTCTAGTTTTTTATCAACTGTGGGAAAAGGCAGCGAGCTTTGCCTTCCACTAAGTATTCCTGTATTTGTGTTTCTTAATTTGTTGTTTTTCTGCGTCTGTCCATGTAAGAGTATGTTCCTGCTGCCATTACAGACCAGGCTCTTTCACATGGAAGATAATGGGACCCATAATGGCACCAATGTTGAACAGTAAAGCAGTCTTAATGGCAGGGATGGATATGTATGTGGGTGTTATGAGAAGTAAACAAACAGTCCTACAGTAACTTCAAACAAGTTTAATTACCTTAATATTCATGAAGACATTTAATGGAAACTTAAAATGAAGCCTCCCCATAATGTTTCAGCCCAGTAATCAACTTTTTTAAATATGCATTTTTCTCAGAAGAGATTAAGATAAAATCTTTTATTTTTGTTTAGGAGTGCTGTTCCTTACTTTACTTCCCTACAAGGGAACATTTTTTATATGTATGAGATTTTTTAAGGGTAAATAGTTTGGAGTGTTTTTTTTAAACCCATGCAACATAAATGTCTTTCCCTGAATGCCTCCTCATATCTTATCAAGTAAACATTGACAGACGGATGAAGCCACGTGTACTCGGACTGCGAATATTGTCAGGATTGTATCAGGAGAGGTGATTATGTAGGTCTGTAAGTAGGATTAAGTTTACGGTTTAAGAACAGATATGACATACTTTACATGTAACTTGAAGCACTTTCCCAATTTTGCAAAGAGGATACGTGTATTTTAAAAGCAATTTATTTTATGTCTGCATCTCTCAGTAAAGTGCATAAAATTATATATCAGGTCTATACCAGATACTTATGTTCTCAGCAGATGAAAACACGTCTATAAATCTGGATCTGCAAGCAGGCAGAATAAGAAAACATGGAAATAAGCAACATCAGATGTAACACATCAAGCTACATGACACAATTACTGTAGTTGTATGTGTTCGTCTCACACAGCAAGAAATGATACCGTTAATATTTTAACATTATACTTAAACTTTGCATTACTTCTATATTCCCAGCAGCAGCAAAATCTACTGTAGAATTAAGTCCTAATGTGCTTATTAGTGACTAAACTGGCCAAGAAATTCTTCAATCTAATAGGGATGACATCTAGAGGCACCAAAAATAGAAAATACTTTAACAGCAGAGGATTTTGTTTCACAATGGGTTTCTAATTCAGCATATCATTTTAAAACCTGAACTTATAGACTCAGACACAGATAAACTTACCAAAACATGAAAACAATCATCTGTGAACAGGAGATTACAGTTTCAAAACAGCCAACTTTGACGCTTGAAAGTGTAAAGAACCGAAGCCAGTTTGGGGGCCGGGTGGGTATTTGGGTCAACATTATATTTTCATATTTTCATCCCCAAAACTGTTTATCCTCACATGTCAGTAACACGGTGCTTTTCATACACTTAGTCCACTGCTCCCACTCTCTCTACCTTTCCTCCGAAGGCTTTTAAGTCTCCTAATGAGATTAATTAAACCAGTCCAGAGTTTGTTTAATGAGGCTCTAATGGCCTGAAGCATGGAAAAAGACTACAGTTGGGAATTAGGAGCTTCACATTCCAAACAAGAAAAGGAAAAAAGTAGACTTTAAAAATAAAGTTTAGAAGGCAAAACATTTACGTAAAGGGGTGAAAATCCTGTTACATACAAGGAGGATGCAGAGGAGAAATGACAAAGCACATAGGGGAGAAAAAAGGATCCAACAATGAATACTGACTGGAGAAGACGAATTGTTAGTTACATCATCACCGACATGATGAAATTGTTGAACAATGGACTAATGCGGTGAGCGTACAACAACGTTTAACTGATAGATTACATCAGGAATTATTTTGTACCCCACTGTTGTCATCAATAACTTTCAGACTACGTCAGCGAACCTTAATAAACCCAAGAGTGGAGAAGCACGGAGCAGATGAATTACATCTAGTGACACCCTGGTTAGTGTACTGAAATGTTTCTTTAGCTACACAATAACACAATTACTTTCTTAAACATATTCCAGCAAGCCTCTGTCAAATATAACAGAATAATACATATAAATACTTACAGGCAAAATACTACAGCCTTTTCAGATGCGATACCTGGACTGTCTGTCTGCTGCCCTAAATGTCTGCTTATGAACAGTGACATAATCACAGCAAATCACATCCATCACTGTCTGAGAACCTGAGACATGCATGTAAAATAGTACAATGTAGGAAAAAAATGTAAGTAAAGTGGCTCAGAACTTCATACCATACATTTTTCTGTTGCTTCTCACTCATGGCAAGCTGTTGTCTGAGCTGGACCACTGGTGAGTCAGTTCATCCATATGAAGTGGCTCCTAATGCACCAACACTTTAACCTTTCACATCATAAATTTGATCCAATGCTCATAAATTTATGACCAAGTAATACATCAAATAGATGAATCTTGTAGAGGCTGAAGTGAAATAACTGAATCAAAAGCCATTTCTGTCAAAGCAGCACCAATATTATTTCAGCTGAGATGCTTGACAGCATCTTTAAAAGTAAATAGAAGCTGGATCCCCATTTCTTTGGTTTCATAAATAAACTCGGACACAGAGTTTTCACAGGTTCACAAAGAAGCCCATTATAGCAACCGTCTCCTTAAAAAGGAAGATGAATCAGAGGATTTTAACAGGGAAGAAAAAAGGCAGTACTCTGTCATGCACAGTAAAGGATTGGCTCACTTTTGTAATACTAAAATAGTACCAGGTAGGAAAAAATACATACTCACACAAAATAGAAAATTCAGTCAAAGGGATTTGGCAATACATTTATTTAATAGTCACAATGAATTTTTGTTCTTACCTATTTGCCGTTCCAGGTCTGCAGCCTCATCTGGGGAGGCCCTGGGAAGAACCCCAGGGTCACTGAAGCTGGTTCTCAGAAGGGTTCCCAGTACAAACAAAAACAGCACACCTCCTATGACTGGTATGATCGGGGTCAGCTGTTGTGCCAGGTATGGACAACTGGTAGGACAAAAGAAGTAACAAGGGAAAAACATCATCAACAACAACAAAAAAAACAACAATTAGTCAACAATTAATGGTTTTATGTAACGGCAAACAAGCTGCTACAATGACAGAAACAGTCCTGTTTGTTACGAGACTGTTTAAAACCATTAAACTTAAAAGAGTAGAGCAGATCCCAGTAAAATGTCCTTCAATAGGCCACAGAGGTGGCTGCAGCTTCTACCAGGAGCGCCCACCAGCAGAGTTTTAGTGGGAGTATCCACCATGCCACAGCAACTGAAGCTTCTGGCTGGCAGTCCCATCACCAGAACACATCGCTACCACCCATGGCTCCCAAGAAGAACTCACTAAACAAGTACCAAATTAACAACTATTATTAGAAATAAAAATATTATAATAGCAGATTATAAGGGAACAAAATACATGGAACAGCTTCATATGTATCATCAAAAGAGAACTTGTAGTCCAGGTAATCTGCAGTTTCTTGAACAAAAAAGACTCTGGCATCAGTGACATGCCTGCTAATGAGTTCATTTTTTATATATGTGACTCCAAATTTGGTCAAGTGTATAGTAAACCAATGGCAGAGAAAATGTGGAAAGCAAATTGATAAATATTGAAGGAATCCTATTAATAAGGCAAACAGATAAAAAACAAAAGATTAAACTATAAAAATCTGACGAGTAAGAATTAAAGTGACTGTAATAGACTGCTTATGTTCCAGGTGAATGAATCTTCTCTAAGACTTTTAAAAAATAAAATTAAATGAGCTAAAATTATATTCCATCTGTTACATTTGCTCTTGTTATTTTGTTATTGGAGAAACATAAATGTTTACCATGAATCGTTTGTTACTGTAAAAGGTGCAGATTGGGTACTTACTTCCATCACATAATTTAAATGTCTTGAAATTTTAATTTTACATTTTCATATCGTTGTCAAAGACTCCTATGATGATAAAAATTGTTGGACCTAAATTTCCCTTGTCCAGACACAAATCACCGTGGTCCCTTTCCATAGCCAGGCCTGGAGGTGGGGCACAAAAGCGAGGTCTGGTGGCCAAGCCTTTGTGCACGGGGCCTGGTCGAGCTCAGCCTAAAAGGGTTACACTGGGCATCCCTCCTTCGGTCTCACCACCCACAGAAGGAGCCATAGGGACCAGGTGCAGTGTGAACCGGCCGACAGCTGAGGGTGGGAACTCTGACCGTCTGATCCTTGGCTGCAGACACTGGCTCTAGGGCCGTGGAAAATCACCTCTCTGGCAGGGAAGGAGCCTGAACTCAGCTCAGAGCAATGACCCTTTTCTGGACTGCTTGGAGGGAATGTTTGAGAGCCCTTCCTCCAGGGAACATAAAGATGCATATGGGCTCTTAAACCAAGACATTTTTAGGCATCTACAAATGTGAGACTATTATGGGAAGCACATTAACATTTAAGAAAATACATCCAATAATAAAGACACTTATCCTGGTCTACAGTACAGTTTTACCCAATGTTGTGCCAATGTTTTTATAAATGTCTTATGGAGACAAAAGAGAAATATTTGTCTTTTCTTCTTTCAAGAACCCCCAGAAAACTCCAGAAAAATACAGCTGGTTATTACAGCAATCACATTTATCCCCAAAGGGATGGAAAAGAAACTGCAGGATCCCATTTTATGTATTTATTTTTTGCGTTTGTGGTTTTTCAAATTGATTTATGATCAGCAAAGGAGGCAATGCCACATAAGGATAACTAAATGAACATGTGGCAACCATATGCTCCACAATGATGCTAATGATTGCATTATAACACATTATAATGCTTACATGAAAAGACTACATGTCAAACGACTTGACACTGAAATGTTGGACAACTTGCATATTTGTCTGTCTCTATCATAAATCCTTTTTTTAAATCCATGTTTTATGGGTCGTCGATGAACCACATCACACTCACCGGCCTTCAGATGGTAACACTTTAGGAGGGCAGTTACATCCGCAGCTTTGTGCCAACACCAGTTAATCTGATGAAACAAGCCAAACTATATTTAGGCTTACCATGTTTGGTTCTGTCAGTGATACTGGCTGGATGTAATGTCATTTTTAACTAAAAGCTTTAACTCAATAACCATTTCTCAATCTTAACAAAAGTCAGTCAACATGCAGAAGAGACAACTTGCAACTGCACAAAGACCTCAAAATTAAACTTGTCCAACAGTCAAAGAAGCCAGTTTCAAAAGTCATGGATTATCTATATTGTATAGCAAGAGGTTAAAGCTAGAAAAATGTGCTATTCAAGAGAGGAAAACCCACCATATGGTACACTGGGGAGATACTGGGGTAACTAGGGAGTCTGGCTGATCTTTGCATTAGGAATAAAACAAAAAAAAACTGGGCTGTCTGAAAATTCATTGAGGAGCTTTAGACTAAACAACACTTTATATTACACTGAATTCTTTTGGTAAAAGCCCGTCCAAGGTCAGGAGACCAGTAGAGATTTTTTACTTTGATGTTGAGACCCTCATGTGTGTTTTTCTAACCCCCAATCAGAACCTCCACACTTCTGCTGGCACATGGATACTGAATTTAACACAGATGGTTACTTTTAGACCTTGTTATACTTTTGTCAGCATTGTGATCTTACTTAAGTACTGTCCCAACTCTGTATGTCTCTCTATGTAACCTTGGATTGGCTGTATTTGAATACTGATAGTTACAGTTAGTGGAATTAGTGGCGCTAGATAGTTACTTATAGCCACTTTTTGGTGATACTTACAATTAGTGACGCTAGTGCATTATTTTTCTGTTTATTGTAATTTTTATTGTTACAGTTAGTGGTGGATAGCTACATTTAGCCACTCTTATAATTAGCTTCTTTATTTTTCTGTTTATTTTTGTAATTTCTTTATTGTAATTTC
>JBAMHV010000021.1:7051548-7112853 GCA_037177535.1 Pseudomugil gertrudae | reverse complement strand
TCTTTCTGTTTCAATGTAAAGCGCTTTGAGCTGTCCTGTACATGAAAGGCGCTATATAAATAAACTTGCCTTGCCTAGAGATACTCTTGTGTTAATCATATGTTATGTTAGACATTTGCTATTAAAGCTCTTATTTTACATCTCTCTGTATTTTCTAGCAATTATCAGCTTTTTGGTAAGGCACACACAACCTAATCCCCATCTCTGAATAGAGCAGCACTGCAGCCTACCTTTCTGCTCCTAATCTTCTAAATCTAGAGAAAGGAACCATGACTGCTAAAATGTTTAGGTGCTTATCAACAGTAAGTAATGCAATATTCTTTTGGCACAGCACTGTTGTAAAGGTTATGTAGGCTATAATAAGGTTTCCCAACTCATTTATTATCTTCTCAGTTAATGTACTGTGTTTCTGAATAAACAATATTTCATAAAGTCTTTGCTCAGTGCCAGAATCCTCTCTGCCTAAATTAATGCTTCTGACACCAATACTGAAAACTTCTGTCATAAGAAATGTGCTTTTCAAACTACTTTAACACTATTCACACAGTAAAAATGTGCAACTTGCTTTAAAATAATCAATTCAAATGTTGGTTTGTAATTTTAATATGATCTTCTTATGAACCATACATTGCAACAGTTACCACTGAGGTGTGCCCTGGAAAAGCTAGAAAAGAGCTAGAAAAAAGCATTGTTTTGATTTTCTGCTGCTCGAGTGGAAATAAACAAGATGCCAGCAGATTTCTGATCATTAAGCCTGTTCTGAGAAAATAAAAACAGAAACAGAGACCAGTGGTTTAGTTATGCAAAGAGCTCAGTAACTTTGCATTATAAATGCATCTAAACCAAACTTCCTGAACGATTTCACAACCTTCTGAAAACAACTTTTACTGACATCTCATATTACTACATCTGAAAGAATTTACTCAAATCCAAAATTTACATTACTATTCAGAGACAGAAATACCATGTGAATACTCTGCATTTTTCTTTGTCTGCAGGAAAAAACTCTTCACACATGGATATGTCCTCTTTTCCACTAAAACATATTTCAAAACCTGTCATCTAGCCAACTGTGACGGAGATTGTTAGACTGCTAAAAACAGGCCGAAAACCAAGCCTCTGTCCTCTAAGAGCCATGTCCCAATATGCCTGACATTGAAAACATAATGAAAAGGCAGTCATGTGTAGTGTAAAGCATCATGTCAGTAAAATCAGACAGAGATAAAACACCAAAGCCAGGTCTGGAGGATCGAGGGAAAAAGGCTGTGTCGCCCATTGACATGGATCAATAGTCATACTGGGATGTGTAGAAGGTACGTGACAACTTGCCTTCTTATAGTTGCTCCCTATTAAAATATACCTAAAATCTATCCTAATCAGTCAGTAAATATCAACATTAATGACTACAAGCAATTTCAGCTACCAGTGACTTTATTTTAGGTACATTGAAGATGGTGTGTAAAAAAAAGAAGTTATATTTTCATTTTAGGTTGCTTCATACTTAATCTAATTATTTCACAAGACTTTAGAGGTTGTGTTACCATGGAGATGGACAGTTTCCAGTGTCAGGCGTGTAAAATTTCAAAAGGGAATGTAGTTACCCTGGTAACAGCCACATCGCTGAGCCTCCAAGGAAGGGGGAAAAAAGGAGGTACAGGTATTCAAAATGATAGAGACTGCATGGTGATATTCAGTTCATCCCAGTTAACTAGTTGGTTGATAAAGAGGTGTGAATTACTGCTGTAAAACCCAGGTATAAATCCAAAGGTGATGCTGACCACAGAGGAAAGCTGAGATAAGCAATACAAAGACACTGCTGAACTGATATGATGTGCATGATACTGTAACTGTGTTGATGTTAATCCCTTATGGTCAGAGGTATCATGCATATCGTTCCTGAGACATTTTGCATCACTTCATGGTAGAAACCTAACTCCTGTTGTTCACCATATGATACTGGTCTCCTGCACAAGATTACATTATAATAATGTTGACTATTCTATGATAATAACTAGTAAATATACAGAAAAAATAATTTTTTCCAGATTTTGTTAAAGAATCAAATCAAGATTTTAAAAATGGGATGTTTCTGCCCAGTTCTTCATAATTCAGGTGTTAGGAGGTTAATAACACAGACAACAGAAACGTAAGACAGACATTAGGATTTAGTTTCATTTACCAAAGCTTCATTTACCTCCAAGACAGCGTTTCTCAATCCTGGTCCTCAAGGACCACTAATCGATGGTTTATTTCTTAATTATCCCCATTTTAAAGCGTCATCTTTACTATATTCTAAATATATAAACACAAATATGTATACAGACCTACATACATATAAAAAAAATGTATACACACATTCAACAAATTCAACCGTTTCTAAAGAAGTGGTAAAGGAAACTGATGTTGCATTACTCAATAATTCACAAATACAATGAATTAAAAAAACACAACAGGTGCGTCTGAATAAGGCTTTGAATAATATCGGGTCAAGTTAATTTCATGATACTTTTACTATGTCGAAATAATAAATATTCTAATGATAGATCCAGCGGTTGTTAACCATAATAAAGGTCCTTGGTGTTTATTTACTCAGATATGAAACAGTTTCAGTTCTGTGCTGTCAAAGGTGGAAGTACGTGGTTTCTTTGAGTCTAAAAATAAACTGTGAACACGTACGCCACCCAACAGAACTTGATGAAAACCGGGGGTGAAATGAAAAAGACATTGCAGAAATCCTAATTTAAATCTTAGATTGACAAATGGGCACTGCACCACTCTAAACAAAGACACATAATATGTTATTTTATCAAAATGAGGGCAGTTACCAACTGGGATTAAACTGGATTTCTGGCTTCTCCACTGAGGTGGGGGGATGGGGATGTACAATTACCAGCAGAATTATTCAATTACACAAGCAATTCAATTTACTGGTAACTTTAAATATTCCAGAAAACAACATTATTATTGATATTCAAGCACCATTTATTCTCCCATTTGTGCAAGAAGATGCTTTTCTGTGAAGCTTTCACTGTTTCAAGGCAGAGAATATACTTTCCATTAAGCTTATTTAATTACACACTTCCATCTTTACTCACATCACACACAGACTCCTAAGCAATGTTTGCTCACCTACCCTGAAGTAAATCACCGTCAAGAAAACAAATTTCACGCATTGACTTTCTTGATCTGATTTGGCTTCAGAAAGTTTTGTGTACTTTGTGTTTAGGCCAAAATCTTAAACATAAACATAGAGCATCATGTAATAGAAATTACCTCAGGTAATAGAAACAAAGAATGTTGACATATTAAATCATCCTGCAGCCAAACTCTAAATGTAAATAGAGGATAATGTGCTTTTGATGGATTATGTACACTACTAAGACAAGGCATACAAATGTCCAAAATCAGATTCTCTTGTCAAAATAAAGCAGAATTCTGAGGTTTAATATGGTATAACTACTAATTTTATTTGTGCCATTTGTTTGTTTTATAATTAATAAAAAATAAATAACAAAAACACATTATTTCCATATACTAATCTTTGCTTAATGTATAAATTTTGACAGCCCTAAATAAAACGATGAAACACCCCTAAACTAACATTTTTCTAAAGATAAAAAAAATAAACTTGATTATTTTATTTTTAAACAAACTTGTTTTTACAAAACAATGGTTTGAGGTCCAGCAACATCTCCACTCTTTGTGAAAGATGGCATGGTGCATTCATGGCTGCACACACAAAACACTCTTTTTCTTAAGCACTTAAGAGAACGATGTTACACTTGGTTAATAAAACATTCATAACACATGCAAACAAAAACACTTTGTGAATGACCACAGAGTTAGAACGCTATTTAAAATAAGTATCTAGCAGTCACACTCTTATAAGCCATGTTCACAATATAGTAAAGTAATACTTCAACATTGGAAGGGTCTCTGGAGGCCATTACACTTATTTCCCTCTTTAAGTAAGGACTAATTGCAACAATAAGCCAATCCAGATTAGTGTTATCACGTTTCCCATTAAATCTTCTTAATTTGCCAATCAGTTTGTCAAAAGTCAGCTGGGAGTTAAGCTTAGGAGGACTTTCAGCTTTGCATGATGAAACCATACAACATTTTGGCTCAATCTGCCCTGCTGGCTGTGCTTTAAGCATCACTTGCAATTCAAAGCACCCTTATATCAATCTACTACTGCATACTTCTGAATTAATCAATATCCTGCATCTGTGAAAAGGAAACCATGATTCCATTATCAGCGGTATTATCAACACTAATGTGGTATCAAATATGTGAACACATTTAAAATGTGCTGAATGCGAGGCTAGAACTGTATTCATGCACTTGTTTTGGGGTCTTTAAGGTGGAAAAATGCCTTTCATTACATTTTGATTGCAGAAAGGAGGATAAATTAACTTCCTCTCTAGGTCGCGCTGGGTCAAGTTATTAGTTAATGAAAAAATTTGCATTGTTTTTCAAATGGTTACGTTTTAGGCAACATCATGTAATCATAAGTGCCACATTTCAGGTATATTGCCCATGAAACATTGCTCATTCATGCTTGTGAAGCTTTAAATCAGGAAGCATAACCTTTCAACTTATGCTATGCACCCAAGAACCCCAATTACTGGAAGTGACTGTAGCTCAGAAAAGCTGTGGGATAAACAAGAGGCTGGATGGCTGATTAAAGGCATGGAGCCAGTCAAAGAAAGGAAACACAAGGGAAAACATAAAAAGAAAAAGAGTTGGACACAACAACCATTACAACAAGCAGAGGCATCTGCCAGATACAGTGAAGTATCAAAGTTTCATATTCAAACACAGTCCCCTCTTAAAGGTAGGGGTAGGAGATCCTGAAAAGACGAGCTGAGCAAGCTACTTTATGGAAATACACAATTCAAAAGTCCAAACCCCTTTTCTCAAGAAGCCACTACAGCACAGAAACATGCAATGCTTGTTCCTGGGAGGTGGTAGAAACTAAATTAAATTCAATTCAACTTTATTTATATAGCGCTACTTCCTGACAATGTCATCTCAGGGTGCTTCACATCTTATTTGAGCCAATTCATCAAAATAGCCTCGATAAGGGAAACCATAAGATTGCATCAAAACTTGACTTCGATGCAAACCTCAGGCTGAGCTGCATTAGGCAACAGTGGGAAGGAATACTCCCTTATAAGAGGATGATGTGTTTTAGTCATGTCAGTTACAGCTAAAATATTTTTAATGTTGTGTTACAGCGTTTAACTAACAGGGGTTTGAAAAGGATTTTAAACAATAGCATAAAAAATGCTCCTGGAAAACATCAACTAAATGATCTATATAGAGTCGTAGTGCATGTCTTCATGGTACATTGTTCTTATAAACTACACAGAAAAGGAACTTATAGTATAACAGAGAAAAATCTGAGTATTATAGCAGCCATGTAAAATAAAAACCTATACTTAACACTTGTTTATTTGTTGCTGCAGTCTTGGAAGAATCTTAGAAGAGTCATAAGTCTATTTCCAACCTTTTTGGACTCCATCATTCCACAGTAAAAATATTATTAACATGCAGAAAAAACACAAAACAATACCTCACTATGTATTCATATGGAGTAATGTGCCATTTCACGCCATCTTTGTGAAAGCCTCTGCTTCCTCTAGGAGTTTAAGCCAGCCAGAGTAAGTCTAGATTGGCACTGTACTCACAGTTAGCTTAAGGGAATTCCTTCTTGCCTCAGTTAAACATGTCTAACATGGGTGGGACTGTTTGAATTATGTGGACAGAGACTGTTTCGCAAACATTTGCCTTACAACACTCCAAAAGCTGACTTTATTGTTTTGGCTCAACATGCAAAAATTATCTACAAATCTTTATGGAGTATTGCTCAGAAATAACTATGTACAAGATTTAAAAAAAAAAGAGTTACAATTTTATATTTGCTAAAGGCTCCTCAGAGCTATTGTGTCACAAAGTGACAGTGTTTGGGGTATTTATTGAATGAGTTTTGTTTGATGAGGTTTCAAGTAGGGCAGTGCAATTAATCAATCTAAAATCGGTTAATTAGAATTTGTGGTTTATGTCAACTTGTTTCCCCCCTCTTCAATCGCTGTCCTTGGTCTTCTGTAGAGAGCTGAGCCCTCCACATGCCATCTCCCAGAGAGACACACACAAATGAGCACACACCCAAAAGTAAACACAGCAGCTAGCAGGGAGGAGCTCATTTAGAAACATTCATGGTGTTACATTATTAGAACCTGGTTTGGTATGAAACAAGAAGCAGAACAGTAAGTAACACTGGTAAGGCTGTTTATATCAAAGATAGAAGAACCTCAGTAGACCTGCTGCCAAGTGGGTCATCTCAAACACTGTCCTATTCTACAATCAGATGCCTTTATCCAAAGAGACTTATATAAGCAGTCGTTCTAACCATAGCCATTAACCTAACATGCATGTCTTGTGGGTGGGAGGAAGCTGGAGCTTCCCATGCAAACTCCACACAGAAAGATCACTGGACTCGAACTAGCAGTCTCTTTCTGGGAGGCCACAGCGCTAACCACTGCACCACCACGCTGCCCATTTTAACACGAAGTATAAATATAAAGAAAGTCCTTTTTGTTCCGAGAATGCATTTCTCTTCAGGATGGACAGGACATCAGCAGAGGAAGGGGACACACACACAAATGGGATTTGTTGTGTGCATACATTGTTTTTTTTTGTATCATTTTTAATAAAGTTTCAAATCTCCAAACTAAGTTTGATTCACTTTTTTATGCTCAAACCTGAACCTGAACCAGAGCAGTGTGTCTGGAAGCACACAGTTAAATGAGCCGTCACACACTGCTGAATTTTAGCTACCTACAAAACTGAACTGAGAAATGTTGTCATATATTTGCACTGAAACAACCAACAAGCCATCAAAAGGTCACAAGAGCACAGTTTCTGTCTCATTTGCAGAATTTAGATATAATTTCAGACAAACATGGGTGGGACAAAAGTTAAGGAATGCACAAATATTAGTACACCAACTGTGTGTATTCTCTGTTAATATATTCTTGATAGCAAATTGATTCTAAATTAATCATTAACACTTCTGACGAGGCTGGACTACTCCAGTGATTAACTCTTAGTCCAGGTGATCACACCCACAAGTGGTTTTGTTTAACTTACAAAAACATGCATGCTGGATTAATTTGTTTCACCCACCACCTTGAACAGGATTAAGCCAGTTTAGAGAATAAATAGATGTAAAAAAATCACGTATTGTGAATTTTGGCAGTTTCACTGCAGTGTGTGACAGATAAAGCACAAAGTATGTGGAGCAGGGGAATTTAGCTCCTACCAGTATATGGAAATCTTGCCATTAATTTGACTTCACAGAAGAAATAGACTAACTTTGGTTCATCTTATTTTAAAACATCTTGGTGAATATCATCACTTGATGGCAGACCTCAATGCTGAGCCAGAAAAAATCCTGTTCTACTGGATCAGTCACTGAAATCCTCACTAATTGGTTGTAGTGCAGCGCGAATGTGACAAAAGTTGAACCTTGTTCAACTTTCTTACATCCTAAGCCGCCGTGTGCATGTCAAAGCCTAAATATTTCACATGAACGAATGTCGCCTGTTGCCTGGCTGGAGGAGGATGTGTTTTTCACCTTATTGGACAGTTTAGGAAACTAATGGAGTAGAAGCAAGATCGCTCCTCATGTGTCAAACCCATTACTCGCAGACATGTGAGTAAAAGCTACAACAATAATCTCACATTTCTCGTGCAATAAACATATTAAACCTGTTGAAGTGCATGTTAAGCAGCTGTAACAACTACAGTTCCCTTTATTAAGTTTCCACCTTTTTCCCCATAGTCAGCACTGACTTCCAACATAAAAAAATTCTTTGCTGGACCTGCAGATATGCAGTAAAATCTCTCCCACATATTCTGCAGTAACTGCTGTATATTGTGGGTCATCCTTGGCCTATTGGCTCAGATCTTACCACTGAGTGACCATGTACACCTGGGCCTGTCATCTTTTCCCCTGTTTGTTAAAGCCAGATTGTGACTGGACCCAGGTAGGAAACAATAGTTGCCATTATAAAAGGGACTCTTCGTGGTCATACAATGTTAGTAAATGCATCGCCTCAATTTTAATTATAGGACTGCAATCTCATGTGTGATGTTTGGTGCAGGGTTCTCTTACAATTTGTCTCCTTAACCTGAGATTGTAGTAATTTGCCCCAGTGGATTCAGGATATGGTCACTACTCTGTAATGTAAATAAACTAGCTATTACTAATTCAAGCTGACAATAATGCTCTATATTCAGTTTTGTTGTACAATCTCTACCGTATATGTTCACTGACTGAGCATGAACTGTTCTGTTACATGCAAAGGATTTTTCATGCATCACAAGCTAAAAAAATCTTCACATATTTAGTTCAGCATTAGAATATTTAGGTTGAAACTCCAAAACCCATCAAAGTAAAAACAAAAACTTCATTCATTTAAACGTGTTGGTGGGATATTTCACCTTGCTGTCTATGCACACAGTGCATTTTATACAGCAAAAAGCAACACCACAGCACTGATGTGGGAACGTTTAAGCCAAATGAAAAGGGAAAGCCCATTAACTACAAAGTGTCAATGGGACAGATTTGCAGTGGAAAAAAAGATGGTTAAAGTGCTACTATAAGTAATCTGAAAAATCATTAATTTGCCTCCAGTTCTCCACTCAATTAGTCAAACTTAGAATAAAAGCCAAAGCTTAGGCAACCGGCTAATGCCAAAGCTTTTAAACAAGATACGTGAATAGTTAAAACTTAAATTATATCCAATGGCACACTTTGGCCATCACAGTATATTACAGAGGAAATGCGTCTGTTCAATTCAAAATGAAATGCAGCAAAAGAATTACCAGGAAAAAACAAGTTTCAAACATTGTAACTTGTACACAAAACAAAGGACAATATTCAGAAGGATTTAAATAACATTTAACAGCCACTGTGCCATTAATCTAAAAAGCCTGAGGAAATACAGAGGAATCATTTTAATCATGTTAAAGTTGCTATTCCTATTCACATATTTATTAGGTTTAGCCTGTCAGTGATGAAAATGAGCATCAACAATAAAACTGTTGCTTTAAATTATTTGTATGACAAATAATTGATTAAAATTAATAACCCCAAAAGGCCTAGGTTTAACATTGTACCACAGGGCTTTACACACCTTAACTTATAGCAAAGCATTTTGTTTTCTCTCAAACCAAAACTGTACTGGAACATTCCTTCAAACATCTGTCTCTGTGAACTTTTATGAGACATAAGGGAGAGAAAGCAACATGTGCAACAACAACCGACATGGCTCTCTGGGGTAAGCCTGCAACAGAATAATAAACAGACCAAAGTCTGCAGGTCACTAGGAAGGTTTATTGTGCATGGATGAGCACCACTCAGATCTACGTGAATAAAAGAAAGATGAAGATATAGCAGGATCTGTGCTGAACGTACTGTACATTTCCACACTCACCATCTGCTCCGTCTTCCTGGACCTCACTACGGAGCATGTTTTAACCGTTTCAAACCGCCACCGTCTGATTTAGAGTATTATGTAAGAGCTTCTTCAAACTGAACAAGGCCGCAATGCACTATGCTGACAACCAGTCTGTGAGGTCAGTAAAACACAACTAATCGAAACACATTACAGTTAATGACAACAGAAGCCAATGTGCAGGTCTGCTGACTACCATCCTGTCCGATAAATGTCTCCTTTCAGCTGATGGGAGAAGGGTGGGGGAGACGGAGAGGAAAGTCAGGAGGACTCAGCCACCCTGGGGGCATGGACATTTGATAGGGCGGACAATGCTTTGTTGAAAAGTTGAAAAAAATGTCCCCTTGTAGTCACAACAAACAGAAGACAGTGCACAGAGCCAAGCTCAATTGACTGCTTGCAGTGTAGGAAATGAAGTTACTCGAGGGGGGTTGAAGTATCATCAGGAAGCATCTGGTATCCTACTTGTGGGTGCTGAGGAAGATCCAGCTTCAAATAGATGCTCCACTAAGTCAGCCTCCCCTTTTCTATCAACTGCTTCACACAGAGTTGGAGATTTGAGGCTGGAGCCTCTTTGCTCAAGCAGGCTGCTCTTTGGTCATGTGTTGTGTGTGTATCTATATCTATTTAGTGGCAATGCACTAAAAGTAAAATAGTTCAGAGGTCACTGAAGATAGATGTGTAGAGTTGTTTCTGAAGACCTTCACACAATGGGTACAAATTACAGACAGGTTGGAAAGAATAGCGATGTAGTCTTCTCTCATTTAGACTGACATGGAAATGAGCTTTTTAGCTTTTGGTCTCATTTCCTGAGAAAGCTTTACAAATTAACCTTTCAAACAATACTGAGAAGATGATGATATAATTAAATCTCTTGTAACAGCTCTGCCATGAATGTGGCCCCTTGAAGATCAGGTAGTTTTACAACTTCGCTCTGTATATAATGCTGTGAATACCATGTGTAATGACACATGCAACACATTATTACCAAACTAACACACTTATGATTTTATTTGATGCAAAACATCGCTATTACAATATGCGGACCAAAGAGTGTCCTATCGACACCTAAACAAATAAACTAAAAGGGAATCGAAATCCATTTAAAGCCATCCTTTAGCTAACAAGAAAAAAATAACAACTTCATTTATATTTAATGTAGTTGGCTACAACAATCAATAAGTGCTGCAAGAAAGTCTGCTTCATTCATATATAAATATATATATATATATATATATATATATATATATATATATATACACACACACACACACCGGTATATATGATATACGTGTACATATGTAGGATTAGTCAGTAAACAGCCAATAATATTCTTGACAGGTCCAGCATAAACCAGCATAAGTCCTTTAAAGCCCTCATATCCTATTATTATATTTACATATAGATGTAAAGGGATGCTAAGGTGTAAATGCAACCATCTTGATCATTAACTTCTAATTATCTGTACTAAAACAAATGATTTTTTCCCAGTTTTTGTTATTTATAGATTAATATTGAATTATTTACTTTATCGGGCCCACTCATGATGAAATCGTGCTGTAAATGGCTCCTGGACTAAAAGTTTTGTCTCCTCTGGAGTTTAACACCTCTGTCTTATATGGTGCTTGAGTAGCAAGTGAGGGTACATCAGCAACCATAAACTATCTTAACAGCGTAGATACCGTGCAGTACAAATAAACCAATGCACATAATATGCCTCCCAAGCATTCTGTAGCTGTGAAGCACTTTGCTCTGATAAACACTGGAACATCAAATCTCCTGACAAAGCAGGACTCTTATCCGTTATAGATGGTTTCTGAAACAACAGATGACACAGTGATGGGCTTGTGACCAAAGACAGACTGTACAACATTGTGTGGTGCTGATGGAACAGGTCAATGCCCACTGCTGCACCGCGCAGCGCACTCACGACGGACAGTTTATGGCCATCTGGGAAAAGGTGTGAGATGAAGGAAGATTTGGGAACTTCATGCGGATTACAAGTTGTTCTAGCAGTGGAAGAAAAACCAATATTTCTTCTGCGATATTAGAACAGATACGATTTAAAAACTATCAAGACGTTTTCCTTCATAGGTTAAACGAGAATGCTCTACATTACCACTAAGTGTAGGGGTAAAGGTTTAATCTGGCCTACACACTTTAACCTTTTTTTTATTTTTATGTTTTAAACTGATTTTAATTCTCATGTTTTTTTTTATGGTTTTGTAAGGTGACCTTGGGTCCTGAAAGGCACCTAGAAATAAAATGTATTATTATTATTATTATTATTAAGTGTGATCTGTCTGTTAATTTCATTTGCTTGTTGACAAAAGGAAAAATTTATAACATTTTAACGTACATAACCATCTAACTTTGTTCTTTATTAAACTCAACCACTCTATCATTAATAACTGATAAAAAACGGCTAATTTTCTTTTCTTTGTGTGTTTCACTGACCAGTATTAAGATAATTCATCACTAAATATTCCCTTTTACCCCATCAGTCTACGACTCTTTCACAGTATCCTTGATCTGTTTCAGTGTTAATGGCTTTTATGACACCCTTCTCTGTATATATAAAAAGCATCTTCTTATTTCTTTCAGTTTGGTCAGAAATATTGACACATTCACTTCCAATCTCTTTCTTTTACTTTTGTTTGTTTGTCTTAAGCTTTAAACATACATATAAGAACAACAAATATCTTTTGCATGTTTTCATGTCTAATCTCCATGAGAAAGCTTGGTAATCTCTTCCATTGTTTCATCTGACAGCTCACTTGTTGGAGCAGTGTTTCTTGTCGATCAGCTTTTTAGGTCTGCGAGTTTTTTCTTCTACAACTAATAAACATTTTACGTAGATGTGATTTTAGATCCAAACCACAAGGTCCTTATTTCTTTTTCCATATGACTGAATGGCTATTTTTCCTGATCTTTATGATAAAATCAACTGTATGAACCAGAAAGTCTGCACCTTTACAGAAAAACCACACAACCAGCACTGAAATACACTTCTACAAAATGTATGTTTTTACAAATGGTTGCTAATCTCCCTAGCCCCGATGAAATCAACCCAAAAATACATCCAATTCAAGTAAGTGACATGTGCCCACAGTATTCCTGGGATATCTGAGAAAAAATCCTTAATCCACTGTGTCAGCTTGATGAAGTTAACAGCACACATACATAGGGGTCGATCAATCTCTCCATAATACTTACTCAAAAGTGAAGAAAAGTCCACAGGTCACAAGAATAAGGACAAGGGTGAGGTAGAAAACCCCTGTCTGCTTGGCCATCATAATCCTCCCATCACAGTAAAATTTATTCCGACCTGGGAAGGCCTCCCACTTCTTCTTCTTTGGGGTCCTTTTCTTGTAAGGGGTCTCCATTGGTGTGGAGCTGCGAGTGCTTATTTGACTGTACTCGCAATCTCTCATGGACTCCCCGAGATGCATTAAATGTTGAATACAATTCCCAGAGCTGAATAAATCCAGGGGTAGGTGAGCGTCTGTGGAAGAAACAGGTCCAGTTTTAGAAGAGTGGGAGGAAAAGTTTCTGAAGTGCAGCACTACTTCCTGTTATTAATCATACCTCAGCTCACCCTCATAATACAGACATTTTTACGTCCTTTACAATGATAATGCGAATAAAAACTGCAAGGTTAGCAAGTCGATCGTTAGCCAACTTCACCAGCACGTCATATACTATAGTTTAAAAGCGCATTTGTTAGCTAGCAACCTGGCTAACAGATATAACTATATAAAGTAAAAGTGCTAATAAGCTAACAAAGCTAGCAAGTTGGCGTGATAGAATGTAAGTTAATGTTGGCAACTTAAAGGATACTATGTCCGTTTCTTTCATTCTCATAACCAAAAGCACCGGTTTGGCCGTTTTACTCAACTCTTTTTACTCAAGTGGAGCTACCAAAAGTAGCCTCGCTGCGCTGTCAGCCACTACGGGCAGCGAGGCGTCACATCCCGGTGTGTGTTTGTCTGCTTTGCCCGCTGAGGCGCGTTGAAGCGCTGCCTTACCGAAGGAAAGTAACGCTGGTGTCGTGCAGGGGTGTTGTCACGTAGCAGCTCCTGTCGTTATCCAGGTTTGTTTCGAGCCAACGCAAACAAAACCATGTTTAGAAGTTTACAGATGAACAAATGAGTTGGAAATCTCTTCGTCGCAACTTCGTTTAAAAGGAGGGAAATCCAAAAAAAAAAAAAAAGGAGAACACGGTTCTCAGGCGAGCTCCAGCATCCTCACTGACCCGATGATCAGAAAGACGTGTCTTCGCAAAGAACACGAGCCGAGCAGGACATTACAGACATATCACCAAGGCTTTCTGGACAATCATCGGTGAGTCATGCTAAAAAAAATCCGCCTCGCATTCATAAAAAAGTAGCAGCTTCCCACAATACAGCGTCTGGGCAGGCCAGTCGACAGTCCACGGTTTCTCCTCTCCACACACAGTGCTGCCACCCTCGCAAAACAACAAACATCAACATGGGAGCAGAGAGAGCCTTCCCCTGCTCCTTCCCCTGCTCCTCCCCCTTCAACCGAGGCTCGGGCTGAAGTCGTGAAGGTGCAAATGGAGAACGACCTGATGGAGGGGTTTCTTTACGGGTCCAGGAAGGAAAGGATGAAGCAGGGGTGCATCCAGGGAGGGATGTGTGGTGACCCCACATACTTACAAAATACTCACTGTTAGTGTCAGCTGGCCAAAGGAAAAAGAAATGGGCTTTATTTTTATTTTTATTTTAAGCAGAACATTATTTACATTTTGTGAGAAGTAGCAAACATCAAATATTAATTAAAAAAAAGTTGCCTCTTTTGGTCAGAAAATGTATTAATAACACGCAGCTTTTGAATGTGATTACCTTTCCGTCTCTGGGACAAATAAATACAAGTATTTATTTGCTCTTGGTACACATAAAATTGATGGGAACACAACACTTCACAGTAAATGCCATGTGAAGTTGGGGCTATATGGGAAGAATGACTAACTTTGTTATATTAACAAATATATATTGTTATATTAACACACTCCTGTACTGGTCAGTTAACTTCAAACTGTCAGCACACTACCTGTAAATACATTACTGTATACTACTTTCTCCCTCTTTATTTTCAGTTTTATGTCACCTCAGCTCCTGCTTGTTTTCATATTTCACATGTTTCACATTTTCTTATGTAACTTATGTAGGCACCGGCAAATCAAGACAAATTCCCTGTAATGACAATTACCTGGCAATAAACTTGATTCTGATTCTTTTTATGTATTGAACATCTTAAATGGAGGTGTTGAAATTGACTAAATTTCAAGTTCAGTTCAACTTTATGGTAATTTTGTAAATTGTGGTCTTCAATATATGCTGTAAGATGATTGAGATCTATGTGAACATGGTCAGCTGTGTTACTACATGTAACGTGTGAACGCCCTGCAACTCAGAAAACAATTTCCAACATATACTACTACTAACATCCCATCTGCATAACAGTTACACCAACATCTTAATGGAATACCATTATGCATGTGTGCATTATAAAATGTTCTACCTGATATACCTAATTTACATAATACATTAATGATCTTTGCCACCCTTGATAATCACCCTTTAATGTTCTGAAAATACCATCCAGATCCAAAATGGTAACAAAAATATAAACAGTGTCGTGTGGATGGAGGTAGCCTAACAGTTCAGTTTCCTCATTCATGTCTTCTCAAGCAGAAGCTCTACAGGAAGGGCAGTTATTAGGTGAAACAACCCAATTCTATGTGTTAGAATAAGTGAAGACAAACATTTACTGTGAATTGTTCAATAAATGGAAGTATTATCTGTTTAATAAACAGTGTTTCTGCTGAAAGCAGATATGCAGCGATGCTACACCACAGCTCATTCCTCTCTCACCTGACATCTACAGCTCACCAACGATTAAATTTCCTGCTTAGCTCCACTAGTGCTGATGATTGCATCACCGGCCTACATTTCCTCTGTCATCTGTCCTCTTCTTAACACCTACACATGCAAAGACACACATGCACGCCTCCTCATACCGCTCTGGAGTCACCCAGCTCAGCTAATTCACATCCACAGCCATGCAATTATTCCTTTTCTCTGAAAAGAAGCCTGATTGTTCCTTTTTAAACAATGCGAGAAGCTTTAATGGTTGAAAAACAAACAGCATGCATTGCAGAAATATAAAAATAGCATGACTTCATTCCCAATATTATCCGACAGCTTCCAGTGAAGTGGATATGTAGATAGGTTTTATGTTGAGAGAGCCTAACCCTGAACATGTGACATGATACAGTAAGTGATGCATGCAACCCTTAGTCTATTGAGAAGATGTGTTTTCAATTATTAATGATCTGTCTAAATTGATTTCTTCAGCGAGGGACTTCATTAAGCAGTATGACAACATGGTTGAAGCCATATTTGTATGGGATATATGTGAACATGATACACCCTTTAAATTTGAACCCAAGAAAAACACACATCATATTTAAGCCTAATATTAAAACCTAGTGTTCCTTTAGAAATCCAAATAGTAGAACATAGTGTAGCCAAAGTTTTAACATGAAGGTTATTATTCATATTATACTTAAAAAATAATATTGAATGGGGCAAAGTTAAATGAATATACAGTTCAGATCACACCTACCAAAATGGAAAGGTCAGCTCAGTTGCTTTTATTTTCATCATCCTCATTCATCTACCTACGTTAGCTGTGAGAGGCAGCTCAGCAGGGTTCCCAAGGCCAGCAGTAGCCAATGATGGATCCATCTTCCCCGCTGCCACCACGGCCGTCTTCTCAGAGCTCGATGACTCAGCTATTCAGAGGCACAGGAGTGTAGGAGGTTTTTCTCCTGCGGTTGGCTGCCTACATGAAACTCATCTTCCAGCACCTAAAAAGTGGAGCTGCCCACTTTCCCTATAAGCTCTAAATGACAAAGATTGTTTATAACGTGAATGTGCACACTTGTAGCGGCTTCAGTGCCAAGAGAGATTCAAAAGCACATCCATCATTATTTCTCTGCAAACCTGGCTTTAGTTAGAAATCAATCAAACTGTTAACCGCCTCTAAGGCGTGCTGTGATTTATTTCAAGGTATCAATAGGGTTTTAATGAGATAAAGATGAGTGGAAGCAGTTCTTTGCAGCCTAGCAGCCAGTCAGCAACCGTGGTTTGAATCCCAGCCTGCATCAGATGGTTTATTGCATGTGTTGTCAACCTCAGGAATGCTTTATTAAAGGCAGCTTAAAATAGGACTGAAAAGGATGTCTGCATTTCCCCTGGCAAAGGGAGGGGACGAGCCAGACGTCACATTCCAAGTAGAGGAAGTGACATTTCTGAGAAAAGAGGAGAATAATTCTGTTTAGTAAAAACACTGAAAGTAATTCCTGAGCACAATAAACTGGTTTACAATGGATTCTTTCTTACAAATGCAGCTAGAGATGAAAATAAGTAATGAGTGAGTGTAAGGATGGAGTTAAAAACTATGCATCATAGTCACCATTTGAAAGAAATTAACGTGTGTGTGTTTATCTCAACAAGCATTTCTTTATTCAGTTGGATCTACAAGCATAAAAATCACAAACACTGTAATATATATTTAATAATAATGTTTTGAGTAATTAAATAGTGAAAATATACTGATTTTTAATGACTTTTAATCATTAGATTTGTTTAGTTAGATTGGCGTGATCGATAGGACTTATACAAATTAAATGCTCACATAAGATAAAGATCACATTCTTAAGAGAAAACACATTCAATTTAATGTCCTGTTATTTTGCAGTAAAATAAGTTAAAATTTCAGCACAAGATTTTATTTGGTGTTCTTTTATTTTTCTTAATTATCTAATGAGATTTAACAAGCGTTTAGTGACATTTAAGACAATGATTAGGAGACAAATGGTTTTTAACATCAATAAAGTTCTTATAATACAGAAAATAACCATTTGTAATTAACATTAAAGACCCTGGAGGGATAAGAGAACCAGATCCTTAAAATATGACTCACAAATATTTAGTGTAAAGCGGATCATTAGTCAGATGTCAGATGCCAAAGTGCAAGTTAATGCAGCATATATCTAACATTCTACATCAGCGGGACCTTCTTTCTGCTCATGATGAAACATTCATATAGAACAATTGTCCAAGCTGTTTTATGAAGATGTATAATGCCCAGAAAACCCCAAATAGTTAAATGAAAAATACTATTTTAATCCCTCATGTCCTGTTTGCTTGTGTTTGTGCATGTGGTTTAAACTGTCCCCCATTTCCTAAACTGGGTTTATCTGAGTTTTTAAATGATATTTTACTGGTTAGGTTGTTGTATAACGTGCATATCAATACAAGCCCCAAATACCTTTTAAAACAAGTCCATACTTCCAGGAATATGTGAACATAAAGGCTGGAGAAACCGGTCAATCCACTGTCACTGTCACGAAGAAATTCAACAAAAAAAGAGCCAAAACAAGCAGTTGATGTTTGTTTTATTGGCCTAAGATTGTCTGGACATAATGCAACATCTCCAGTGCTTAACAATGTTCATCATACATTTATTTGTGACATGTGCAGCACAGAGTATAAATGTGTATACGGAATAAAAGACACAGTCATACGAAAAAAGGCTAATTTTACAATGAGCTTTCAGGATGTTTTGTTTTCACGTTTTTTTTTGTGTCTTATGCAGATTCAAAAATGCATCCATCGACATGAATGAAGGACAGTAACAAACAGAAATATGTTTAGTTTTCTCATGTAAGCTTATTTCTCCTCTCACCCTGGCACTTCCACATTTGATTACCAAAGCGATTGTTTTCTCAGCTATAATACAATGCATACAGGAATTTATACATTGAAACATCAGGTACATCTGCCATGTTCAAATATTTGACCCCATTAACAAAATATGTATAATAACAATACCAAATTTTACCAACAATAAAAGCATTTGTTATAATAATCAGAAAGTCCCATCTCTTGCTATGCTTGATAGAGACTGAAAGAATCGAGTGCGTCCATTGCACAAAGGTTTATTTACACAGTGATGAAAAAATACAGACATAACACAAATGTTCTGGGAACACGGAGTTAATCTGAGAGTCATTGAGGCTATGATTGATAAATTAGACACTTCTTTTGATGCGTTTCTCTTTTGTTGATTGGCTGGTGCAATGCTGCCTCCCTGTGGCCTGAAGCACACACTGCAGTTGTCTGAAGCCTTATCTCCTGTTTCAAAAGGGACAACTTGCTCTGGTCCTATTGCACAATTTATCTTCCAGCGATGGAGACATATACATTAAATTCTAAAAAGTCAGTGTTTTGTTTTTTTCTTCCTGTATTTTTTTTTTTTACCCACAACTGTCGGGGAAAAAAGTTCAAAGTACTGTACAGTATCACATTTTTAAATAAATACTCTCCATTAACAAAATGTTGATGAGCATATTGGCATTTATAAAACTGAAAAAACATCTCATTGACTCTAAAGAAACCACATAATTCAGCACCAAAATCCGGTGGCAGCTTTGGCTGAAAAGTAAATATACAAGAAAAAAAAAATGACCAAAATATCAAACAAAACAAACCAACACCAGCAGGTATTAAATATTTATAATAAAATGAGCTCTCAAACCCTAAACCCACTTGTTTTCCTTACAGGGTCTAGTTGCTATACATATATAGATATTTGTTTATGTGGATATTCCTTTTAAAAAAACATTTTCTGCCATTTTGATAAATAAAAATAGAAAATGCACAGAGATTTCTCAGTGTGTGCTGTGCCAGTCCTGTCTCTCCTCCTGTCATAATTTCCCCAAGTGAAACAATACTTGGCAAATAATGGCAACAACTCCTGCGTTGAGCACCGAGGAAATGGAGATGTCTAATAATCTGCTTTCGTACAGTACAAATTCTCTCTTGTTCTCCTCCACTTTAGCCATTGCCAACAGGGCTTTAGCTGCCCTGCACATCATGTTTATACTTGGTGGATCCATAGGAGGGTGGCCCATATGCAGCAAGCTGTGAGGGTTCTGCTGGTACTGTGCCATGGTGACACCATCCTCCAAAAAGCCAACCAAATTGGCAACGCTGCCCTTCTGTATTGCAATGGCTCGTGCAGCTGTGGGGTCCCCCTGGGCCAGGTGGGAGAGAACAGCCACTGCCATCTCCCTGTACACCTGCGCCTTCCTCTGACCCACGTATCGCACTAAAACCGAGAAGAGTTTCTCCTGTCTGCTGAAAGGCGGTGTGGCCAGCAGGAGGTCCACGTTGCCATCATGGATGCTCAGTTTGCAAAGGCACTCCAGCACCAACCTCTGTGGAGAGAGCTGGGAGTACGGTGCAGCTGATGGAAAGGGGTCCTGGGCTTCAGCTGCTGGGCAAACCATCCAGTGGAGAAGGCCATCCAAGATGGGAAGGCAGATAGTGTCTGGGTAGGTGGAGAGATCCAACTGGCCTGCAATGTTAGCAAGCGTAACCATAGCATTCTCCCTGAGCAGACTCAGACATTCCCACCACCACTCTTCTTTACTATTCAACAGACCCCTCTCCTGCTTCTCGTCTCTCTGGTAACTTGGCGCCGACCTGTCCCGCTCTGGGTGCAAGTGGTGCAGCAGGAGCAGCCGGCTCAGTAAAAGAACCAGAGCAGGGTGTCGTGACATATCCAAGTCGTTCCCGGGAATAAAAGACAGACTGCGGACGATGTTGGAGACACAGAGGCATCGTTTGGACAGCGACTCCTGCCAGGCTGCGGTTGTGCACAGTGGAGCCTCATCCAGGCAACGAGGCTCATCCTCCAGCAGGGTGATATGATCCTTCTCTCCATCTGAATGCACTCGGAAGGGGTAGGACGGCAGGGAGCGTGCAGGGTGTGCATAAGAGAGGGCGTCAACCCTGGCACATAAAACATCATCAATTGTAGCGGTGATATGTTTCAGTGGTTGTTTATTTTCATTGTCTGTTGTCTTTTCTTGTTTGTACTCCTTGGTTTTCTTTTCATTTGCCCTGGTTGGTGGTTCACTCTGTGGTTCAAAGTGCGTCTGAATGTGTGCTGTAGAGTCACCTCCACCTGCCTGCCAGTGCAGCAGCCCGCTGGTGAACTCAGTGAGGTAACCTAAGTGCTCGGTCATGTCTTCGATCAGGTCTTCTTTGTGCACGATCTTGATGGGGAGTCGATCATATTTGCTTGCTTGTTTCGGTTTAGGTTCTAACGCCGTATGCAGCTGATCCACATTCTCCTTTTTACATATTTCCTTCTCTTCTTCGCCTTTATTTCTGTCTTTTTCTTCTTCGTTTTTGTCCCCCTTCTTCACGTTCCTCTCTGGATCCTCTATCTCACGCTGCTCCTCACCTGACTCTGCAGTGACAGGTGGAGCTTCCTCCTCAGTGCTTCCTGTTTGCCCCGTCTGCATCTCTTCTGCCAGGGAAAACTCAGATCCAGGCGGGGCAACAGAGTGGGTTTCCAGATCAGGGGTAGAGCTTTCTTCCTCAGCAGAATCAGGATCTGAAAGGCTTTTCTGAGCTATAGTGCCAACCTCAAACTCTTCCAAGATGCCAAAGATCTCAATGAGGCAACGGCGAAAATACTCCACAATGAGCTCAAGGAATCCAGGTAACTGGAGAAATAAAGAATATAATCAGCCTTAGCCTTGTTAAGGAATCCAAAATGGTGAAATCAAACCAAGAATTTATTTATTGTGCTGCTAAATTGTAAAAGTAGTGTCTTCAAATCTGGTCCACCAGTGAAATAAAGCTCTCAGCTTAGTTTTACCTGGGAGAGGTTGAAGGAGGCCACTGTGCTGTCGTCATACAGCAGGATGTTGATGGTGTCTAAAGCCCATGTGCTCTCTGCCAGCAGGCCAGACTTCAGAGACATCATCACGCGCCATGCCTCGGGCATTCCTGGGGATAAAACAGTGGGATGTTCAGTAAAAAATAGAAAGGATTATCAGATAAATCCCTCAAAGAGACACTGACTTTATAGATCATCCTTTAATAAAGTTAATTTCACAAAGCTGACAATGTTTTGCTCACATTTAGTTAGTTAAAAGATATCAGATAAAGATGTTAGATAACCTTTTGACACACAACTAGAAATCAGATATTTTCAGTGCATTGTCTTATGTCTTAATTAATTCTACACATAATTAATGACACTCTCTTACCGCTGTCTTTGGATGTGAGCTTACGCCGAGGCTTTAGAATTGGCATGGTGGCCTCCACCGACCCTGGAGGGTAATTGAGGTCTCTTCTCAGGTTAGGAGGAAACTGTCCAATAAATCCAGCGCCATGTGAGCCCATCATAGCTAACCCAGGCTTAGGCATCTTCATAGGTGACATGAACGGTGCTTTGCTGGGTGACATTCGAGAGTCCATGGAACGCTGGAAGGCCCCTGGGCTGGGGGCTCTGGGCAGATGGTTGGCCATTGATGGTGAGTTGGAATAAGATGATGGCTGGCGTGAAGACAAAGAGGCCATTCCCCCTGTTGATGACATATAGGGAGACTGGCGGTGCCACTGGTCCTGCCCGGGCCGACCGTCCATGTCGTCTCTACAAATGGAGCCATATGGTGTCATTTGTGATGGTGGCCCTTGTCTGTTGGGGTAGGGATAACCGAGATCTGTTCTTGAAGGCCACATGTTGGGCCCATCAGGGGTGTGATTAGAAGTAGGACCCCCACTCATCATGCTGTGGTGGCTTTGACCAGAAGGAGCCATGCGGTCGCGGTGGTAGGAGTAGGGAAACTGTCCCTGGATCTGTCTGTGTTCAGGACCTGAGTACCCACCTCCATAGTGATTATACATGTCTGGCTGCTGGTTGGGGTACTGCATGCCGTACATTTCATTCTCGTGTCTTTTGGGTGGGGGGCCGTACATCCCATCCATTGGCCGTTTGTAGCCCTGCTGAAGCACAACATCATTAACAATGATGAGTCAATTCACTGGTATTAGATACTTTTAAAATATCAGTGGTAACGTCAGCAAATAATTTCCTCTTCATAACACCTTACTAGCAGTAAATTATATAATAAACATGACATTACAGACCAGACTTTAGACTTTATTGATGCAGAGGGGAAATTCTATTCTAATAGTGAAATCAGGACTTAACATCCCCAAAACTTTTTGCACCTCTATATCCTGCTCTGCTCTGCTGCTTTGTCTTATGTGGAATTTTAATTATACTACATTTATTTAATAGCTATGGCTACTTCACACATGAGGATTTTTATTTTATTATTGCAGAAGATAGAAAAACACACATTATATGCTGTATAATAATCAGTATTTCACAGAATAACCTTAATAATGAAATATGTAATCTTTTGTGGGCTTAAGTTGACATTTCCTTTCTAAAAAGTATAAAATATTGCTACGAATGATGAGAACAGGTTCCTACCAGTCAAATTTAAATAGAGAAATCACTTTAATTGTTTTCATCTTTAAAATGACGTTAACAGCACTTAGTATTAACAGATAAGTTGTCCTCACCTGTTGCTGTGGGTACATCCCTGATGGGTGCATCCCATACGGCATGCTGGGATACTGCTGACTGTAGCTGTCATGTCTGAAGTAAATAAAAAAAGTGGAAAAAAAGGTATTATTGCAGGTGTGGGGAACGTTGGCACTCGTCCTGAAAGCTTTCCATGTCTCCCTGTTCTAACACACCAGTTTTAAATGGATGAATCTCTGTGCATTTCTTCACAAGCTGTTGGATCCATTTGATTTGATCAGGTGTGCCAGACCAGTGATTCATGGAAAACCTGCAGGATTCTGGCCCTCGAGGACCAGGCTTCTCATACCCTGTGTTATTCTCTGATAAACAGTCATCAGACTCATGTTCTGGCAACACAGAGATGGACACGTGAAAGCACTAACCTCTGCTGTGAAGGGTATCTGCTGGTAGAGTACATGCTGCCTTCACTGTTAGAAGGTCCCATGTTATTCTGACTCCCAGGTGGACCCATGGTCCCCTCTATTCCCATCATATGGTCCGGTCTAAGAATTAAACAAGCTTTACTCACTTGAATTATTTTATACATGTCATTATTTAGGAATAATAGATTACTCCAGGCTAATCTATCTTTCTGGGTGTCTGGGTCTTACCTCCGGTCATAACCTGGCCCGTATGGGTACTGTGATCTTTGGCCCATGCTTAGGGCTGATGGGGGTCGACCATACATATCCTGCATGCTACCACTGGGCATCTGACTTGGTATATAGGGATCAGCACCTGCCACTGTGAAAAACAAAGTAAAGAAGCTGAAAAAAATACTCAACAAGAAAATAAAATAGACTAAATGCATTGTATGAGCTGTAGCTTCTGATGACCACCAGGTGGCAGCATTCCTCTATGAATATTTAACACACTGTGATTAGACCTTTTGTTCATAGGCTGTAAGTGTTGTTATGCAGTAACCATCCACCATATTATTCATTCAGACTCCATTCTCTTAAGCCTTCAGAGGAACCGCCATCCTTTCTAAAACTACTGTTTGTTCTGAAAACTAAACCACATGACTCGGTCCAAACAGGTGCGTCTCAGCGGGGTGGAAATGATGAAAGACTGAAAACAAGGAGGATGAAAAGCCTGAGTGAAGTAAAGATGAGACAAAGGCTAAGCTACAAGAGGATGAGACGAGCTGGTGTGCTTTTTATAAAGGAATGTGTGGTGTAACAAACAGTTCACGTATCCTTTCATATTCTGGAAGTCAGTTTTGAACTGAGACGACTCGGTGACCTGAGAATGAATTAGATTAATGTGACAGATGACAGAATACTGGCTTTGGGACACATGAGTTGTTTTGAGAAAGAGTCTTTTTTTGTCTTTCTGAGCCCCAAAAGAAGTAAAAATGTCCCGAAAACACAAATGTTTTTGGGTGTGACAGCATGTGTACTCACTCTTCCTCATCCCGGCAAAGGGGTCCTTGGTGTCGTACTGCATCCTCATCATCATGTCAGGCATGCTAAGGCCCTGCTGGTAGGGAGCAGAGGGGGGCAGGGGGGTAGCCCGCTTCTGAAAGGCCGGGTCGTTCACCTCCGAGAAGGGGTCCTGTATGCTCACGCTGCTCCTGGACAAAAGAGGGAAGAGGAGGAGGTTACGGTGCACGTCATGGACTAAGCACACCTAAAGTATGGAGGGATTTCTATTTCAAATACAAAACAACTTGAAGGGACATAAAAATAAGACAAGCAACTGTTTTCTATACTTTTTTTTTCTATTGCAGATTCTTCCGGCGCTCTCTTTATGCAGCATACATTGCCAGAGCTTCACATTGTGGCAATACACATGTAATAGATTCCTGCTGATTATTCTCAAATCAGTGGTTTCCTGTTTCCCTCACAATTTCAATAAATGTAAATTTGCATCACAAACATCTTTAATGTTAAAGTGTTTCACTGGATGCAATATTGTTTTGCACTTCCTGGCCACAGTAGGTCTGGGTTCCTACACATTGTGCTCTCACAAAACTAGATAAGATGACTTCATCAATGGATATTAAAGTCATTTGATTGTGTGAACATCATGGTACATGAATGCCTTCATCAGAGATAAATGAGGTCCAACAAACTATTAGTGTGACTTTATCATGGCCAGATAGAGATGGGCTGTGTAGTGTTAGTGCATTGATTGAGACACAGCCTTGGTTTCTATCCACAAATTTAATTTCACTCACATATTTACTCATTTGACTTTATCTTAAAATTGTGTGAAGTAAAGGTTAAAACCAGAATAATGTAAAAAATACTCTCAATACCTAACTGAGCTTCAATAAACAAACAACAGTGTCTCACTAACGCCGTGTGGAAATGCTCCAAATATGGCATTTCTGTAGTTAAACAACACTTGTTAGACATGAATATTACTTCTCACATTATATGACAAAGAAAGCAAACAAAGGGCTTTGACTCCCCTGCCAGGCTCTGCAAACACAGCTGTCATGGTTTATAATTAAAATTAGCAAAGATGAAGGCGGAAGACTCGGAATGAAGAGAAAATCCCACATATCCGATTTCACCTAAACACAGAAAGATCTTAGTCTCTTTGCTAAATCCTGCTTAACTAAACCAAAGTTGTCAATTCTCAATGCGATGGTGCTTTTGCATGTTCGTTTATTTATGGATGGAGCTGTCATGCAAAAAAAGGTGTTTTTAAAGAACATTGAACTGAAATGCTGAAATCATTTGTGTGCGTGTAGTACCTGTTGGGTGGTAGTAGTGTGACCTGACCCAGTGGGGTGGTGGCAGGTGTGGGAGGCTTCAGGTCACCTGCTGCCTCCGCTGTAGAGCTGCTGCCAGATGACTGGGGCGTCTGTGGGCCTTGCAGGGATCCGCCTGAATTAGCTGTGGTAGAGAAGATAAATCTGGATGATTCACTGACTTTTTTTTGTTGCTAAAAGTGTAACACACTCAGACCACGGGGCTCCCCCGTGTCCTCTGCTGTGATGTTGAAGCTGGTTTGAGTTAGAGCGGCCAAAGCGGGATTTTGCCGCAGCAAGGTGCTGTATTAGGGAGATAACTTCAGGCTTATGTCCAAAGCACTCACAGCGATGCCTGACATGAAAACTGAGCCCGAGCAAACACGACAGAGAAGATGGGAACAGAGGGACTGTTGAAGATGGGCCAGCGGAGGAAGAGGAGGCAGAAGAAGAGGACACAGTGGGGAGTGGGGAAGGATTTTTCTCAGAGGAAATTGCCCACTCAGGCTTTAGTGGCAGAACAGTCCTTAATTTGGAATCTGTTTGAAGATGATTAAGCTCGTTTCTTTTTTTTCTTTTCTTGGTGTGTCATGGACTTGATGAGGAGTTCATGTAGAGGGCTAAGCTTGGGGGCACAAATATAAGAAAACTTAATGTGTGTATCCACAAAATCAAAATATGCACGAGCCGATACTTCAGAAAACATCCCCTAAAAGCGAATGAAAAGCTTGAGAAGCTTGTGCTGTTAAAAAAAAAATAAAGCCATCTGTAAAAAAAGAAGAATAAATCTCTTCACATTGAGATTCAAACTGGGGTTAAAGCCGGGTTAGTATGCTCTTTTGTTATGACACCACATTTGTGTGAATTTCTCCGTTCAGATGACTAGGGAATTATAAGTGCTGAGCTACAAGAGCCTGCACACAAAGAACCCCCAACCAGTTAAAGCCAAGGGATCCAAATTCCCAGAATGAATGGAAAATGTAGACTGTTCCAGCTAAAAGATGACAAAGACAGAGAGGGAATATGAAAGTATCCTAATGAGCATTTAGCTAAGAAGCCTTTCTCTGGAAGAGCCTCCGTGGCCTCTCCTTACACCACACATTTCCTCAGAAAAAGCCCCCGTAAGACTTAAGCATTTAAAAATTCATGCTAATTCTGAATTATTCAATGATACCCCCTGCCTCTACATCACAGCAGACAGAGAGAGAGAGAGACAGACAGGAGTAGATGGCATCCCATGATGATGAGCAGAGGTAGGAGAGAGGGTGAAGACGGGTCAGTGAGCATTGGGGATTTTTCTCTTTCTGGGATATCCCAGTGTCCAACCAAATGAATATGCACACACATACACACAGAGGAGTGCAAACAATGAAGGGGTTAGCCAAGGTTAAGAGGTTTGCTTTTCTTCAAGAGCAGCCGGGCAGTCAGACGGATCTGCAGTACAGAGGAGTGGAGCTATGAAGGTGGAGGGGAGGTGGAGAGGAGTGTGAACTTAAGTGCCCTCTGCTCCACTTTTAGAGGGAGAAAAAAATACAGAGGAAAGGGAAAAGTGTGTGCAAGCTGACGTTTGATGTGTGTGTGCGTGAGAGCCTGCATGTGTGTCAGCGGGTGACATAATCCGGAGGGGTGGTAGCGGTTAAAGGAGGAGAGGAAAAAAAAAAACAGTCAGCCAAGCTGGTTTTGTGAATGAAAGGTGACGGTGAGGTCGAGTTTGTTTATGTTCTACATTCCAGTCCTCATTAATCACTCTGCACTCCCCACCACCAGCACCACACACACTCTTCTCCCTCCCCAAACACCCCGCTGGACAGGCTCCCTCAGCGACATCATTGGGCTGTCAGTCTATATATAGGCTGGCAGTGTGTCAGGAGGGCAGTTTGTCGAGCTCAGCAGTGAGGTACACAAAGCAAATGGAGCGGATCTTTTTCTCAAGCTATTGCATATGTGGTACAATTTTCACCAGAGGTTTTAGATCCGGGACGTGTGAGTGCAGCAACACAGGAACATCTTCCAAAAGTGTTCTTTAAAAACTAGTTATCTATTTACAGTCTCCATAGTACTTATTATTATAATGAGATAGCAGATTTACAATTCTGTCAATGACCATCAAAGTTTTAAGCCAATCCAAGTGAAGTTGTGCCAGTGATCTATGCAACCAAAGGAGTAAGTAAGTAGAATTTATTTATATAGCACCTTTCACAGCCAAAGAAGTCACAAAGTGCTTCACATAAAAGAGTAAAAAATACATAAAAAGATACAAAAAAAAAACTGTGTACAACAAAATAGCCATAAATATATGATGGTCACAACTTCAGTACCTGACCTGTCTCACTTCATCTGCCTTGCTCCTGTGAGGTTTTAATGTCATGTGACTTGGGGATATTGAGTAACATGAGTCATGCAGGACTCACACAGACATGACATTTAACACTTGACAGTGGGTGAACCTGATGCTCGGGATAGAGAACAGACATAAGCATCATCCCATGTTGCAAGCTAGAAGGAACGCTCTCCTATTGCCCGTTTATTACGTTGCCTAATTACATCTGCCAAGACAAAGGTTAGGTGTTTGACGTCGTTGGTTTGTCTCTGTCTGTCTACAGCAGGGATGCTTAAGTCTGGTCCTCGTAATCTTCTAGTGTGCAACTTTTAGGATGCAACCGGATGCAACCCATATCCAACAGACCTGACACGTCATTCAGCTCTGCTAAGACAAGGTAACAAACATTTCATTCGATTCAGGTGTTGGAGAAGAGTTGCTTAACAAAATAGTAATAAAAGTAACACAATCAATGTGCCAGGGTGTAGTCTCTGCTGCTTGAAATAGTTTAACTATTCTCAACTTTCCACCACAAACTACAACAGTAAAGTGAAACAAGACACAAATTTATCAGGTCATCGTATGCAAAGTGAATGAAGAGCAAAACTGAACGTCTGACTGCATCACAACTGAAATGCATCTATGACTTCAGCCTAAAGTCGACTAGTATCTAAAACCACAGAGCATCGCTCCAAGACCACAAGCTGCAACGAGCTATAAAAAGCACCTGAAAAGTGCAGGGATGCTGTTTTGGTTATGACAGGGAAAGATCTGCTGTCGTTTCTTTATGTTGTACAACAAAAAAACCCAAAAGATTGCTTATAAAATGTGATTAGTGTTTAAAAACATGACTAACAGCATTTAGATTGCACAATCTACAGTTGTGCAATAGAATCTAACTTTGCTGTGCACGAGGGGATGCTAGTTTATAGATCATTGAAGGAAAAGAATAAAAGTAAACCAGAGTTTATATAAAATCAAGTCACATAAAGTTCAGTTTTTCGCATCCAACAAAGTACAAACTCAGATGGGTTTTCAGTGAGCTCTGACTGCAAAATTTGCATTTTAATTCAAACTAAGGCATCATTTTTCTGCTTATTTAGGACACACTGCTTCCACAAAGTGTTGCAGCTTACAGAAGAGACTCAGCTGCATATCAAAAAGTCACCCCAAACATATAAATTGACCTTTCTAGCTTTCACAATATAAACACCATCAGTGATAATGCATACCGTGGTGCCTTCAGAATAAGATTCTGTAAAATCCAGGCATTTGGATCCACTTGACTTGATAAAAACAGGCTGAACTATGAATTACAAAGTGTTAAGAGAGAGAGAAAAAGAGAGAGATGGAACATGACTTCATTTAAATGTGTTTGTGTATGCGCCTCGGTTGTGTGCACTGTATGTTTTTGTGTGTGTGTGTGTGTATATGCAAACGAAGGAAGGTGCTCTTTTCCACTTTGCAGGAAAAGCAATCTGCAGTGTCTCAGGCAGGTGAAGAGCTTTGGTGTCCTATTTAAAAGAAAGGGTCACTTTTCTCATCTCCGTAGCAAATTAGAGATGCAACCTCACCTCTCTGTTTGCATCAACTCTCCATCACTTCATAACTGTGCGCAGGGACACATGGTGTGAACAGGTAACACAAACAATAAGCGCCCTTTGTGTTGTGCTAGTGCACCAAAACAATATTACTTAACCTTTTAATGTGCCATAATCAAATAAAGGCAAGTCTCAGGGTTGGAGCTACAAAGGGTGATGTATCATAATTCACCTCAATTAAACTATGAATCCCCTTATCGACACAGTCATCATTTTCACTCATATCTCTTGGGTTTTCAGGAGTGTTTGTGTATCCAGGATGTAATCATGTTATTTTTGTATATATCGTAATACTTGCTCTGGTATGAATCTACAGATGTAACATTTTAACTAAGGTTTCTGGCAGCTTTTCAGGATGCAGATGCAGCAGCTTTGTTCGCTGGGAGATTTTCTTTTACACAGCTGCGAGGATCATAGATCAAATCTAGTTTGATCAACAGCACCTGCTGTCTGGCTGCTGACAGATGGGAGTGAGTGTAGCACTCTGTTATCAGGACTTACCAGGAGAAGGAGGCTGGATCTTGACCTGCTTCTTGCCGTCTCCTCCAGCCATGCTGCTGCTGTTGCCGTCTGCTGGCGGCTCCTCTCCTCTCTCCATCTTGCACTCATAGGCAAACAGATACTGGATGTACTGCTTCTTCAGCGCACTGGCAGAGCTGCTGGATGTACCAACATTCATGGTGGAGGACAGCTCACGCCACTTCTTGTTCTTGTTGACCTGGATAGTTTTAATAGATTGAAAGGATGAGATGTTGAGATAATAGAAAAAAGACAGGCAGGAGTAGACAGGAGTGTGGTGCATCACAAGAGTGAGTATTGATTATTAGTTTGCAACTACATAGTAAAACAAAAGATCTTCAGAAGTGAAATCGGCTTGGTCTGAGGGAGGAATTGGCATCATTCTCGCCATCACTGGCCCAGCCAGAGCTTCTAATGATTTGCATACTATACAGAAATGATTTAATGAAAAGCTGTGAAACAGATATGTTGAACAGACATATTTCTTTACACTTAAATAAAGTAAGTAACAGCCCCATAAAGTGTTACCAGAGGGTGATACCACAGGCAGTAATACTATGCTTTAATTGGAAGGAAGACATGGATGTCTGGAATTTACTGTATGAACTGGAAACTAGAGCACAAACCCTAAGGGGGCTAAGAAAACAAGAATGTGAATAAATACTGCAACATAGATGATAAATGAAAAGAAAACTTCTCCCAGGAATTATTTTTAATCTCTAGAAATATATGGGATTTCCTGTCATACTTAGGAAAATACTGGTCAATCACATGGATTTGATGTTTACTGGTTCTGACCAGGAAGCTGGGGAGTCTTGTTATTTTAGGTTTTGTTAGGTCAGACATGATTGATGAAGTGAGTAAATACTTTTATTTATATCATAAGGTTTTTACTTCCTAATTTTTTACTGTTTTTCTCTTTAAATTTAATGCGAATGTGGCTAATTATGGAAATATGGTTCTACTCTTGCAGTAATATTGAACAAAACAATGGTTTTCCAGGGTTTAAAGGAATTTGTTCATCACCTCTGCAGAGCATGCATGTTAAATCCTGAAAAGGAGTCAATATAGAGGCACATGTGCAACTATGCCTTTAATTAGAGTTAGATGTCCACTGAAAAATGTGCCAAAAACATTTGATAAAGCTTTTTGTCACATGGGTGTCTCACATGGACAAAGCTGTGCCTTGTGACATTTTATCTTGTTTTCTGCAAACTCATTTATTATGTATGTCTCTCTTTAAGAACATCTTTTAACATTTACAAAGGCAACATATGCCATTTAGTAAGGGTGCCTACTGCTGAAGAATACAAAACAATACATGGAATTCACAACAGTAAGATGACTTTATATGTGGCGAAATTCTCCATAAACACTCCTTTAAAGTTTATGAGTCTGTTGTTCCTGACATTATTCCATCATCATTACTTTAATCCTGTCCCCTGTGCATTACCATGGCGAGTCCTCCTATCTCTCGAATAGCCATGTAGAGCTTCCAGAGGTCCAGCGGCTTCTTGCCCACAGCTGGAAGCTGACAAACAGGTGTGCCCCGGTCCTCCATGAAGGTCAGGTATCGCTCTACCCAAGCTCGCCTCTCTGGTTCTGACCCCAGCTCATACAGCCGTGTGATTCGCTCACCACTGAGGGAGGAGTTGAGGTTGGCCTTCTGGTGAACAAAATAAGAACAGAAACACTTTTTACTTAATAAATGGATCTTTGGGTGTCTGTGACAGTCTCGCTGAGATTTAATACAACATATAAATCACTTAATAGTCACTGTGGATTATGTATAAACACAATAAAATGATCTGGATCTATAATTCAAGTATGTTTATAAGCTATAAAACACACTCATCCAGTCGTGCTCATTAAAGATTCATTCCTTATTTACACATTGTGAAGTGGACCTCTTGGTTAAATGACCAAACACTTCTTTGGTTCAGTGTGTAGCCTGTTTTATGTTGTCATCTCCCACAAGTTCAAGTAGATGGACAAAGTTCAATCCAAACACAACAATGTTTGGCTTTGCTCCAGTTTTAGAAAAACAAGTTCGCTTGGTTCAAGTAATTACACAATAATCCCTCTGCTTATTCACAAACAGGAATTTATTTAGCTGTTTTGTTTTGGTGTTTGTGTCTAAACACTGTGAGCATATTAAGGAGTAATTAATACATTCAAGCCAAATAAACATGTTTTTAAGTTCTTACAGGGCTGGAGGGAGTCTTGAGAGGCCATGGTGGGCTGCTGATGCTGTCGCTGTCGTCTCCATGGTAAGAGGACAGGCTGGCGGGGCTGGGTGAGAGGGGGGAGGCTACGGGCAGGGCGCCCCCTGGAGTGTCTGGCTGAGACACACTGCTGCTGTTATTGTTCATGTAGCCGTCCTGTAGCTGCAGAACGGAGATCAGTGACATTTCAGGGGTGAATATTGTACTTTTGATCATAGATTATCTTACATTTTGAAATACATGTGAATGTTCATCCTCATAATATATCCGACTGTGTGACACCTTCACAAATGTTGAGAAGGGATATTTAAGAATGACATTTATACATTTATTACATGGAAATAGCAAAAAATGGCAGTTTACCATCATTTCCAAGAATAAAAAATAACTTTGATAAACAAATTTCCAGAAATGCTACAACATACATGCTCCAGGTTCATGGAAAATAGCCGCAGGTAAGGTGGGCGGTTTAAAATAAAATTGTATCCCTTGGAAATCATAAAACACAGCATCATTCTGGCTAAAGAAGAGAGCAACTATCCCATTACGGTATTTATTATTGATGCAACAGTAAAAATAAACAGCTATAAGTTTGGTGCCAGGCATATGACATGGGTGCATATCTGTTTAGGCTAAACAATATACACAGATTTTAGAGCAAATTATTTTTACAGACATTGTTTTCCGTTTTTCCACAAAAAAGATGTCAGTTTTTAATAAAGAAAAACAATCATACAGGAATGCTGCACCTTCCAAACATCGCTCATCTTTATGTCACATATTATCTTTTGCTATTCATTATTATACCTGAATGATTTCCTGGTTAACTAAAGGTTAATTCAATGTAAAAGAAAAAGCTGATTTTTATATAAAATGGCACAAAACACAACTTCCTGCTCCTCTAATTGGGTCAAGGTTTTCTTTTACATGATAGAAGATGAGTTAGTGTGTGGCATGTTTACATGCTGCATGTAAACACAAGATATTTATCATGCATGAAGATCATAGAGGTAAAAACTCTTTGTGTAAACGACTCCACGTTAGCTCACATGCATGTGTGTGTAAGTGGTTGCAGGGTTCTTCACTGCATTTTAACATATGTGTGTGTAAAAGAGGGAACAACAGCTTGACAAGTGCTTCTGGTCTGCGTACAGAATGCTCGTGTCAGCAAAAACCTTATCTTTCTGCCCCTCTCTTTCCCTGTCTCTCTTTTTGAATCTCTAACTCGTTTTTTCTCTCTTGGCAGACAGATCATCTCTTTTGGGAGCACTGGGGGTCTATCTGGCTGCTCAGGCTGCCTTAAATAATTCAAAAGGCCCTAGTACCGTAATCAGCAAAAGAAAAAGCTGGGATTTGGAGGGAAGAGATAGGTAGTGGTTGTGATGGAGGCTTGTGTATGTGTGTTGAAGAGGGGTTATTAAGCAAAAACAAGGGAATGGGGGTAGAAAAAGAGCAAAGAGCAGAGTTTTGTTGTTGCTGAGCCAAGCTGAGCTGCTGTTGTAGGTCAAAACGAGAAGTCAGCATTGTGTATTGAGACGTGTGCATGTGTGTGTGTGTGTGTGTGTGTGCATGAGTTTATGCTCCATCTCCGCACTGTTTCAATGCGTGTTAGTACATGTGTGTACTGCAGATGCCAAGCCCTCTCTTTCTCCCTGTTTCTCTCTTTATTGCAGCTCGAGCTGCCAAAACATCAGCAAGAAGAGAGTGCTGCAGGCAAAAACGAAGCAAGGAAAACATTAGGAATGGTAAATGTTAAACAAATCATTAAATATGGTGAGAAAACAACAGAGAAAGAGCCCACTGTGCTGAGGCAGCATATGCTGATCAGATTTGGTTTGCTTCATTTAGACGATGAAACAAAAGCAAACAGAAACAAATCAAAGAAAGAGGGGGCATGTAAAGGAAAACAGGACGTAAAGATGGCTAAAGAAGCACCTTTGGCTTGTGTGTCTCGTTTGTGCCACTGTCGTCTTTGATGTCCATCTTTGGTTTGCCATCCGGGCTCATTATGCCATCCCCCGATAGTCCAGTAGTACCTTCAACAGCAAAGAGCAAACATTCACAAAAAGATCTGTGTGCCAAACTTTTCACAAACGCTCCCAATAACGAATAAAGAACATTAAATGAAGAAGCAGGGAAGGCTGTGCTTTCCTTATAATAACTGATAATGTCTCGAGCAAACTGTTGTGAAGGCACACACCTTTATGAAAAAGGTTTTTTAAAAAAACTTCCACAATAGGTATGTCAACACCGCAGCTGAACATACTTGTCATTTTTTCTATTATGTTCTGTTCAATTTGTTTTAATGAGGCTCTCTTTGTTTGAGCTGCAAGCTGCTTGACAATTCCTGCATAATGTCATAGACAAGTTGAAATGTTATGTTAATTCTTTTTGCACTCTCAAAACTTCTCTAATCCTGTCCGTTAATGTCAAAAACAACGGTGAGAAAGAAGAATTTGATAGAAAAATAGAAAAAGAACTACATGAGAATCCAGTAAAAGCATGCCTGTGCACCCTCCAAGGGACGGAGGGTTAGCAAACACGAGTTGCTGGTGTGATTTCATTAGGTTTCTTTTGGAAGAAGAAAATAGATCCTTAAGGTTGCTTTTAATACTATCAGCTGCATACTGCTTAAAGCAGAAAGATACAAGGCTCACCTCTTTGTCTCTCTGTAAGTGCGCTAAAACATTTGGAAAATTAATGGTATTTTTTGAGATTCTGAGAAACCTTGGCTCTTTAATTTCTTTGAAGTTATTTTTAATGTTGCACATTTTGATGTTTGGCTTTGAATCAAAGCCCTTTGCAATCAAATCCCTCTGCATTTAACAACAGCACAGCAGAGTGAATGGCTGAAAGAAAACCTTGTTCACCATAATAATCTTTGGTTACTGAAGGTCCGGCCCTGCTGGTAAATCAGAGAGAATGTAAAAAGAAAATGCTTGATTTATCCTTAAATTTGGGAAGAAGTATATACTTAAAGAGGACAGCTGTGATTTCATTTTACTGACATTTATTCTGCAGATATTACCACGAGGAAAGACTACTAAACGAGGAGATATTTAAAGATGTTGATCTTTAAATATCTCTTGAAAAAAACTATAAAGTGGTGTGGAATTTTTTAATCATTTAAGTTGACAAGTATCTGCATCACTGAGCATCTTCTTGCTGTTTCTCTGCTATAAAAGCAACTGCTTTAGAGACAATACACATTGCATAACAAAAGCTTTTGTTAAGATACCTGAAGGTGGAATATTGTAGCCTGGACCTTGCATGTTGCTTGTGACTGAACTATTGTTGCCTGTTGGTGCATTATAGGAGACAGTGTTTGCTTGGCCGATACCAGGGCTTTGGTAGTTGCCCTGCCTATCACACACAAAGGAGAAAAATGTTAGCAGATCAAGCATACATGGATCCAGTAGACCCAGAATATAATGACAGGCTGTGGAGAGAAGCTGGTAACAAATTCAGACATGATACTTGACAGCCTGTCTTCTTTACAGCTACAGTAAAAACTAAAGTGCATGTATATCTGAATGACACGCTAAAGAAACCCACAACACATCTCTAATCAAACAAACAGCTCTCCTGGAAGATTGAAGACAAGCATCAAGCATCAACAAGAAAGACGAAAAAATCTACTCCCAATTCCCTTTTCTCCTTGTCTTCCTCTTTCCTCATCCCACAAGTCATAATTTAACTAATTAAGGTGTGCTTTTGGAGAGGATCATGTTATTTGTTTCCATGGTGACAGCAGAAATCAATGCCGCTCAACTCCCCTCACTCAGCCTCCCCTCTCTATCTGAGGCGGTTCATCAAATGGTGTCGCAAGTGACATCCGAGGGGCTTATCTGCAACCTGCTGAATACCCGTCATCGTGTGTGCATGTGTGTGCGACTGGAGGCAGAATCTGACAGTGTATGCCAGGAAGGCCGAGCCAATGACACAGGGGCTGAATGGAAACACTGCGTTTGTAACAATTTTGCTCCATATCCTGCTGACTCAAGATTATCTCCTGGACAACCATGTCTAAAAAGACCGATTTAAGAGAAAGAGAGAGAGAGCTGAGAAAGTAACACGGCTGCAATGGTGAATGTAAAGGATGTGAACATGACAGGACGCAAGAGGGAGTATCTGGCACAAGATGCAGAGCGCTTTATGTGGACGTAAAGGAATAGGCTCTCTGGATTTACATGTCAGTCAATTCTCTCTAACTGGCGTCTTTCTCTCTTTTAGACACTCACACAAACACATAATGTAATACCTCCTGTTGGAACTGATACACATTGCCTGAGAGAAGGGATTGGCTTGGTAAACCTCCCCATAATCTCATCTCACAGATGTAATTAGTCATAGAGCACGGCTGATGATACATATGTAATCCCTCTATGGGGGCTGAGGTGCACAGGGGAGCTCCGTGGCAAAGAAACAAGCACACCAAATCCACGCTTATCTGGCCCCGTTTCCCTATAATGTGGGGGGGATATGGTCTCCTTCGTTTGCTGCCTACACATTCCCTAAAAAGCTCTGTGTGAGTCAAGACTCAGAAATAAATTTAACTTTTGATTTTTCATCTTGTCAAGAGAGTTAAAAAAAACAAGCAAACAAAAGAATAAATTTTGTGTGCAAACTCCCAGCCGGAGAGATTACGTTGATTGATACCGAACACCTTTGCTCACCCACACTGTAATAAAGGACCCTTGACATTCTTAAAAAACACAAACAGAAGTTTGCATGTGAATGCTGAAAAATCCAAATCAATACCAACAATAGTAGTTGGTGATGTTTGACTGTGGCGCTCTCCCATTATGACTAATTCATGTCATAAAAAAAAGCCCATTAGAAAGCACTTGATGGAGGCACCGCACAGCGTTTAATCACACTTAATATATGCATGTGCTGCTATCAGGGCTAAGGGGGGGAGATGGAGGGGGTGACGCACAGCACATTCATCTTGCTCTTGGGCACCTTTGTGCTTGCAAAAAAGAAAAAAGTATCCTGTTGCCGCAGAGAGAGAAAGAGTGAGAAGAAGACGAGGGGAAAGAGGCAAGAAGAAGCCTGAGCGCTGCAAGAATGAGTCCCTGTTGGACCGATGGGGGGCGTGATTTCAGCTCCCTGAGCTGGAGGTAATCGCTGTTCCATTACAATGAGCTGAAGGAACAGCTCCAACACACACAGTAAGAAATATGGAAACATCCATCTGAAGCTTAACCGGCTAGTTCACACTCAGTTTGTTGTCTAGGTGTGGCCCCGAGGAGGAAGGAGGGAGAAAAAGTTCACTGGAAAAGAAAAATATAAGTTTGAGGAAATTCATGAAGATGTATCAGATTTAGCTTCTTTTGCTGTTTGCTTGCTTTTTCCTTAATTCCCCATCCACACCCACACACACACACACACACACACACACACACACACAGAGAGACATGTTGTTTCTTTTGCTTTTCGGCCCACATGTGTGAAGGGCATCAGCGAAGGCACTGTTAAACCACAGGCACAGTGCATGTGTGTGCCGAAGCGTGTTTGAGCGTGTCCTTGTGTTTGCATGCTGGGTGGGTGCCGTTGCCAAGGGGATGCCATGGTTACGAGGTGCCAGCCAACCAGCTGACGGTTTCTCTCTAGAAGTGGCAGCGGCTTTGTCATTCATTCGTGGTGACAGGCCATGCCGATGCCTCCCAGTGCTGCTAACTGGACGAGACAGCCAAAGCGCTGGGACTGGAGGACCGTGTGACGGCTGAGAGGCCCTTCCTATTGATCCTTCTGCCTGGTGTGAGCTTAGGTGTGTGTGTGGAGGAAAAGTAAGAGAAAAATGGATGGAGTGGATCGGCTGGAGGCTATGAATTATATATGGACTCAATCTGTTCTCAGGGCAGCTTGGGCTCATTGCTCCTCCAAACTCCTGACTCAACTCACCATGCACTCTCACTTATACACACACAAGCACATTGCACTGAGGGTAGACCGGCATAAACCCAACACAAAAAATAAAAAGGACAGCTTTTAACATATTAAATCCAGAGAAAAGCTACTTCTCCCTCCCCTCACTCCAAACATCAAACAGCTCAGGATGGATGGATCCAGCAGAAGCCATTTATTTTGCCCATCTAATGAAAGCAGAGCTCTACGCAGCGCTGCCAAGACTGCGAGCGACAAAGCGCCACAGGCAGCATCTCCCGTTCTTGACATTCAAGCGCTGCTCTTATTTATTTAGCAAATTTACTTACTAAGGAGGTCAGAAATGAATTATTTGGCGAGGATTTGCCTGGGAGCACTCTCCTCTCTTCTCTTCTCCCCTCATCCAACATTTTTCTCCCTTCAATTTCCTTTTTATTTATGACTCTTTTTTTCCCGAGCTTTGCTCTTCTTCAACTAAGTGCTTATTTTTACGACAGCTCGCCTGTTCCTATAGCTCCGGGAACTTTTTGTAGAGTGTCGCCGGCAGCGCTGGAAAGTCATTTGAAAAGCCAATTCCATCCTCAGAAGCAGCTGCCAAGAAAAGCTTATACCTTTTAATACTTTGTGTTCTCCTCTCTTTTCCAGAAAAGACAAATAAAAAAAATCCACATCAGTCTCCAGACACTAAAAAAATATCTTGATTCACCTTTCTCCCAGACAAACATACAATTTTCTCTGCTTTGACATCCTCCGTGTAATTTGAACAACTCTGACAAGCAGGAACCCACAAAAATCTGACTTTTATGGCAATTTATCCTGAATATCAGCTCAATTACCAGTTTGACAGACTTAAACATTAGATGCATTTAAAAGGAATTTCAGTTTTACCCAGTTTATTGCTAAAATATAAATACTGTGATGAAAAAAAAGTCATTCTGAGACACTAAATACAAATAAAAATAACCAGAACCCTCTTTTACACACTCCGCCAACCACATGAAACTGATTAACCAATGAAAGTTAGCCTTTGTTTCTGAGTACAGTTCCCCACTGAGGGAGAAACTCTGCAACGGCTCCTTAGAAAACAATTAAACAAACCAAAAAAATAACTCCATACAGCACACCTAATGAAGATTCAATCTTCAACCCACGCCTGCAGCCATGGCATGCCAGAAGAGGTCACCATCTGTTCATTTAGAACTTTTCACTCAGTGTAATGAAGTCAGAGTGAGTAAATGAGGGGTATGAGTCAAGAGAGGATGGAGATGACAGGCAGAAAAGCAGAGGGTCATCGATAGGGATGAAGAGAAGGAATATGCAAAGGAAAGAAACAGACTAGCATCTCTGCTAACTAACTAGCTCTGAATTTGGAAGGTTGGTAGCGAGCGGCTCCAACAGCCTGGGTTGACTCATCAAAGGGCAAAAACAGACACATGCACTACGACTAACAAGTTGTTTCTCTGACAGAGAAGTAAGTCTGAATGTTTCACAATGTTGCATTGGAGCACAAACGGGGCGCTGGAGCCTTTAACTGCAGGTTTTTCGGAGGCCAATTTTCCCCTGATCTCCCTCAGATGTTTTAAAGTGGGATCTAAGGAAGAAAAACATAACAAGGCTGTGTTGGAGACAGCGAAGAACAAAAAGCAAATTGGAAGGAAGAAAGGCTGAGAGAGATAAAACAGTCTGGGTAGGATAACAGAGCAGCACGGAGACGAAGAGGGTGAAACAGTTGGGAGAGTTGGTAAAAAGAGTGAAACAGGTGGGAGGAGAGAGAGAGAGAGAGAGAGGTAGACAAGGGAGGATGAAAGGGGGAGAACGAGCGACAGCGGACAACAGTGAGGGTGTGAATATTCTGGAAAAATGTCTGTCAAATTAGTCTGCAAGACTAAAAATTCATGCTTTCGTAGACTAAATAAACTGGGTGGACAAATTAGGACACTGATTTGCTTTGGGTATGTTTTTGTTTCATCTTGTAAGCAGATGCATTTTTTTATACTAGGTAGCTGATAGAAATCTTCTGTTATTTAAAGATCACAGTATTTTTTCTTCCTTGTTCTGAGACGACACCGCGGTCTGAATACACAGTAACAAAGTTTAAATGCAGCCAGTAGAGAAATAAACAGGAAAAAAAAGATTTTGAAAACCAAAGTTGTTGCTTCCAGAGCGAAGTAAGAACAAAATGTTACGGCTAAACACCCAACAAAGCAACAGATGACTGAATCAAAATTAATCACTTGTAATCCAGATTTGTAAACAAATGGAGCGCGGAGGCTTTCTCCTCCAGCAGCGCCGCAGTGACCGACGCCTCCCTGGCGTCGCGGCGAACGTGAGGACACGAGAGAAGACTGACAGGCAGTCTGATTGGTCCCAGCAGTGGGGAATCATGTCATGCCACTTCATATTGACAGCCAAGCATTTCTCGTAATGGCTTGTCCAGCATTTGCATCACTGCATGTGCACATAAGTGCGAGTGTGTGTGTAGTGTTGGACCCCCCCAGACGCACTTAATTAATCACAAATACTGCAAGGCACTTCTCAACCCTCAGACACACATTGTTGTGTCACAAAGTGTGCATCATCTCAAACTATATTAGTGTGTGCTTGCATGAATGATATTCACGGTGCCATTAAAGTGACTAAGAGAAGCCTGTTATGACACTGATGACTACAATGATGATGGCAGGGTGTTAACAATGATGACTCTCCTGTTTTCCATGTGAGGGGCTTTTTGTGATCACTATAATTCTGTTTTGCTTTAAGAATTGCAACTAAATTTAGTGCTCTGACACATCAACACTTATATAGAAACATAACAGAGCTGCACATGTGGTGAGAGTGAACCTACCTATGTAGCTGTGAATGTGTGGGTTGCAAGATGGGAAGATGGTGAGGTCTGGGTGGAAGTGAAGGTGGTGGACAGGTGGAGGAAGGATGGGGCCAGTGGGGTGAAGTGGGCTGCATGTAGGCTTGTGACCTAGCATATGGGGGCAGCCTGCAGACCGCCAACAAAAAAAGAAAAAACTCTTATCTTAAATATTATAACTAACTCAAAAACTTATAGTCTGATAAATGTGCAGAACACTTGCTCCCATGATGCATTGCTAGGAAAAACATGCATGGTTATGAGGATGTGGAGGAATTCATCCTTTCTCTTGGGCGACACCCGTGTTTTCACAAGTTCCACCGGCAGGGTTCAGCAAAAGTTTACTACCCACACAATCCCACAACAACAACAACCCCTGTCTCCAGCACCACGAGCAATCATACAGTCAGAGCTGCAACCCTTATGGAAACATAATAACCCTTAACTCGTACAGTTATTGCATCAAAGTGCTTTGTGATTGTGTGAAGGTGCTCGGCTTCACCTCAGCCTCTGGGTTTTTCAGCTAAAACTGAGGTTTACTTTTTCTTCTTCAACACTTTGACAATGCTGTATTCATACCACACTGCCTTCTCACAAGCCAATATTTCTGTCTGAGTCAGATATAAAAATGCCAGGCCCTTCATGAGATGTGTGGATAAAATACATAAAGTAGACAACTCACTGGAGAGAGGAAAATCAACAAATTTGGAAAGTGGCTTTAAATGATTGAGCCCTAATCTTAACAGATAGCATGAATGAAGCATTTCTGTTAAAGAGCCTGAAATGTTGTTGCTTGTGCCAGCATATGTGCAGTTTGTGTACCCATGTGCGTACCAATCAAAAGTCTGGACACACTTTCTCATCAGACTTAATGCGACTGAATAGAGCAGAGAAATAAGCTAATCTTATAAAAACATACATTTTCCAAAGAATTTAGACCCCAGTCCTTGCTGCACTCCTACCTGTTGTGATGTGAGTTGGCCGAACCCAGCATGCTCGCTGCTGCTGCTTCTTGGGCCTTACGATTTGAACCACCCAAAGACGGAGGACCCATCCCCGGCCCGGCTGACTGCGACATGCTTGGTGAAATAGGACCAATGGACGGGTAGAGTCTGTTCTGGTTGCCCTGTCCCTGGCTGCGTCCTCCAAGTATGGGCTGTCCGGCTCCCTGACCGTGCATGGGGCTGGTAGCGTTTATCCCAAGACTGTTAGTCATGCCGGGCCCCGGACCACTGTAGCTGGTACTGACTGTCCCAGTGAAATTAGAGGGCCGAGGGTAGTTACCTAGAAAGAGATGAGACATGAATCAGCAAGAACAAATTCATCTTACACACACTGTGTCACTTGAAGGTAAAAAATAGTTTGTCTTTCGTGACATTTAACGTCCTTTTGAATTTGATAGATTGCTTATAAGATAGAATGAATAATATAGAAGATGCACACAGGTTTTATAAATCAGCTTGTTGAAGAGAAATAGTGTGTTTGCAAGCTTCTACCCTTATACCGACAACAGTGACACATATAACAATTTCATCCATCTTGAAGCTAACACCATGACAGATGAGGAGTGAGGAAAATGTAAAGAGCAGAACTAAATTCTCATTCATGACCTCTACAAAATACAGTGAATGTAGGGAGAAAAACTATTTAGTGTGTGTTTCTGATGGCATTTTTTACTGCTGCAGGTTGCTGGATAGCCCTGGGAACAATTGCCAAGATTAAGGCTGACTTTGTGAAACACTTGAGAGGAGCTCTAATCTGCAGTAAATGCTTTCTTGCTGCCCTGGAGTGCCACATGACCACGATGCCAGAAGCTTTCCTAAGGCACACTTAAACCCCTCAATTTTGGCTTTAAAAGCCCAGCTCCACTTCAACCTTAATACAAGCTGAAAGAGAATCACCATGCTGTCAAAGACAACATGTACATACATTCAGGCACTTTGGAAGACACCTACTGTATATATGCGTGGTGTACACACCCCTGCACAGAGAGCACATAACACTATTTCCCTCAGCAGGGGCTCAGCTCCCTGGGACAAATCCCCTGCAAAATAGAAATGGAAAATGTGGCATCCTCCATTATAAAGAGGGCTATTTATTTTGATTTGATTAAGGGTGCTTTAGTTGGGCCTCACTGCTTAATCCCCTGAGAATATGTCTGGAAAAGGGGATCAAGTCCCTTTAAAACCTGAAGGCTTTTCTGCACACTCAAACGAGGGAGAGTTAAATGACAGTATTCCACACGGGTGGGAGGGGGGTGGGGGTGGTTGTGACTCTGAAAATGGAAATGGCTTCCTCGTGTCCTCGAGCTGCTTCAGCGAAGACACTTTCCACATGACACAAGCCTGCAAGCCGAACAGAGGGAAGCAGCAGTGGGTGGGAATGGAAACAGAGGAGGACAAGACAGAAAAGGAGGTTCGGGGGGGTAGGATCCCACCCCCCCTATCAACCCCGGAGATAGGATTTAAATTGAATCAAAATAAACGTCTTTCTCATAAAAGTCAGCAACTCTGCTTGAATTTGTCCAGACATTGTGATGAAATCTACTGTGGGAGATGAGGAAGGAGGAAAAGAAGCAGATTATTTCTGGGGAGGCTTTGGAGAGTTGGTGAGCTGAGTACAGCTGACACCTGTCAAGGGTTTTGGGCTATAATAGGGAAGCATTGAGGAAGAAAGGATGTCTGCTAACGAACACAGGAGGATATGTAAGGTTCACTGTACGTGTGTGTGTAAGTGTGTATCTGCTTCACTGTGTGAATGCATAAATAATACTTTGGAGACCTTGTAACCACTGAATGACACATTTCTCTATTTTTTCTGCTCATAAGTGACTTGCAATGCTGTGGGAAATCCTGGGAACATTGCCTATAGCCTCTGTACTCTCAGCTCAGCTGGATGGCCTCCTGCACATGAACAAGGCCTCTTTGGACAGCTGTTGAGGCCCATGGCTGCTCGCCATGCATTCTCAATCGCCTGTGTGGACACTTTGTGGCTTTTGGTCGCTGACTGAGTCCCAAGAACACATCCCGGGGTGCTGCTTATATCAAACAGTCCATTTGGACAATCTGCATGTCTTTTTTGCATTTTGGTGGATTTGGGCCCCAAAAGTCCCAAAAATGGGAGCGAGTGTCTGGAAGTTTCCACGAATCTGCGCTCATGATGCTTTCTGGGAGTGTTAAGATGCTGGGTCACACAGAAGGGACTGAAAACTCTATGATGAACGGGAAGAACTACTGACAGAGTAACTGTGAGATAGTGTTAATGCAAAGCTTTCCAGTGAGAGTCTTACTCTGGCCTGACAAGAATGATTCACTTCCTGTAGGATTGGCTTCTCAAGGACAGATACTGTTCTATCCTGCTTTGTAAAATGACTGAGAGCTCAGGTGCTTCATAAGAGCTTACTATGACTTTAGAAATTCTATTACATTACATCAGATGATCAAGTCGACATTTTCTGAGGTAAAATCTAAATTCCAGTCTAATGCCGGGAAGAATATTGTAAAGGTACATCCCTAAAAAAGCTTAAGTGAGAACACGTATCATCTTAAAAATACATCCGGACGTGAATGGCTTTAAGATGATCTCTATCTGGAAATAAATATAAAGTTATAAATGCACCTTTTCTTAGATACAGCAGTGACCTTGGATGAGGACTTTTGAATTCCACTCATGTACCAACAAGCCCTTACAGCGTAAAGTCTGAGCAGCGTACATGCAAACGTGTGTACGTTTCCTGCTCTGGAAACAAATCAAGGAGGGACACGAGGAAAAACATGACAAGGAGGATGTCATTTCGTATTCGCACCTTCTCGTGTCCTTGTAGCTCAGTCTTGGTTTCTTGCCTGCTTCTTGGCAATCGGTGCCTTTGGGGAGTCTTGGTGATATTTATAGTGTGATGGAGAGGAGGAGATGGAAAAGGAGAGCTCACAGAGCTTCGTTTACAATTACATGGAAATTCCTGGCACGGTCACGCATTTGGTGGTGGCTATACCCTGCGCTGAGTTTAATCCCTGCAGTCCCGCAGGAGAGCTGGAGTGTGACTGAGCAGATTATCGTCTACTGCTTCCTCAGCAGACTGGACCATCCAGCACTAACAGCCGGAGCAGTCGCTCTCCCATCTACGGCAGAGTAAGGTATGATGGTGCAGCAATACGCCCTCTGGACCTGTGAAGTTCATCAATAAGGAGTGGAACGCAGATTATATGGCTACATGCTGGAGCTGCCAAGGACAGGAGTGTGTGCAGGGTGTCTGTGTCCACATGTGGGAGGAAATTAATAATATGTTTCTTTGTTCACTTTTTATTAAGAGAAATGGGCAAAAAAGTGCAAATGATATGATCAAATGTCTGAAATAATATTCTAACAGTTCAAATCCTTTCCGTTTACTATCGCAAGTACACATCATTTCCATAAAACTTGACTTAAGCTTTGCTATTTATTGCAACTTTCTGGAATAGATGTGTTTTTCTTCCTTCCTTTCTTTTTTTGCAGCATCTCTTCTTGCCTGAGGCCCACCATCCTCTCCCAGCTACCTCATCACCCTCGCTGGCAGGGCTTCTGAGCATGAGCAGGGTTGGGGTGTACCTTGGGGCTGCTGAGCTCCACACACTGTCAATTTCCTCCAAAGACTCCAGTCCCTCCCCTAGGCACTGGCTTGAGTCATGTTTTTTTTTTTCTGGTGGGGGGGGAATTATACTGTGGCTCCGGTGAGGCACCATGGCTTAAAAGTCCTGTCTGAAGCATGGTCATTACCAGCAGAGATCTGAACCCCCTTGAGGGGTGAGAAATGGGTGGGAGAGAAAGCAGTGCTGAGACAGGCTCCAAATCTCTTTCCTGTAATGGTATAACATCCTCCTCGCTCGTCTGTGTCCACAGCATCCTGGCTCTGAACCATGTCCAAACTGCATGTCTTGAAAACAGCTGTGGACTCCTAAAAGGAGTCTTATAACAGCAAAAAGCAAAAGAGATGATTTTATCCTAATATTTTAAAGTACACTTGTAAATATTTAGCAGGTATTTTTTTTGGGAGACAGCAGAAAAGTGGAAAAACTTTGGTTACAGACCAGCCCCATCATAAATCTAAAAAAAACAACTAAATTTAAAGTACTGATCGTGAAAATACTCCTGTAATCTTACAAAGCTGCAGTACACTTGTTTACCATTATTAAAAGGGCAGCATGATAGCTTTTAAAACTACAAAATACCATTTTTTTCATGTCTTTTGTTGAGCTACAAGCAACCTTGTTGCTGAAAAGGTTTATACATATAAATATATATGTAATATAAATATTACAAGCTGCATGCAGAAACACAAGTTAAAACTCTTCCTGTGCAAGACAAGCCAAGAAAAACAGTAGCGCAGAGCTGAGTTTGGGGATGTGGACTGAGTTTCTGTGCAGACTAATTTGTTCATGCACTTGGAAGAGAGAAGGGAAGCAGATGGAGCTGTCATTAAGAACAATGACCAGCAGCTGTCTGCCCTGTTCACCCCACACAGGCCATTGACCTGGCGCTGACTATGTCCTGGAGTCTCTGTGAATGCTGAAGATTAGAACGAGAATGGAGTTTATAACAAGGTAAGACAACGGCTGCACTGAAATGGGGGGTTGAACTTGTGTCAACTCTTGCCTTAAAAACTATTTCCAGCATCAGTCATGTGCAAGCACACATTCTTGAGTCAGTTGAGGGGAAGACTTTAAGGCTTGCTATAACATGTGACAATGATGGGAACAGCTTTTCACCTGGAGAAATCCTCACCAATTTTAACCACATTTGTTTCAAAGCACTATTTCCTAATAAGGGAGAATGTGTGAGTAAGCAGGCAAGTCGGGATTATCTACACTGCATTTTCCCAGGTTAAAAGCCAGAAAGTCTTTTACATTAGTTAAATATGATGATGAAAGCAATAAATAAAAGCATTTGCATGCAAGTACATAGTAACACAGGAGATAACAGATAAGACAAAGGGAAGATTAATGCACACATAAAATAAAGCATAAAACAAAAAGACAAAAACACACGAGACGACTTCTTATCTAACCAAAGCTGGCTGAAATGAAAGCTGATTTTATTTAAGTCTCAAAAGAATCAGGGCAGATAAAAATACCAGCAAAGTGTTCAGCAGTCAGGGGGCCGATGTTGTAAAAGCTTTGTCCCCTTTAGTCTCAAAATGAGTCCACAAGTGGTTTATGACCAGCTGACCTCAGACTGTGAGAAGCGGTGTTGAGTCTAACCAATCAGCAATGTATGCTTGACCAGAGAGAGTGTGATGCATGAGAACCAAGATTTTCCAATGCATTTTCATATGAAGCCACCAAGATCGAGACAGGAGTTATAAAAAGTAAGTTTTTTATGTTGGTTAAAAGCCTGGTAGCAGCGTTCTGAACTGCCTGAAGACGACCTCATTCAGTATTGAGGAACCCTGAGAACTGCAGTCCTGTTCTAATGCACACGATTCACGGTTCTGCAGAGTGATCCATTCATTTAAATCAGATGTGTTGGAGCAGAAAACATCACATACTTGTAGGAGGGGGCCAAGAGTCCCCACCACTGACCTAACTTCTTTTTAACTCAACTAAAATGTTGTTAGTCTAAATGAGATTAAATAAAAGCATGGACAGAAGTGAAGGATGGGAATTAGAGGTTAAGGTAAAGTTAGAGGTAATATGTTTGAGTGTCTACTACTTGTTTCCATCACTTACTATACATGTGTGTACCAATGAGGGTAGCTGAAGCAAATACATACTTCCCATACTTCCCCAGTACAGCTACTCATGCACCAGATTTAAGATATCTGATGCCTTGCTGTCTAAACTTGCTGCAAGTTTATTATTTCCTATTTAGATGATAGAAAAACATGTATAATGTTCACTGTGTGAATGTAATGAGGAGACAGCAACCCTGAGCTGCTCTACTTCTGATGGGAACATCACTCCTGTCATCCAACTGAGATGTCACGCTCATCTGCCTCCAGAGTTCCTTCCAGGCTAGTCCGCCTCTGCTTGCTTAATTTCTCTATTTCTCTTTGCTTACTGGGCTGTCAGCCCAGCCAAAGTCACATTAGGAGATAAGAGTGGGAGGAGAGGGGAGACCAAATACCAAATACATTAGGGCTATTAATCAACATTAACAAATGCGAAAAGAGGGGCCGCAAATTTGAGAAAACACACATGGGGATGGGTGCATTCATCAAGGTGACACATTAAAACTCACACTCAACAACCCCCCCCCAAAAAAATAAAAAATAAAAAAACCACAATGTTTTATCTGCTCTGTCGCCAAAGGCAGGAAATGAAGTACAACAGCAGATGTCAACGTTTGTTGGATGGCCGGGAGTTGCATGTTGGAGAAACAAGCGGGCGGAGAAAGCTTAATTATAGGGAACGATCCAGATTTTTTTTGTCTAAATTTCCCTGGAAAAGGAAACCATTTTGTTTTTCTTGTTTTTTTGAGTATCAGAAAAAATCTGGACTGACCAGTTTCTGACCTAAACTCTGTAAGAAGCTGAATTAAAAGTGAGATAACATACCAAAAAGACTCTTACTGACAGAAATGTTATTTCTATATTAATAACTAGACATTTCCATCACATATCGGAGATAAAAAAAAATACACAAGAACAAATTTAGAACTATTTCTCTTTGAAGTCTTATGTGTATGTCCGTGTGTGACGCAAACAGCCTCTCCTCAGTGTGGAGTTATTCCCCTTGTGCATATGAGGAATTGTGACTTTTTTCAGGCACCAGAAATATACATAAAGGATGAGCTAATTTTAATCAAATAAATCTCATTGGAACAAAAAAATTCTACGATAGGTGTAAAAGTTACTTTCACTACTTCATTTAGCATCAACAGAAATGTGAGAACATCCTCATTTAGATCAAGAAGGGATGAACTGACATTTCTAAAGTTTGCAGCCACACTGCAAACATTAAAATGTGTTTTCAGAAGAAAATGGATTCAAAACTAACAATGAAAAGCTTAAAAACCTCTTTCTCAGTGGGTAATGTCCAGGCATTAATCCACAGATGGAGATCATCAGTCCTCCTGACATGTCAGCCGGCCTTGTCACTTTGGAGCTACCTCATAATCATATCATGAGGAGGACCAAGAGGTCAAACCAGGGTTCAAGAGTCACATGAATATTCAGAGTCACATTGGTTTTTAATGTACACTGTGGGACACACCACACACAAGGAAAGACGACCATATCTGCTTGTGTGTGTGTGTGTGTGTGTGTGTGTGTGTGTGTGTGTGTGAGAGAGAGAGTTTCAGTAGTGAAAAAAACAGAGTGAGGAAATGTCTTTCAGAATTAGTCTCTTTATATTCGTAATTATCCACCTTTCTTTGACATCAGTGACACTGCTGTCAAGGCTCGGAGGGACGGTGAGAGGGAGAGTAAAAGTCTTTAAAAAAAACCCAAATCTATTTTTTTCCATCTCAAACTAAATCCCAGAACAACCCGTCTGAATAGATAATACCTATCCTCCCAACATGACTGGTTAGTAAGCTGAAGCTGCTCCACAAAAGGAGCAGGTTAGTGGATTTTGTGATTAATCATTTACTGTTATGCTTGACAGGAAAAAGGTGAAAAAAATTTTTTTGAGCAGACTTTTTAAATGTTTCCTGAAATTTGGACTAAAATCTCACATGAGTACATTTCTGTCCTGTAACTGTTTTACATTTGATGAGAGACACATCAAATCTACGTTTTGTTTTGGTAAGATAACATACAGTCTAAAAAACATGGGCTCTTATCTTGTCCAGTGTCTTCAGAAGATAGAGTATAAATAGAAATAATTAAACAAAGATGAATCTAAGGTAAGCATGCCACTGCATGACCACAGCATTTAACCACAAGCTTCTTAAAAAGTGTAGGATAACAGAGAACATCATTGGTAATTACACTGCTTTCGTAGTATTTTGTAATACATCTATTAATCTCTTGCTATTTTTAGGAAGCCTGAAACCTGAGACTTACCTCTTTCCCTCCAAGTGGTTGACTCTAAAGACTCTTAAGAAGTGGCTGAAGTGTATTTTATTTTGGAAAGCTTTTGGTTGATAGTGGTTACTATTTTGTTGCTTGTAATTATTGTGATGTTTTATTTTATTTGACAGTTTTATGATTTAATGTACAGCGCTTTGTGATTTTTATCTGTGAATGGCACTCTATAAAAAACATCTATATGCTTTCTGTCATTGTGTCTTTCTCACTTTATCCTTTCAAGCAAAAAAAGAAAAAAGAAAAGTACTCAAATGTATTTTTCTTTTATTATAATAAGTGTGCACATTTTGGAGTTGAGTTAAATTGCTTTGTTTTTGCCACAATGTGGATTTGAGAAAACAGGTTCTCACCTTGGTGTCCATACTGTGATCCTTGAGGTCCATAAGGACCAGAGGTGCCACTCTGGGAGTACTGACCCATAGAATACAATGAGCCCCCAGGGGATGGATGTGGAGACACAGGAGGTCCAGACTGTGGAGAGGCAAACTGGGAGCCAGACTGGTTCCTCTGCATGTTGGACATAAATCCTAAAACAGACATAAAAACAAAGAGAAAAACAGATTTTTACTTATTTCCTTAATTCTGAGAGCTCATTGGTGGCTGAAGCTACGTTATGACATCAGAGGCCGACTAAGAGACCGAACACGGCAGAATGTTGTCTGGCAACAACCGGGCTTTCAGTTTAACTTCTTTACGTAACAGGATCATTATTTTGATTAAAACCATGATCTTTTACCTTTTGTTACTCATATTTACACTTTGCTGAGTAGAACAGTATGAACTAGGTAGTAGCTGAAGTGCACACAAAAACAATGTAAAGGAAATCCTTACTGAAAATAAACAAGCACAGCAAGCGAACGTTATCACTGACATAAACCCAGGTTAAGTACATGCTTGGGTTCATATATATATATATATATATATATATATATATCTGCAAAAGCTGAATGTACTCTAAAAGCATGGGATGTGCTTGAGTTAAAACATGTGCTGCACTGGCCACAGAAAAGCCGGTGATTTGACCATAGCTACTGTGTTATTCTAAGCCGTTCTGTCAATAGATGTGTCAAAGCCTCTCAGGCCCAAACTCAGCTGCACCATTCAAATTGACATTTGAAGCGATCCTCGCCAGGGCTTCACTCTTTCAAGCTGCGCCGTTCATTTTTAAAACCCACAGAAAGGTCTCCCGATTCACCGCGAATGGGAAAGGTCGCTGGATGGCCATTGAGGGAAAGGAGAGTCTTGTGTGGGTGTCGAAATGTGTGTGTATATGTCACTGTTGCAGATTAGGTGTAAATGGATTGAGTCTGCTCGCCTGTAAACTTTGATAGCTATCCACTTTGTTGAATGAGCGTGCACAGCCAGACTCTTTAGTGAGTTTGGGGGTTTAAGGAAAAAGATGCAAAGTGCAAGCTGAATTCCTTGTTTCTGCTATGAGGGCAGAAGTAAATGTGAGGAAAGGGGAGGGAGGCAGAAGTTTTAAAATGCTGTTTACTATATGGTTGTGTGCACATACATACTTGTACATATTTGCCTTTCTGAGTGTGTGAGGAGATAAAGAAAGAGAGCAATAAACGCTCTGTGAGTGCGTTTGTGTGTGCGGCACAAGAGATGAAGGCCAAGACAGAAAGGCAGGCAGTGAGAGAGAAAAGTCTGTGTAGGAGGGAAAGACAGTGCAACAGAGGAAAAAGCGATTGGGGCCTGAAAGTGCTTAGGCTGCGAGTGCTGGGTTTAAGGAGTGAGGACATTATTGTAATGTTTTGCTTCCATTAGGGTAAGGGGATTCTGGGAGAGGAGGAGAAAAAAATACAGTGTGTAATACCGCACTTTAAATTGCCTGGAAAATGGATGGGGAGAGGAACATTGTGCAGACAGTGCTAAAAGCAAATAACACATTCAAGGATTTTTCTCTCTCTCTGCTTCGTTCCCCCTCTACACACACACACACACACACAAACATAAACCTTTTTCTCTGTCTGGCAAAGCGAATGAAGCTCTCAGCCGGACAACAACAGGCAGGCGGTAAAGCACGCGAGAGAAAGTGGGGAGGGGTGTGGGGGGCATGCAGTGGATTTATGGAAATAAAGAGTGCAGAGAGGCTCTTTGGGAGGCCAGCACTTGACCAAAGTGGGGCATATGTGGAGAGGAGAAGAAGGAGGAGGAGAGGTGGGGAGGGTGGGTGTTAATCCTAGCAAGGAAGACAGCAAAAACTAGAGCTGATGCTGTTAACAGTACTGCGCTGGACCGAGGAGGAGGAGGGGGTTGTCGAGGGTTACAAGCATCAGGGAGCAACATTAAATCTCTGACTAGATTTCATCATGTCAGAAATAAGTGTTTTACAGTTCCTCACGCTCTCCCTCCATCTTCATATTCATTCTCTCCATCTCTGTGATGTTAGCTGCTCTTTGCAGGAAGACACCGTCCCATTCTTTCCATCTGGGTTACTTCCCACTCTTTCAGGTGCTTTGTTGTATCCATGCTAACCTTTTTTTCATATGAGCATGTCTGCTGTAATAAGATGCAGGAAGTACTTTTAATTGTTGGAACCGACCTCCAGTGTAGCCGGCGCTGTTAGCATTCATGTAACAAGCCCTCGGCAGGGACTTTGGACAAAGCCGATTCAGGCACAGAGACTTTTTCTGAATGTTAAATGTCAATTCTTTTATCAAACACGAGGAATATGAAAAAGCAGGAAACATATGGCTGCGTTCTTGTCTCTTTTCATGTGCACAAACCGCAAGCATCAGCTGATTTTAAAAAGGTAACATTAACCGGCGTGTGTTCAGTGTTCTTGTTGAACTTGTTTCACTGAGTCGGTAAAGTCAAATAATTAGTTTACATGTCAGTATCTCTGTCCACATTCTGACTGGAAAAAATATTTTATTACAGCCATTATTATTTTTTGAGCTTTGCTAAAATCCTGTTTCTGTTTTTGTTTTGTTTCACCCTCTAATCTTCATGCACCCCATGCTGCTGTGGCGTGTAAAGGAATAAACTTTGGACAATGTTGAGTTTTCTCCCTGAAAGTATTTATGTACAGTACAAAGCCTGCGGTGTCCTCTGAGTATATGTGTGTTTCACCAAAACAACAAACAAAAAGAACCATAAAAACACACATGCTCCTCCGACTTTTCCTTCTGGACTTTTCTGTTTCTTTTCTAATGCAAGGACACAGCGTACTTGCCTTTGGTCATCATTCACATCAACATAAACTTACCTCTCTCCTGAGCCACAGGTGAGGGAGTGATTGGCGGGTGGGCTCCATCTGGTCCATTTCCAGAGCTCTGCGGGGCCACGATGGAACCTGCAGAGTGACATGGAGATTCAGATTCATGCGACACTATGCTAAAAATCAAATCCTTAAAAACAAAAGTATACCCACAAATAAGAAAAACTTTTTTTTTGCATAAACTGAATTCACTTTGTTAGAAAGTAAGGTCATCAGACAATGGATTCATATTTGCTTTCCATCGTGGCTCAAAACATTTTTTAGGGAACTGCACAAACCCGATGTAAACAATCATCCCCCTGAAGGACCTTTTTTGTTGTCTTCTCTGCAATTTTCTTTCAATAGCACAAAAATAACTTGGCTCAAAACGTTTACTGTCATTTGAATGACAAGAGAAACACAAAGGCTTTGTTTTAAAGGTTTGAAGATAAATTCAGCCTCTACACACACACGCGCGCACACACACACCGTAAAGCTGATTGTAGTTCACTATTAGCTAAATGACAAACCCACTTCCAGAGGACATATCAAGTCATCGGACCTGACGCCACTTTCTTGTGTAAGCATTAAAACCAACGCGGCCCCCTTTAGAAAACCAGAGTCATTTCAGGATCATTGATTAGGTGGTTGTGCAGGTCTTTGGGCTGCGCCTGTTCCATTGAAATCCAATAGTGAGTTGAGGGTTTGATTAGGACAATGGCAGACAGAGACTATGGGGGATTGATTTGGCCTGGAGCAAGGAGAGAGATGGCAAATTAACCTTTTATCTTTGGATTCGGACAGGAGGCAATGAGGAAAGTAAAGGACATAAGGGTTTCAGACTGTGCTTCTCGTGCATATTAGTAGTTTATGGAGAAGTTTTACAGTTAAATAAGCAGATAAAACTCATGTTAAATGTAAAACATCAAAACATAAAGCAAATATATTCATTCAGAAAGTGCAGTATTGTATTTCAGCTTGAAAAATTCAGCCAAAATAGTTGTTATGAAGTACTGTTAGAGCTTTGTTGAGCTACAGTCTCCTTAAAACTCAATGAATATAAAGTCTTTTACTAAGGAGTAAATAATTCACATAATTCAATCACCCTGCAGAATGTGTGCTACTTCACCAAGTGTGTGCTCATACATGTGTATGTGACTGTCCATGCCAGCAGTAATACATGACTGGAGGTGACACACTCTCCACATAAACAAACCCAATTAAGTCAACATAATTGCTTTGCATGAAAATGCATAAACAATATTTCCATCCACCCCGCCGCCTACTCACACTCCAGCACGCATGCACACGTAACATGCACAGACATAAAAGTAATTGCACGAACAAGTGTAAATAAACACACCAAAGCACACAAGGATGCACACATAAGAGCACAGAGGCACATAAGATACATACTGCAACCATCACACACACATAAACACACACACACACACACAGGGACCCCCACATGCCTCACACTTGAATAGATCCAGCGGCGCTGCTTCAAAGAGAGAATATTCGATTAGTTAGTCTGTCACCATGTTGCAGGAGGGAACGGGAAACATTAGTATGCAAACGCTGAAGCAACTCTGAGATAACATAAGAAACAACTGGCTACGTGTTTTCATGTGGGCCTCTACCAGCGCTGGGGAAAATATTCACATTAATAGCTAAGTAAACGCATTTTTCCATTACAAGCCTGCATTAAAGACTAAAACTTAGGTTTAAAGGAAAATGAATTATGATGCTGAATGGCTTTAGTTCTTTAATATATGCATACACATGTGTTCTGCTGTAGTGTTACTGTGATTTAACTGGAGAAGCTTGTAAGGTGTTGTGAAGGGTCACAGCCACTTGTTGCCACAGGGACAAATTTAGCTACAGTCTAGGTTCAGATGAGGAACAAGGGAGGATGCCAGCAGAGGTTTGCTGAACCCTTAAACTATGGAAATCAACCCAACGATAACGACTAGCCTGTATGTATATGTGTGTGTGTGTGTGTGTGTTATGGGATGCATGCTAGGCACCCGCTCTGCTGTCAAGGTCTGTTTGCTTGGGCGCCAGCTTGTACTGAGTGAGCGCCACTGTGGAGGTAGAAATAAGGAACAGTGCTCTCCATGCTCCACTACTCCGTCTACATACACATGTAAACTGTCGCCAGTGACAAAATTACTGCAAAGATGGGTGTGAGGTACAGAGATAAAGGAAGAGAAGAAACATAAGACTTATCTGAGGAAAAAGAGATGGAGAAAAAAGATTTAATAGTACAGCAGAGGACATCACAGCATCATCATTCCTCCCTTCACTGCACTACCAATTACTGTCCAAACAAAGCCTCCTCTCTCATTTTATTCTCTTCACTTCCTCTTTTGTCTCAGTCCTCTCTTCTTTTCTCTTCTCTATAATTTTTAACAAGATGCCATTAAATAATTACATTCAAATAAAACAAACAAGCTCCACAGTGAATCCTGGCACTTCTAATCCACACCATTAATAATTCATAGGCAGGATCTCTGACGTGCATTTCTTCTTCATGCGCTGCTGGGAGAGACGAGAGTGCTAAATGTCAGCAGGAGCTGACTGTATACCTTCCTCTGACCGCAGAAAAATTGTCTTTACCGACCATGAATAGAAATGTAAAACAAACAAATGGTATGTAAATGTGCTCACCATTCAGGGGCCAGATGCATAAAATCGTATGCAGATTCACGGTTAAAACTGTGAGGCAGGAATGTGCATACGCTCTCTTTTCACTATTTTTCTAATCTCATTTATAAAGTCATGTTTCTCTGTGCATTTTCTTATATCAATCTAAATAATAGATAACTTTACTCGATGATATTCACTCCCACATTTAGGCATAATGTGCACAATGTTAAACATCTCTCATCGTGTTATTTAACAAAAACAAAATGAGAACAAAGTGTGTGTGGAAAGTGTGTGAACGTCCCCCCCCACTGCTTCCATAGGAATTAATAGAGTTAGTATGTAGATGCAGCTAATCAGATGCACTTGATTAACTGATAATTAGTAAGTGCAATCATCTCAAAAGTAATTTTAACATCAGTAAAGAAACAATTGTCGCTGCCAGGCCGTGGAGAGTAATGCAGCCATTTTTGAGTCCATCATTCTACAATGAGAAAGACTATTTGTCAATCTTCCCAGGAGTGGACGTCCACATTAAGACAAAACAACTGCCAGAGACAAAAAAGTCAAACATCACCAGATGGGTCATCTTTAAACGCGACCTCTAAACACGACTGAATAGTTTCACACTGCTTCAAATAACCAGTCCTGATAAACCTGTAGATTTGGTTGTGTCCTCTTGCTCCACTATGAATTGCCTTGCATGAGTATTCATGAGGTAAATATCACAGACCAATATAAATTTTTGTATTTAGCATTTTTAGTGATGCAGGATTTGATGTAATTTAATATTTTGTGTTAAAAATCGTCTTTCTCTGCCTTTCCACTGATGCTCGGGCTCCCACGTGTGTTTTACTTCAATTAGCACCTTTAACAGCCAGCGGTGTCACAATATATTTCTTCCCTTTCCTTTCACCCTGCATCTTTATGTCCTGTTTGGAATTTACACCTTTACAAACAGCCAGCTGTGCACATACATATGAATTATTTCAATGTGCACAAACACTGGTAGCATCATTCACTACAGTTCAATCGGTAGTTGTTTGTCCTCGACACTGACCTGCTGGACTTGTTGCATTGATCAAAGTTGAGAGTGGGAAGACATAAAACGTGATGCTTTTTTAAAATGCAGCTGAAGATTCAAATAAATGCAGTTTTCTCTGTAAAAATCCACTTAACAATAACCTCCATTTCCAGCTCTTTCCTCACGATACAGGACAGAAAATAATGGCAGTTCATTGCGTTTTTGGAGATAATGTTCTTCGCTAAAAAGCCAATACACACTTCAAATTTTTCTTCCACAAGGACCCGTGTCTGCTTTGAAGAGCGGGAGTTTGGTCTTTGAAGCTTTTTTCATCACTGTTTCAAACGCAAATGCTGGCGAAGTTCAAAGTCGAGGCAGAGCACTTGTGGCCATATTTCTGTTTTGTTTCCAGGCTCTGGAAAATATAAGGCTTAGAAGCTGCTGTGTTAAGGTGTAAGTCTGTGTGTCTGTGCAAATTATGTTGATGAAGAAAAGCCAGGCAGATATTGAATGAAAAGACTTATTAATTGCTTATAAAAAAGAGGAATTGGAGGATGGTGTTAGTTCTCGTGTTTGTGCATGTTTGCAAGAGAATAGAGATGAATTTATATACTGGTGACAGTGATGTCTTTACACACACACACACACTTAAACACACTTTCTCAGTATTTCTCACAAAAAGAAAAAAAATCAGACCCCTGGAGCAATGAGGGCCATTTTGGGTAAAGTGAGGTAAGTGTGGTGCGTACTAATAAACTGGCATAGAAGACAGAAAAAAGGCTGCTTCAGCACCATCTCCTAATACAACCCTTAGGCTATAAATGTGCACACACCTGCGCCACCCAACAAACACACACACCAAGGTAATACCTCCTATTTGCCATGTCTTTTGGGGGAAGAGGCAGATAAACAGCGGGTTCCAATAATGGTGGCTTAGATCTCAATGGGTGCGAGTCAATGCTTTTCCAAGCCGGGGGCTAATGCCAGTTAACTCTCCCTGTGGGGGACGAACACAGGTCTACAGTGGCTCACAAAACAAGCGCTCTCCCAAGATCCTCATTACTTCCAACGCTGAGTAGCAACTGTAAGTAAAGCAAAACTGCAGCTTAAGCTAAAAGACAAGGAGAGGGAGCAATGGAGCGAGAGAAAGCAAGAAAATAGGTGCTGGGGAGGGAAAATAATTGCACACTGTGCTCCGGTTTGGGTTTTCCAGTCGGACAGAGTTGGAATGGGATTTCTCTAAATGGCTAACGCAGCAAGCCGGTGCCTTTTTCCTTCCCTTATTTTAGGCGGAGGTGTGCTTTGTGAATAAAATGCCTGCGGGGAGGGCATTTTGCTGTTTTACTTCGAACACGAGCAGCCATCAAGAGAAGGTGAGTTAGAGGAATGTGGGGAAGGGGGGTGGGGGGTAGTGGTGCATGCCTGAGAGGGAGAAGACAAAAAAAAAAGAGGAGAGAAAAAGAGCTGGAGGAAAGATGTGGAGAAATGAGAAGGAGGCACAGAGGCAGAGAGACGTGGATGGAAAATTCAGCCTTGTTCCTCGGTGGGAGGCCTGCACCGCAGCAACGCTGTGAGCAAAAAAAAGCTGAGACAAACAGAGAATGGGAGGAGAGGGTGGGGATGACGGAACGTGAGACACAAGAGGGAACATAAGAGAAAGAGAGAATGATAAAAATAATGGGAGAAAGAGGGAGGGACAGGGACAGCCAGAGGCAGTGTTCCCACCATGCAGCCTCTTAGGGAGTGGTGTGACAAGAAATTCGCCTAGTTGCACACACCCTGCAAAACACATTCACACACTCCCATCCCTCTGCCACCGCTTTAAACTTCCGCTATGCAGAAGCATTGGAAAAACTCAAGTTTTAGTTGAACATCCCTGTGGCGTTTTTATTTCGCAGATAAAAATGTGTTTTTTTTCCTTGTCGCCGTCGAGGAAGTCATTTACTGACACTGTTTTTAAAACGGCCTCCTTTAAGTAAGTAATTTCCGACTCCTTCCAGGCATCCGAGCTTGACCTCTGCGTGCACATAGGAGAAAGAGCAGCACCACAACGCTTACTTTATTGTTTGTTTGTTTGCTGTTTCTTTGTGTGCATCTTATTACCATAATAGAAATGTCTTTTTTACAAAAAACTGCACGGGCTAAGCTGGAGGATGATGTAAGGCAAAGCAAATATGAAGAGATTTGTTTAAGGAAGGACCCGTTAGCTAACAAGCAGGACAGCCTTGTCTCTCTTCCACTTGCCCTGACCTTTCTGTCCTTTTCTGGGCCCCGGAAGCTCTCGAAGCGAAGCACAGATAAACAGCTTAAACTCTCCTGAGCACTTGCCCGCAAGCTCCAATCACCTTATTAGAAGAAAATAAGAAAATTTAGGAGGGGGGATGAGAAATGGAAGAGGTAGAATATGATAGGAGAGGAGGGGAGCACAGTTAACTGGACCTCTGAGAGAAAAAAGAGAGAGTGAGAAAGACAGACAGAGGAGCAGGGATTATTTGTGATCTTCTGCAGCAGACAGAGCTAGCTAGGCAACGGTGGAGCGAGGATGGGCTCTGTATCACTTAGTGCCTGCACATGGAGGAAGATGATTGCAGTTTGGTGTTCAAAGGCAGCAAGACACAGGTACAGTTGTGTCAGCACAAACAGATGGAAATATCTTCAAAAGCAGTGATCTGAAAATGAGCTTTGTGTGTGAGTTCAGTCAAGCTGAATGTGTGTCTGAAACAAACAAGATGATAAACATGGTAGCAGATTTATCACGGGTTGCCTAAGTGATTTTAAAAAGTCACCTATTTTGACAAAACGGAGTTGACTTGTTTGATTATATCCAATTTCTCTGTGCAGTATCTAAAAAAACCAAGAAAAAGAAAAGAAAACACGTCTTAACATCATGCTGTGTGACACCATGATGAAAAGAAACTAAATGCATAGAAAGCACACAACAGCTATTATAGGCAAACCTTATATTTTGACACTTAAACCCTTTATACGATATACTAATTGAACAATCTGCAAACACCTTTCATTGCAAAAGGCTGAGCAACTACCGATGGTAACATTTTACACCGGGTCTCTGAAACTGACAACAGCTCACACACACAGAGATGCCAGTAAAGGATCCTTTGGACTTGCTTCCTACATATACTACATATACTATAGGGTTATGGAAGTTTGGTAGCCAGGTGAACACTTTGGACTCTGAACTTCGGGAGAATGCTACAGCACAGTATTAAGTGGTTTAGAGGGTTTCCAGTTTGAACCTCGGCTGGTCGAGGTTCACCAGTGGCCTTTCTGTGTGGAGTTTGCATGTTCTCCTCATGTATGTGTGGGTTCTCTCCTGGTACTCTGGCATGTTATGTTAATTGGTCACTCTAAATTGTCCTCAGGAGTAAGTGTAAGTGCTTGTTTATCTCTCTGTGTTCACCCTATGATGACCTGTCCAGGCTGTACCCTGACTCTCATCTGATAATAGGTGGGATAGGCTCTCCCACTGGTTCTTAACCTGTGTTTGATCAAACCCCAGGGGGGGTCAGTGAATCAGTCTAAGGAGTTTGGCGGAAGTCAAGACACACACCTGACTCATATGATTAGAGATGGACCGCCCCACTTGACCATCATTGGCTGCTACACAGCTATCTGTGCTGCAGGGAATCTGGTGCGCTCAGTAGTTGACTTATGACTATCATGATGGTACGTCATGTGATTCCTTCCTTATATTTTATTCCCTTCATACTTACTACGTTGAGCCAAAAAGAAAGTGGTTGGACAAATATGTACAAAATGGATTCACATGTATAATGGGATGTAATGAGAGTCAGGCGTCCTAACTGCAGGATTTGTGATGCTAAGTTAGTCTGGCACCAGGAACACAACCATAAACTTATGTCTTAAATTTGCAAAACATCCTAAAAATTCTATTAATACCTTTAATAACCTTTAAATAATGATTCGGTGAATGCTCATACGAAACTGATGGGGTTCAATATCACCAGCTCCAGTCCCTTTGTGACCCTGAATAGGATTAAGCAGTATGGACAATGAATGAAAGATAGAGTAGGAGAGGGCTGCTGGTACACTGTGGTGTGAGTAGTGTGCATAATGTTTAGGTAGAGGCTAAGTGTCAAAGCAAAAAGTTCTCCCTGCAGAACATTTTATGGGGATGACCAATACAAGTGTAGGAGAAATATTGCAAATATTTCTTTGTGTGATGTTTTTTTCAACTCATCTTCACTTAAGCTGAGTCTGCATGTTTTATTGTTTTATTGTTTTATTGTTTTATTTAGAGAA
>JBAMHV010000021.1:7037687-7051448 GCA_037177535.1 Pseudomugil gertrudae | reverse complement strand
TTCCACTCTTGATGTTTTTAAAACACATCAAACCGTGATGGGCTCGAAAACATCACAAAAAGAAATATTACATTTCAACAAGTACTTGTACTGTTGATGGTATAAAACACTGAAGAAGAACTTTGCAATTGCAATATTAGGTCATTGCTCAGTTTCCCCGAGAACTTCGACAACTTTTAGATCCAGCAGTCTGCATGAAAGCTTTGTTATTCAGAGAAAATAGGAAGAACATGAATCAGTCCTGCATATCACACAAAGGAACCAGCATTTTAAGATTTTTAACAGTGAAACATACACAGCTCAGCTGCTGGAATCATTCCAGTAACCCTGAAAACTTCATAAGTTTTATGAATCAGCGAGAACATTAAACAGAGAAATGTACTTTGTCACATTCATACAAAAAAAAGCCTTTTTATGTTTTGCCATTGATTCCATCGTTTCCAATAATCGAGTTTGGGAATAGGTAAACCTGTGAGGCTGTGTGGACAGTGAGGAGAAATTTCTCCTGGAAAAGCAAAGCCCAGAGCTGTGGATCTGAAGACATGCATTCCCTTCACTGCAAATTGTGTGAGTGCAGAAATTTGTTGAAGGATTTTCTCCTGCACAGTCTTATCATCTCCTTGCTATCTGTAACAGTGCTCCAAGATGATGACAGCTGAGTTTCTGCACTGTTTGTGCAAAGTTTGATGTAATATGTATCAGATTCAGCCTGGTAATGGATATGTTGGACTCTTTTTGTTGACAGAAAGTGACTCCGTACTGACGAGCTGCTACTGGAGACAACTTGTCAAACCTGCACATGTACATATTCCAAACTAAACATTAAAGTCTCCTCTCTCCAAACATAAACATTCAGAAGTCACAGAGTTTTAGAGCTCTAAACAGGTATATATATTAATCATGAAGATCAGGCTTAGTCCTGTGTGACCATGTATTCTGCACGTTAACTGTGTGACCTCTCTTCTTTCTCCCACAGCTCACACCCACTGATGGAAGATACTGGTGCTCCCAATTCAGAACACCATCCATCCAAAATGAGAGACAAACACCTGCCTGCATCGTCCCTCATGTCTCATGGAAGAGGGAAAAATATATAATATCAGAGCATCTTTTGAATATTTTTCCTCCTGTGTACAATATGTGTGTGTATATATATATATATATATTATATATATACTGTATATATACAGTATATGTGTGTGTGTGCATATGAGGTAGAGGTAGAGGGGGGAGATGTTAGTGGTTGAGCAATGTGATTTCTGCTCGACTGTCACAAATCTAGCGCAACAGGAAAATCAATTTGGCCCTGTGTGTGCCTTTTTGGCTCCGGGAGAGAATCCAAATAGCAAGGCGAGGCCCGGATAATGTTACAGTGTATTGGATTTGCTTCATGGAGAGACAGACAGAGGGAGGGAGAGAGAGAGAGAGAGGAGGATGAGGAGGAGAAGTGGGGAGACGAGGGAATCACAGGCTTGCAGTGGCGCTTCGACAAGATAGATTTGTGCAAGTGTACGGGTGTAAGATAGGCTGGCAATCTGTCAGCACACCCCTCTTTAACACTCTCCCTGTCTGACTCTTTCTTATATTCTCTCTCTCTCTCACACACACACACACACACACACACACACACACACACACATCTGTCACTCAAACATGTGAAGATACCTGCAGCGGTGATTTATAGGGACAAAATATATGGGAAGTGTCAAACCATGAAATCAAATATTTACAGGTATAAGTTTTCTTTCTTGCCGCTCTGTATGCTTTCCCTGTCTTCCCGGTGTGTGTATATTTATGTGTGTATGCATGCATTTGTTTGACAGCCAGGTGAAAAGATGACATAATGAAATTGCTCTCTTCTGACCGCTGTCAAGGGGAACGTGTGTGCTCATCCATGTGACATGTCGCATCACTCCACTGTGTGAGCCGGACTGGTGGCAGGCAAACACACAGCAAGCAAACATATGCATATTTATTGCACACACACACACACACACAGAGAAAAAATGAGGTGGCATTCCTTTGCATACATTTAACAGTTTAAACCTCTTTATCTGAAACGTTATTGTAATTTGACCTACAGGACTGAGCAAAAGTCTGCCACTCAAGTCTTTCAATAGGTTTTAGTTGAGCTTTTGTCCTCCATTTGTGCACATTTCTCTTTTTTTAATATTTATTTATTTATTTTTTAATTATTTTTTTATTTATTTGTGCACATTTCTCAAATATGATGCTAAGATATGTGTTTAAGCTAATAGCTTCTCAGGAATAAACTTGTTGGGGTAAAAAATAAAATGCCATGTCTTTCTAACATTGTTCCTTTAAGCTAAAGAAGGATCATGTGATGTGTCCATGCAACAGGTTGCTCAGAGGTACCGTTTAATACACTGTTATGTGTCACCAGAACTCTGGTTCATCATTTGATTAAGATTTCTTTGTTTCAAAGAGTAAAAGAACAATTTTAGTGGCTTAACAAATAAAAGTATACATTCGCTCTGAAAATGATCCGATATAAAGACAGCCAATGTTCAAACGATCACTTTGAAAGTCATTCAGAAAGACTGGAGAACTGTTCTGCAAATCAACTTACAAAGGATTATCTTAAGTTTTTATGTGGGGCTGTTTGAAATATGTTTGAATGTTTTATATCCACGAGTAGCTGGGATTGGCTCCAGCCCCCCCGTGACCCTGTAAAGGGAAAAGCGGTAGAAAATGGATGGATGGATGGATATCCAGGAGTCAGAGAGCTCTCAATTTGGAGAATCAGAAGCTTTCCTGATTGCGAGCTAACGCTAACAGTGACGTCGAAAGAATCTGAAAAAATAGTGACATTTTCCACAATCTGAATCTAATAAAGTTTAATTTAATCAAAGTTTCTACCATGTCACATCTGTAGACAGCTGTTGATGCATAACAACCTGTTGCAAAACGGTTCATTGTTAAAAAGCAACGGCATGCAGCCATCTGGAGTTATTTTAGTTGTGTGATACTGTCTAAATGTGCAACATTACTTTAACCTAAACTGTGATGACACTCTAAGTTTGACTTGTTTTAGATTTTCTTTGGTCTCATTCTGAGAAGATTTTAGTATTAGCTTGTGTATCTGGAAACCTTGCTATTCACTGTGATCGGACCGATGTTCACTGATATAAAGTAGTATTTATTAGTCCTGCACTTTAAAATGAAAAAGAAAAGAAAAATCCCTTCAAGATATAGCAATTAGCTTCTTTGTAAAATGAGGAATTGTTACAACATCAGCGCCATAGCAGGTAGGAGTCTGTTATTATGTGAATGCCTCTCCACTATCCATTCAACATCCTCTGACACTTGCAGCAGTCATTTTTGAGTCACATATTTTAAAAAATCCTCAACAATAAGAAACAACAGAATTTGACAGCAGCTGAAGAGCAAAATCCATTTAAGAAAAACCTCATTTCTACACTGACAGCAGCCCTAATGGAGCAGAACACAGCAGAGCACATATGTTTTGACTTATTCTTGACTTGAACTCAAATTACAGCAGATGAGTTCTTCACACTAATTAAATAGGTTATTAATGTTTGCCTGGTTTTGTTCACAGGACACTAGTTTGAACAATAATTTTCTATGGCTGCAAAACCGCTGCATGGAAACACACAATACAGCTTCCAAAGTCCTTCCTCACTGACTTATACTGAAGTACAGCGACGTTAGCTAAAGTGTCCTAACTTGTGACAAAGTGTTACAAAGCAGAACGTTAGTAATCAGATGTATGCTAACCACATTAGTTCTCCAGTGTCTCTGTAAAGCTGACTGCTTCTTGATCTAATTCAAACTGATTGTAGTACAGCCGCTAAAACATGCCAGATGTTACTCACTGCTCCATGCTTTATCACCATTTATTTGGCATGGGGAATATTTTTAAATATTTTCTTATTAATCATGTCCCAGCGATTGGTTTCGCTTCCCATCTTTGCTGCCTCATTCCAGATTCTTGTCATGATTCTTGGCACGAGCGCCTGAAAAACCACTGTCCCAGTTTTTCATTAGCGTCAATCACTCCGGTAAGCGGATGAGAGGAGGAGAGAGAGAGAGAGGCTGAGGAGGAGTAGGAGCTGGGATCACACAGGAGACACTTTGCCCCGCCTCGTCAGAGTGATTGGCAGGTCTGAGACATGCTGATGGGCTGGTCAGCCACTCACTCAGGGAGCGAGGTAGAAAGATGACATGGAGGCCACACACACACACTTTCACAAGACTGTTCCAGCAAATCAAATCCTCATTTGTTTATAATGCTCAGGGTTTATCTAAATTGTTCTCCTTTGGCCCTGGGAGACAGGCAGACACAGGGTAGATGGTCTGATAGTGCTGCTGGTGTCTTGTCTACCCTGCTGTATCTTAGATAAGGCGACAAATCTAACTGGGCTTCCTCCACCACCAGTCAGTTTCGCTTATTAACACACAGAGTGGAGAGGACATGGAAACAGGTAGCAGCGGTGCACTCCACAGGTAGTTAGAAGACAAGCAAAACTCCGCTGAAATGATGGCAGACATTTCTACGATGCAGTTATCAAAGAAATAAAAGCTGTGTGGAAAATGAATGAGACATGTTCCATTTAGTGTTCCACGCTTAATATTCTTCAGCTGTCAGATTTATGACTTCTAATGGGCCAGAGATATCAAAGTCTAGACGTGCAGGATGGATAACACTGGTCTTCTGCTGCAGTGCTCGTTCAGCTTCATCCTCTGTGCAAACTGGAGGAAATGTTATTAAGCTGGATGCATTATCCAGTGAGCTCGAGTTGGAGATGAAGCAAAAAAGAAGCACGATAAGCTTTTCTTTACCTGGTACATTTGGAGATTTTGGGTTATTTTGCTTGCTTAACATATCATCCTTTTACTTTATGGAACTAATGGTCAAAAACAGACATTTAGGGGCTTATTTCAACCTTTTTTTCTCTGCTTCTCCAGATTGCTGCTCAAGTAAATGAAAGTTAACATGGTATACTGCCACTAGCAATGCAGTTTTTACCCATGCCTTCAAAAAAGCCTAAGTCTATAACCCCATACAAGTCTTTCTAAGTTTGTTTTGCTATCGAAGGCATTTTTAAAGGCATTCTTATGCACCAGAATATTCCTAAAACTTTGAACTTGACTTTAACCCTTGCTCTGTTTTCTGTTCCACAAACAATGATATTTCTGGTTATTGGCAATAGATTTGTTTTTAAAACTAAACTTGTCTAAATGTAATTGTAACACTAGAAAAATTTGATAGCAATACTCAATTTTAATGTTTACCCTTCTTGCAATGTAAAGCACTTTGAACTGTCGTACATGAAAGGTGCTATATAAATAAAATTGCCTTGCCTTCTTACATGAAGCAACACTTGTTAGCTTCATTATAAGCACTGTGTTTAGTCTTGTCACTTAAAAGTGTGGTGGGTTAGAGCGCATGCGTGAGCACCTTAGTTAAATCACCTGGTGAAAATCCACTATTATTCACAAACCATTGTCAGGAGCACACAGCCGTTGGTAAGTAGCAGTTGCTAATAAAGTCTATTTGTAATTATGCGTGTTCACTGTGTTTGTCACGCTATCAGCAGAATTATAGCTTACGATTATTTGAAAACGCTATAATATTACGGTAGTCTGTATTAGTGAGTATTTGCTGTTTGAGCACTTGCCAGCGACGGCGATTATAGTCTTAAAATATTGTGTTTTACCTGCAAGGTTTTGTGGGGTGTTTCACTGGGTGATTGTTAGATATTGTTATCCGTTTGTCCTTTAATAAGGTAAATGCGGGTTGTTTGTGCATAGACATGCAGTGTTTACCTGGTAGCGCTAAAGGACAGTTCTGTGCATGCTCGGCAGACGCTGGGAACCCTGGGACATGTAGTCGCTTTTGGCGGAGATATGAGCCAGTCTAATTTAATCAGATGCGTCTGAATTATAAATGTTAGTTTTGTATATTATTATAGAAATATTGTATACTGAACCCACCTAATCATTTGCTTTCAGGTTTATGGCCTGTGGTGAAACTGCGGTGAAACTGTGGTGAAATAAATATAAAGAAGACAAACACGAGTCATAACATTTGTGTTTCCTGACATGCCTTTTTGGAGGGCTTACAAAGAAAGACCCGAACACACTGCTATTGTACCACACAATGCCCAATTCTTTTACCATTTTCATGTTAAATCAGGACAGTAATGAAGGCAAAGCTTTGTTTTCGTCCACACTGTAAATTCACTGTTTTCAAATTTGGCCCGTTTTTATTAGTAGAAATGTGTGTATCTTATGATAGTCTCCACGGAGGTCAGTTTTCTACACGACCTTTTTTAAAATCCTATTTAAATGCACATATTTAAAAACAAATAAAAATACAGACATAAATGTAAAGGTCATGCGGAAATGTGTGTGTGATAACAGCGATAAGCTTTCAGGGGCAACAAGTGCACTAATGGTACTGGCATTATGATGCTGTGAGGATCATTTGTAAAGAGCAGAAACACAGAACAGGTTGGTTCCTGCTTGCTGGTCTGGAGCATGAATAATGAGTCCGAGACGACACTGTTGAACATGACTGAGCCTTTCTGACTGGAACGTGGAATCGGCCATGCTGTGGCCATGTTTGACGACGTTCTCGAATAGAAGATAACTAAACCAGTTAAAAAAAGGAAAAAAAAAAGCACAGTTAAAATGAGCTTAAAAGCTCATTTTGGCCTACATGAAGGTACAACAGCTGCTTTCTAATTTGCTCCCCAAAAGCAGCTTCTTGTTTGGTGGCACAAAGCAATTTGCATTAAATCTTTAAATTATTTAGCAAATTTCTCAGGGAACCCAAAGTATCTGCACACGATGTAAAATACAGCAGATTGGGTGTTTCCGTGGCACATTCTGCCACTTATTGTTTTGCTTATTTGTGGTAATTAAACTAATGCAATTATCATGCTCTAAGTTGCACCTTTTAAACAAGTTCAAATCAGATAATCAAGATGTACATGACATTTATGAGAGCTTTAATAGCAACCCTACCTGCTGCGTTAGTGTTGGCAGAGGGTCCGCTGGCAGGAGAGATGGGTCCTGAGCCAGATCTGGACTGCTGGGACTGAGTGGACCCTGCAGGGGAGCCCACAGGGGAGGGGGAAGGTCCACTCCTCTGGCTGGCCAGGTGAGGTGAGGCATGAGGGGAAAAGGGGGACTGTCCCTGGTTACTAGTGCCCCCCTGCTCCCCCTGGCTACTGCTGCTGCTGGAGGATCCGCCAGCGCTGACGGCTGAACCCAGACCGGCCTCCGTCCCAGTGGGGAGGTCATCAATCGAGCCAGACAGATCCTGGAACAGAAGAGGAGACTGTGAGTGAGTGTTTATGAAAGCTCATCCAAGCATTTGATGAGAGCTGACACGTAAATGGCAAATGTAATGTAAGCTCAAGCAAGCACACAATTCTCATAAGATAAATAATAAACATAACTAAGGTTAAAATAAGAGCTGACTTTTATCTGACCCACAGCATCCTAAAAAAATACCTCACTGGTCTTATTGACAGTGGTAAATGTGGTAGTAGAGCACAAAAATCCCACAGAAGAAACCACTACATGAGCTGCTGTGGTAAAAATGAATTGTAATGGGCTTTCATTCAGACCAAGGGTGAGTTCATATTACAGTTTCCATTCCCTGTGGTGAGCAGAGGACCGTGTACTTATGTGAGTATGTGTGTGTATGCACTTAGTAGGTGCTCCCCGTTGTAAAAGGATTCGAGGGAATCCCCAGTAATATCGCTGACAGTCTACATAAAAGTGTGGTGCACAGGAGGAGGTAAAGCAGCAGCTAAGGAAGTTAAGACTACACCAGATGTGAGGTGATGAGATAAAAAGTGATGGCTGCTGACCAACTACACATCACACTGACAGCAGTGGTTGAGCCTCAGCTGTACATGACTGTAGAGGTAAGTCACCTGTAAGTGACCCCAGTTTTCTGGTTGGTGTCCGCTTACCGGTGTCTACCAGCTGATCCTACCTGCTATACGAGGCTTGTTGACTGTCCTATCTTCCCCCACCTGAGCCCAGAACCACCATTAGTCACCACAGATATATGTCTATCTTTGTCAGACATGAAGGGAAAAAAGGAAAAGAAATACACCTTGCTCTTAATCTAAAAATGCTCCTTTTAATTTTTTCATGCTCCATATAAAGTGCTGCTGTGCTCGAATAGATAAGGCTCTACGCGACTGAATTTACAGAAAAGTGGCAGCAACCCACACGAGCAACTTTGCTTTGCTTAGTTTGACAAACTGTAAATTTAAACATAATATGAAAAATCTCACTCTTGAGAATTTAATGTGAACGTACAAGCATTGCCAGAAGAAATAACGGCCAAAACTCTGACAAAGCTGACAGACTGTCACTTCCATCTTACAGCAAGGCTACTTTCCCCATCACACTAGCATAAAGCGATATCACATAAAAAGGAGACAGGCATCCCCCCCTTCTCTTTCCATCCATCGCGCCTGGCTTAGACGGTGGAACAGACAACCAAGTCAGTGTGGCAGTCTGTCCACGCCTGCTTGTTTTGGTTAATGCGATCTCAACTGTGACACATAGAGCCTTTGTTTTCCTTCATGCTGCTGTGAGTGCCCACCCGCTCTGCCAGCCTGCCAGCCTGTCGCCTGGCATTATCTACCTTCGCTCCACTGAGCACATGGAGCACTTTCGTTCCTCTCTCCGTTTCTCTCTCTTCCTCACCAATGGTGCCACTCCCTGCCTGGGCCAATCCTGACAGCCAGTGCACCGAGCTCAATGATGTCACACGCGGCCTCCACCAATAGGACTGAATGTTATTTTTTTCCACTGACCGGCTGCCTCGGGTGCATGCCTCTTTGACATGGAGGGGTTACCATGACAGTCAGTGTAACCATGGCTTTTCCTAAACACTGGGAGCTATCTGTGTGTACAGCTAGGTTGTTAACCTGCAGGCTAATTGTGTGAATGGATAGGAATAATTGCATTTCACCTAATTGGGTGCTGTTGCCAGCTTTTCCAGTGGCAGTTTAGGGGTGGGAAAATGTGTACCAGTAATTCGTTTAGAGGCTGTTAAGCTCGTTTGGATTATACAGACACTTGAACACAGCTGTGTGGCCCAAGACCAAAAAAAGTAGCAGAACTGTTTAACATGAATAGGTGGAAAAGTTTCATACCTGCAGGCTGTCATTTTTAAGTACCTCACAAACTGTAGAAGATGTTCCAATATCAACACACACATCCTTCTTCTATTGCACTTAATCCCTGATGGTGACCACACAGCATTGTACCTGGATAACTGTCTGCTATTTGGCCACGTGGAAGGAATCAAAGCTAGCTAAACAGCCAGGCAGGCATGCAGATCTTAGGATCCAAACACCCAACAATCTGGGGCCCCCATCCAACGTGGCCCAAATCCAATTTGTTTGGCTCTGGGCTGCAAATTGCTCTGTGCATTGAGTCTCCAAATAGCTGTCAACCACTCCCGCTAGGCGTCCTGTATCGCTTAATTCGCTCCTGGAGCATGTAATTGTCATAATAAGAAAAATATTGAGGTGACAATAACCAGTTACTTTGAGATGCCCCCCCCCCCGTCCGTCTCAAGTCACACATACACACATAATGGGCTGACTACACATTTCACACAACATTGGAGAGGCAGTCGCTCGTGACCCTTCACCTCGCTGGTGTTGGCGCCTGCCTGCATCCTCGTTTGGAGCTCCCCTGTTTGTGTGTATGACAGGAACATAGGCTGCTGGGCTGTCACAGCAAGACATGCTTGAGCACTGATGCAGCCGAGGGGACAGATGATGCTCTACACACACACACAAACACAAAGTCCCCATCCCACTCGTCAGTCATACTACTGACCCACACACACACACACACGCAGGCATCCCAGCAGGGTATAAGGCATCAGCAAGAAGGAGGAAGCTGTCACATCCAGCAAAATGTGGGTCTTTTCCCCTGACCACGGTGCTGATGTTGTCTCCTCTCGCCACACACTGGGAATTAATCAAAGTTGCGATGTTAGAAGGCGTCGAGTGTGTGTGTGTGTGGAGAAGTGGTTCTCTGTCTAGACAGGGAGGAGCCAATGACTGCAGCTTCCTATGGGCACATACAGGAGGAAAGAGTGACTATAAAAACTTGTGATCTGTCTTTCTCTCATTCCCTTGTTCTTTCTCATGCACTCTCTCTCACACACACATCAAGCATGTATTTTCTGTGTCCATCTGACGGCCTCAGTATGAGGCACGAAGCTCTGCACCAGATGGCTACCCAGCTAACTAGAGCCTGAAAGACAAACACAACTGCAGCATCTGAGCCTCTGCGCTCTAAAACAACACCCCTAACAGCTGCAAACAACCAGACATAGATTTTTCTTTAGGCTTTTTTTTAAAGTTAAAAACATCTTACAGGATGTACTGAATAAAATCAGGCATCAATGAGTCCACGTTTATGCATACATGTGCAATAAATCTTGTGATTTAATACAAAACAAGGTCACACATTACTATGATATAGCTTCTTTTGCTCCATCCCCTTATATGTAGGATGTGCTGTATGCTTTTTGATGGCATAAAGGGTCAGCAACGAAGCAATTATATCCAATCTCACCAGACACAAAGCATTTAAACTTTCTTGTCTGTAATTGCTGCAATACAATGCAGGTGAACTCGATCTTCTTTGAGTTTCACAATGACATTTTGATATTTCTCTGAAACAACACTCTTATTACTAGAGATAATTGCAGATCAGCTGTCAGCCGTGTTAACGGGAACTCTTTCTACTTAAAATGACACTTGTTAACGCTGTAAAGGCATTTCTGTTTAGCTGGAATTCATGTTCTTTCACAGCAACTTCAACTAGCATGAATGTTGTTTAAGATTGTTTTATTTTTACTAAAGCAGGCTATAAGCGACACTGGCTCTGATTTTTTAAAGTTAGCAGATTATATGGTTAGGTCTCCATAACCTTATTTTTAATGCCTGGTGTAAGTAGGGCTTTGATTTGGTCCTGCAAACACTCAGTGTCAGAAGAAGATGTTTTTTTCTGTGCTGGAGCCAGTGCTTTTGGTTTCAGATCAAATACAACCATTTGTAAGTTAGGTTTTACATTTACACCAGCATTGAAACAACTTTGGTAGAAAAAAATACCTTAAGATGTAAGGTATAAATAAAAATAAATTAAGTTTCATGCATCTTTTTGTATTTTTCCTTGTGTAAAACACACAGGTTTTTAGAAAATAAACAAAACAACATTATTTCTTTGCTTTTTTTACATCTGTGTGTAGAAAAAAATGTCAGTATTTAATTGTTTATATCTTTTAAAACAAAGATGAATTGCAGAGTTCCCCAAGGCTCCATTTTGGGTCCCATTCTGTTCAGCATCAACATGGTACCACTGGTGTGTTTCATGGAAATAAAAAAATATTTGTTTCATAATCACACTGATGAGGTTTAATTTACCAACTCAACTGGAAACTCTGGTGCTGATATGTGCCAGAATTTAGTTTGGCTGGACGAAATGTGAGAGAACTGCCTTTGGAACCAAACACGAGTGAAGATAAGCCATCATCAGAATAAGGGGACGGATGGCTCGACATAATTTAGAAAAATTATATTCATGTATTTGTTTTCTATAGGTTTGATTACTGATATGGAAAAAACAACAACAAAACAGAAAGCTCCTCTTATGTCCTCACAAATAGACCAAATATGTGAAGGTATGAATTAATAAAGGGGGGACATATCTCTTTGCTTCTCATTCATTTATTCATTGCTGGTGTACGAAGCTTTAGAAAGTAGTCCTGCTCTGAAATACCTACCGTACCCTAAATGAGCCACAGAGACTTCTAAGAACATCTGGTTCCAGATGTGCTGTAAAGCACACTGAGATGGTGTAATTGTGAATTAGTGCTGTACAAATAAAGCTGCATTTTTTTATTTGCTCTAACATCTGGAGAAAACTACCAGAAAACATGAAGTCTTTTTTCAAACCTTCTTTCTAATCAGCTCTTAACCTAATTGGTCACATATTTAATTAAGATAAAGACTTTTTTTAAAAACAGTTTCCTCAAATACGTATGATGATGATGGTAATTATGGAGGGGATGATGATGGTCATTATGGCGTATTAAATGCCCTGTATGAATAAATATGACTTGCTTTGAAAACACTTTTCAGCACGTATATAAAATGTACTCCACCGTTCAACAGAAAACTCCATAAAACCTTACACAAGGACAATACTGAACTCAACCTCACTGTAGTCTGCCCATTATTTACAGAAATAACACCTCAGTGAGCTCAGAGGACAGTTTTATTCTGTTTCTCTTCTCTGGGTAAATATAATGATGCAAACTGTAATTAACTCCAATAGCTTTCGTTTGTAGGCCTGAGGGACTGGTCTTCTCATGGCAGCGTTGCACTCATTTATCGGCTCCGGCCGCTGTACTTTCTATCTTTATGATGCACTGGGGACTAAGAGGAAATGCTATTACACAAAGATGTTTTTCTCTAAATTCTTCCCCTAAACCATCGATTTAGGAAAAATCCAAATGAAAAGCCATGCAAATGAATCCAAATGGACTGCGGAAATGTGTGTGTGTGTGTGTGTGTGTGTCTTAAAGAGAGTTTTAATGCAATGCCCCATGCAGAGCACCAACTGTAATACCCTTCAGTAAGTGCTATTAGGCACAGAAAAAGGAGGAGAAATGAGAAGTCGTGGGAGACTTTGTGGAGGAGGATTTCACACAACGCCTTCATCATAATTTCCTTCTTTGATGTCAATCAGCTGGAAAGTCTATACAGGCTGGAGTGATGATAGTAATTAGTGATGATGATGAGAACTAATAGTAATGATGACTATTTAAACCATAACATGTTGATCAAAATGCAGCTGTTAACACGGAGCTGGTCTTCATAAGTCTGCTGTAAAATTTAGTTAAGAGTCAGTTGGACTGTGCAAACATCTTGATGTGGAACGTGTTTGGTAGATCATTTGTGAGCGACTGTGCAAACAGGATGTGTAGAGATAAGACTCTGGCACCTCCAGAGAATCTGAAATGTTCTTAGAGGCAAGTGGGCACGAGACAGACTCCAAACACAGTTAGGGGCGCTATTTGAGGAGAAGAGGAGAGGTTTTCCATGTGTTGAGCCTGCCAAAAACCCAAGAACCCAACGGGCAATCAAGTGTGTTAGCATGCCAGCTCATGACCCTTTGTTTTACCAGTCTCAAGGAGGAATATTTAGATTTAGATTTAGTCTTGTAGATTAGGACTATTTAACTCTAACACACTTGACTAGAATTAAATGGATCCAACAGCCTATGAAGTTCTACTGACTCTACAGTCAGGTGTGTTGGAGCAGTGATACACTGAAAACCTGCAGGACTGTGTAACAACCCTGCTGCAGATCAGAATTTAGGTTTACATGGAAACACGTTGATTCGCCTTCTCTTTATTCCGTCGATGGCAGACGTGATACACGTACTGTACATATACTAAAAATAAACAAGCCACTTCCTACTTCTCGTCTTTTGGCTACAACATGAAAAACAACATGAAAAAAACATTTTTTTGCCTTAATTTTGATTTTGTTTTTGAAGTACCAACTCGAGACGTCACTATTTTCAAGAGCTGAGGAGGAGAAGGAACATATGGCGCGTGTCCATTAGTACCTACTCTACCCGGCCTCACACGATTATACCCAGAAACAGAGCGTTTCCATCAGGATGTGTCGTGCGGTTACATTTTCCGTACCT
>JBAMHV010000021.1:7020425-7037587 GCA_037177535.1 Pseudomugil gertrudae | reverse complement strand
TGTGGTTTTCTGCAGACTCCGCGCAAAGCGTCTAGAAACTCACATTGTGCGGGGGACCCCTCCCACATTAGAGGATCACGACTTGTAATGGAAAACCAGTCCAGTACAATATCGTACTGCCCGGGCCGGTAGAGTCGCGTCGCGCAGGTACTAATGGAAAAGCACCTATAGAGTACTGAAGACAAGAGGCAGAAGACTGCGTATGTTTGTCATCGCGACACAACAAGGTGACGAGCATGTGAAGAACATCTGGAGTTAACTTACAGCGAAAGGAACGTTTACATCTAAGAGGAATTAATTAATTCAGATTGAGTGTAAATCAGCTACTTGAAGTACCAAATTGTCATTTTCATTCAGAATTAGGTGTTTCCACGTCTTTCAAGGTAAATGCACTTTTATATGGAATTAAAGAGGAATTATATCCCACGGTCATTTAAGGCAACAACATGGAGTCCAAGCACTTTTTAATAATTAACATAAATATACAAATAGAAACATTGTGTAAACACAGTCTGTGGAAAACAATACTACATTAGAAAAATGCTCATTTGAACAGACAATAGCTTTTAAACACAAACAGTCTTTGCTTTTTGGAAGACAACCGTTAAAAACTACCTTTTTTTTTAGTTTTTGTTTTTTTGGAACAAAAACCATCTAAGAACCAACTGTTCAGCGCTTCCCAAAGTTGTGCAGAGGGAGCAGCAACAGCACGGAAAAACAAACGTGCTTTTCTTCTCTGTTCTGCTCCTGCACATTTCACAAAGCCAAGACAATCTCTTGTTAATACTGCAGCATCTCGATAAGAGGAACAGAAAGCTCTCTGTGTTTTCCAGCAGCAGCACTGAGATAAAAACCTCAGAGCAGTCCTGGAGTCAGGTATAAAGGGTCAAACAGTTGTGTGGATACCTAGCTCTCAATTCTAGTAGTTAATAAATCTGGTGATAAGGCTAACAGCAACTTTGCTACATTAATTGTCATAAGACAGGGGGCTCCCTAAGCGATAACTGCCCCCAACTCTTAAGCCTCCAGTAATGTGTAGATATGGGGAGGACCACTTTGAAAGGGACATTGGAGACCTTATTACCCATAAGCTGTTAAAGACGCTCCAAATCTGGCGCTGCTTGTCTCCAAACCAGCGGGATTAGTGTTGAGTTTCACTTCGATTCCCTTGATAATATGCCAAACATGTGGCAGCTAGAAGTGCTTAGCCAGTGGCCCCTTTTCACTTAATGCTCCCCCTTACTGTGTCCTGCAATAATGACAACAGTTAAGTGATTTGAACAGCCAACATCATCCTTTAAGTGGCTAAATAAACATGGAGATCAGCCCCACTTTGAACGCTCAGGTGTTAAAGTCGAAAATGCCTCAAACCACCTGCTTATAGCTTCTGCCCATAAGTTTGGATCCAGCTAAAAGTGCGATTTGAACGAAGATGCCACATTCAATGAGGTGAAGCAGAAAAGATAGAGCTTGCTCATTGTCTGATCTGTTGAAACTTTTCAACATTCATTAGGCTGAAAAGCTTCTTTGCACTTTAGTTTTTAATGTATAACCCGAGCTCTCATCGGCTACCTTCACGCCAACACACACACTCACTTTATTTGTTCCGCACGTATTGGTTCTGCTAATGTTTTTATTTATGGCATTCCAGCATGACATCCTGCCATCCGCCCACCCTCTCCTCACCTCTCCACTCACCCAGGAGAGAGCTGAAAAACAACGCATGACATAGAGGGTGCAGGAGTGTGTATATGTGAGTGTTTCAGAGAGAGAGAGAGGGAGATGGGAAGAGAGGAGCAAAATAAAGAAATAAATAAAGGGCCCAAATTCCTCATTTCTAATTCAACTGCTCGTTCAGCTTAACCTCTCTCTCCTCAGCAATTAAAGCGTACGCCACATCCTTCACGCTGCGTACAGCCGAGGCTAAATAATGCAGGGGGCATCCAGCACCCGCATCCTTTATCATCCCAAATGACAGCCATTTGCATATCTCCCCAGTCAATTAGAGCGCGGCGGAATAATCAGCCCATAATTGGGGGAGAGCGTCGGTAATCACCCGCCCTGGCACACCGACAGGGCCATTGGAGGAGTGAGGGGGGAGGGAGGTTTTGTGTGGGGTTGGACGCATATGTGTGTGTGTGTAACAGGAAGCCAGTCCACCCGAGTGCAGACTCTTCACTTCAAACTAACGCGTCCAAACAAGCACTCTAACTTCTCCCTGGTTCCTCTAATGCTCTCTGTCCTCGCCTCCTCACTAATTTGCAAGTAGCAGCTTCCTCAGCCTATCTGGCTCCAGCACGTTATTTCTACATGGTATCTTTTATCGAAATGGGTCAGCCAGAGACTTTCATGGCATAAAAAGTGATGCATGAGTGGCAGGTTTCATTCCAACTTCATACATTCTCAAATGTTATCAAATGTTCATTTCTTTACATTTGCATAAACATGAATAATGACGTCCTCTTTCTGCTTTGTAAGCAGGATGCAAGGGTTCAGGATTATTAATTTTGTTTTCATGCCTGCAATTTTGTTTCATGAACCTAATCCTTCAAATTTCAGATTTCCTTCCAAAAGGACAAGGAGCTTCATGTTTTTTTTTCTTTTTTGTGCCTGCTTGCAAGTCTTCTGTGAGAGCTATTAAATTCATAGTCTATTCCTTTTATACAGCAACAAAGCGTAACATTAAGAACAGCCAAGAACAATGGGAGAAAGAGTGTGCTGAGACACCAGGGAGAAAATCCCCCGCTTGTCCCCTTTGGATGCAGACAATCAGAGCCGTTTCATGGGAAGTTTTCAGGGCAGCTTTGAAGTGCAGTAGCTGCACAGTCTCTGTATTTCCCGCTGAAAGGGGGAATGACCAGTTTTGTCAAACAACGTTTCCTTTAATACACTGTAACCTCCCATTCTTCAGATGCTTTGGTGCTGTCCTCTGAACATGACGAATAAAAGGACGACTTGAGAGAGGGAGAAAGAGGGGGTTGACAGTAATGGGTGCGGTGGAGGTGAGTGTGTATGTGTGTGAAGGAACATCAGAGAAACCCAGGCAAGGTTAGTCCCCATCTGTAGCTTCATCCCTTTGTGTTTCCCCAGCTGCTTTCTTTTCACTCGTGCCTTTGTATTTACTCAACCCAATTCAGTTCAGCACTGGCCAGCTCTGCCTGGCTGGTGTGTTAGCCTCACTGTTGCTTTGCAGAGATAAAACACATGCTATTCACTTCACTGATAGAAGTGGCAAGGAATAAAGAAAGGAAGTTAAAAAATTGAAAGGAAGGTATAGAGGAGAAAGGAGGGTTTGCACATTTGTCTTGATATAACCCCTACATATGACTTCAGTCTATTACAGATAACCAGTCCTGAGGAGAAAAAAAACCCCAAACACATAAAAAATATTCTTTTGAAGAGGAAAGTCTGCAAAAAACTAAAGAGTGGCAGCATCTTTGAGCAGCTCTCCCTGCCCACAGAGGGAGGAAACATTGATTTCCTTTTTACTCTTTTTTTAAGGGGGTTGTCTTTCTCGGTTTAATCCCCCATTCCTTTACTCTCGGGGGATCTGTGGCATTTCCTGCCAGCCAGCCTGCACCGTGCTGCAGAGACTTATGCATCACTGTCAAAATGAGTCTGATCAAAAGAGGGGGAGAGGGGAAAGGTGAGGGAAAGGAGGGGGTCTTGCCTGAACGCTGCATGACAAACCCCGCCTCCCTCCATGGACGTGTTGCCTGTCAGCGCGTCCACCTCGGTAATCCATCTGCCTGAGCAGCTGATCAATATTGGGGGTGGGGAAATTTTGAGATATATCTTGTTGTGATCTGTCTGTATTAAGAATGAGGCATCTGATAGATTAAAATTATACCTGAGAATGTAAAAACCAGGAAAACAAAGTTACCCATGTGAGTCCTTTCAGTATCAGTATTTAGTTTTTTTTTTTTATTAATTGTACTTATATTTGTATTTAAAATGGATTATCTATTAATTCAGTTCTGCTTCATTTGATTGAAATTGCATTTCTGTTGTATTTTATTAGATTTATGCCATTGATAGACAATGACCTTATGAGATTTATGACCAATAACTGCAGAAGTAGTAGCTGATTGCTTTGCAGTGCTGATTGCAGTGGTGCATTTTCCCTCCAACCACCATCGACTTGCTGAGAAAGGAAGTAAAACTCTCGTGCTCATACAAAGAATCACACAGGGGGGCAGCAGCGCTCTCAGGACAGGCCTCGTCATCGACGTCAGCCCACATTTCAGAGTGTTCAAACAAAGTTTTTAGCAGAGAAAACAAATTGGGCTCACCATCAAAGAGACTTTTCAAAAAGCCATTTCTCTATGCCAGTTCAAAAGAGCCCTGCTTGGTAAACAGGCATGGAGAATTCACAGCACAAGATATTGTAGGAGGTACAAGCGGCTGGAGCTCCACCACAACAAAGGCAGAAGAGAAGGAGTGGAGGGGTGTAATTCATCACACACTCAACAAAAGCAAGTGTGACTGACTGACCATGACCAAAGGAAAAAAAAAACCCAAAACAAAACAACTTCTTCTTAATTGGAGAAGCTGTTTTTCTTTTTATTTCAAACACACTTCATCCTTTGTTTGTGTCTCCCTCCAATTGCTTAGTTTGCCCTTGCCCTCTACACCTCCTCCATAGCATCCCTTTCTTCCTTCTCTCCTTTTCCCTCCTCCTTTATAGCCTGTGAGATTCTTTAACAGACAGCCAGGCAGACAGAGGCCTCGCTACGCATACCATCTTTCCATCCAGCCCAGGCAACACCTCATTTCAGCTACAGACCAGAGGATAAAAAGAGATCGAATAGGAGCAGCAGCAGCAGCAGTGGGCGAATCCAGCCCACCCCTCCGTCAAGCCATCATTAGCTATGCACAAGACAAACTGCTGACACAAAGTCACACAGCGTGCTGAGCAGGGGCTTGTGGGTAGGCAGGAGGAATCCATCCCTCCATCCTTCCACCTGTCTATCGACATCCCAGGCTCTCCCTTGTCTGCCTCTGGTTTTTGCAATTACAATCAAACGGCAGCATCCAGGCCCCGAAGCACTGACTGACGGCTTGGATTAACCGAGATGCGGAGAGGCCTTGGGATGATGTGTGTGTATGTGTTTTTGTGTGTTTCTCTGCCTGTCAGCAGCTCTGCTTGTCCATCTGTGTGTGCATACTGCGTTGCTTTGTATGTGCAGCATGTTTCAGCATCAGCAGCGGTGTGTTTGTCTCTTTTCATCCATCGGTTCATTTTTATGTATACTTAGATGTACAATGTGAGTTTATAAGCATACAAATGACAAGATGTGTGAATCACATTACAGTTATTACTGATTAATGGTATTTCAGCAGCATCGTAATGATTTTTCAGACAACTAAAGAGTGTGCTAAGATATAATTAGCAAAATAATACATTTCCAAAAGTGCCTCTCCGTTGACAAGCCCCGAACAGTAATTTGCAGAACAATCTGGATTCTACATTTCGAAGATGTAACAAACTGAGACACAGAGAAATGTCATGGAAAGTGACAACACAAGCAAATCTAAAACTTGACAATAAGGAAAGAAATCACAAAGCTGTCAGAAATAAAAGAGTAAGCACACACGCACATACACCCTCTGAATTAACTTCGCTGCTGCGCTGCCACAGTCGAGCAGGCAAACATGCAACCGTACAGAAAACTGCTCCTTAGAAGGCAACGAATAAAGTACGAGGAACAAAAACACGTCAATCTGCTTCGTCCAAAAAGAATCTGAGCTGCTCTACTGTGTCCTCTGTGGGATTGTTTCTTTAACTCTTCCCTGCTCGACATCGACGTCATCCATCAGAGATGACAAATGTGACATGACAGCTCTGCTTAGGAAGCGGCAGCACTCACTACAGACTGAAGCTACTTGGAGCTTGCACAGTCTGCAGGATGGAACATTTCTCTAAACAAAAAAGTTTTTTTTAATTCTTAGCTAGAGCAAAAATGTATAAAATCTTTGAATATAACTACAGCATAGACTTTTTTAGATTCACTATTCATATTAACCATCAATTTTGGCAAATTCACACCCTGATTTGAGTTGGAAAGTCATCCCGTGTGCCCTCTGCCCATCCGGAAGAGAGACCAGCTAACCAACCAGAACGTCCTCGTGCAGGTTCTGAGCCAATGGTCGCTCAGTGTGTGTGTGTATGTGTGTGTGATGTAAGTGCAGGGAAAGGAGAGGTGACAGCGGCGCGAGGCTGATCTAATAAAAGCGGAAGATGAAACGCTGTCAGATGCTGCGGCGAGCAGCTCAAACGGCACCAACGTTTGGTAAAACACACACGCGTCTCCTCCCAGACTGTCTCCTTTGCTCACACACTATCTCTGCTTCTCACACACCCACAGATTCTGACACACATTTCTGTCTGATAGACAGTTTCATAGTGTCGTAGCTGAGGTGTTGGCCTATAAAAAGCAGTGCTGATATGATTTAATGGGCGAGTCTTATTATAAGACTGTCGCTGGGCCAGTGTAATCTGGCTAGTGCTCCAGGGCATAGCGCTGAGACACATGCACTACAATACTCCACAGCAGATAATATTGCTATGTGCTACATTGCTATTATAAGATAGAGCCATTTGCCACACTGATATGCCGCATATAAGACTGTCATTTGGGAAGGAGTGATTTATGACTGTGAGGCAGGAGAATAAAGACAGATTATTTTTATTCATCCGTCTTTAGAGGCCAACTTCATTTCTCTTTTATTTGTACTGCACTTATTTTTACATTGAATCAGAGAGAATTCCTTGCAGAATACACACAAATCCATATGAGCATTGTGGTATTTATATAATCTCTGTAGATTCTACACCACCCACTTAAAAAAGAAACCCAAATGGCACAGTGTCACTGTGACACCGATTCTGAATCTGCACTTAATGGAACAAGATCCCTCTGTTAGCTGTCTGCAAATTTTTGCTGAGACTAAATTGCTATTAATTATAAATACTGGAGCAGCTGTCTTAAAGTATATGACATATCTGCCAGGGCATTAGACACTGTAGTGATATTGCCTCTCCTGCCACTTTTAATATCAGCGCCCAAGCTCCAATCATGGCCTAATAATGGTTTCTTATAATGAGGTGTATGCGTGTGTATGTGTGTTGGAATTGGAAAGGGAGGGGTTCAATTTGAGTACCTAAAAGCCACAGATGACACCTTGTAAAAAAAAAAGAAAGAAAAAGTTAATTTCATTTAGACATTTAAAGAATTGGGCTGTAAATGCAAACTCTTGCAGTGCACCGTAATGCTATCAACTCTGATAATAGAGATATTGAATAATTAGATGTAAGCAATTTATTATGTGCATAAAGAAAGTAGAAAGGGGTGGGTTAAACTTAGTCTGACAACTCAGACAGGAAAGCGTATGTTTGAACAGAAACTTAAGGAGAGTTTTATTTTCTGGGGCTTTGTTCCGTGGATGTAGTTGTGGAGATTGACAGGAGATGGCGCTGTGTTTGCTGTGAGCGCAGAGCATGTGATCAACGTCAGAGGAACGCTGCAGGGGGTGCATTCAGGATCAGGCAGCATCACTGACTCTTTCATAATGCATGTTTAAACTGCTGAGGCAGACAGTTTTGACTACACATTAAAATTAGGAAAATCACAACAATAAATATGTCAAAATGAATATGAGTCTATTGAAAATGTATGTCCTGCAGCATCGCTATAATCTCACTAAAATGCTATAAAAGACTCCTTTTTGGCAAATGTTTACAGCATACGTCCAAGATTTTGTTATGTCCCCCCCACTGATTATATGTTGCTTTTAGTAAATCACTTAAGATGATGACTACTTCCTTTCTAATGTTTTCTAAAAACATAACCCTACAAATCATAAAAAAAGATATCCTTACATAGTCCGTAACTATTTAAAAAGACAAGAGAAAACCTCTTTCTCTGCAGCCTTCCATATCTCTCTCCCTTTCTTGTTCCCCAAGCCTTTTATTTCCCAGATGGTTCCTTTTTTAATGTAAAAAGGCAACAAAGAGACCTGCTGCCAGATCTATCTTTAAACTGCTTTAATTTTTTCCTGTCAGATGAGATTGATTTCAGTGAGAAGAGAAAAGAAGAGGAAGGCTTCCACCTGGCTCCCTGTCTCCTCGCACTCACAAACATACCGTCCTCACTCTTTCCGTTACTCTTCACAGCCACCCCCCCTCCTATCCACCCCACCCTCACTTCTCTCTCTCATGGCCTCTGTCTTAATTTCACAGGGGAATCATTTGACAGATATTGCCCTTGAAGAGGCAGCCTGAGCCTTGCCACTGAGAGCAACGGGGGGGTTGAGGGTTGTAGTGGTGGCGAGGGGGTAGAAACAAGAGGTGAGAGGGAGAAGCTTGATGGAGGAGAGGAAGCCATAGAGAATGAGAGTGATGGGGGGGGGAATGAAGGAGAGGAGGAAAGGAAGTAGGAGGAGGGGGTATGCAGGGTAAAAAGTTATTAAGTGGATGTGAAAATGCAGCGCAGCCAAAAAGGTTAAGTCTGGAATAGGAAATTAAAACTTGCATCGCTTTTGGCTTTAAATAGATTTGGTTTCATTACGGGCGCCAAGGCCAGTTAGAGTCAAATCCCTCTGGAGGGAAGCAAGGGAAGGAAAGGAGAAGAGTAAGAGGGATGGTGACATGGTGAGGCATAAGGAGGCAGGAGAGAGTGTACGGAACAATAGGAGAGCGGAAGGAGGCAGACTATCATGCAGTTCACATTCATTTTCAATCTCAGCCTGTTTTTCCCAAAAGCCCCTTCCACAGTCTGGAGAATACCAATTCTACATACCATTACTGATTTAGTACTTAGACTTTAAGTGGAATCCAAGGCTGCTGTTATACCTGAATACAAAGGACGTGAATGGCATTGGCTAACAGGTGTGTGACTATTTTTCTCAATCCCTCTGTTTCTATTTGCATTGACATATTATGAGTCTTTAGAGACTCGAGTTAATTTTTTGACCCTGGAACATTTGAAACCTGCCTGGTTATTGCTGCGCTTTGCTTTTTGTCAGATGGGAAAATGAGGAAACATGAGCCTTTTGCAGCTTATGGTCTTGCGCAGCATGCATTTTAAAATTGCCTCATATGAAATGTATGAAGTGAAGGACAACACCATTTTCAAATTACACTTCAAGACTGCTCAAAGGGACTGTGCTTTGCTTGTATGGCCAGTTTCATACTGTCAATTCATACGTACACACACACACACCTGCACGGGTTACGCAGACTGACCCTCTCACAGCTCTTATTTATTGCCTCTATGGTCTCCCAGGGAAGGACACAATAGAGAGGAGCTTTATAGATTGAAAGAGAATGGCCAAAACTGAAGGGGGAGGGAAGGATGGGGGAGAGAAAGTAAAAAGGTTGTGAAAAAGCAGCAGAGACAACATGATAGTGATAACGACGTAGAGGCATGAAGAAGCGGAGACTGAGGGAATCAAAGAATTAGTGATGGATACAAAGTCCCAGGGATGTGTGAGGACGGTTGCCCTCTATTTACAGATCTTTATCATTTGCTACCTCTGGCTATGCAAGTAAACAGCAGCAGCAATGAAATGCAAATTGTTACATAGGTGTAGAAATAAGAAAGAGGACAAATTTAAATGGTAATCGTTATGACCATAACAGATTGGACCATTAAAAATAAAGACAAGACTAGTTCAGCTTAAGCAGATCCCAACATTACACCCGTAGATAAGTCTGAATATGTCTTCTATACACCTGTTTTGAATTAGATTATTATTATGAAATGTAAGTATTTTCAATCTGAACGTACCCCGGAGTAGTCCTATTTTCATTAGAAGTTGTACATTGACCCAGTTCACTTGTCATGGCAGGTATCTTTTCTGAATCAGGAGTAATGCATGTAAATGGGAAGTTTCCTGTTGTTAGAGCAACCAGAACACATCTGTAATTGATTTGACTCACACAGCATTACTTATCTCACCCACCTTTCAACCAATAGAATTCCCTGCAGCTTCAATCAGATGCAGGCGCTTACAGGAGCAACCGGTACCACAGAGCCATAGAATTGATCTTTTTGCTACTAATGGACAATGAATGACCTTAGGAAAGCAGTGAGTTTCACTTTTGAGCCGTAGAAATTAAACATAACCAAAACTCTTATCTTTGTTAGTAACTTATTAGTCAAAGAACATGGTTTAATAGTTTTAACAGTGGATTCTACAGGAAGTAAACAACAACAAACATAACCAAGCTCAATAACAAACACAGAAGCATATGCAACACTCACAGAAACAGTGTGTGCATGCATACACTGTATACTTTTATTACATTTAACATTTACTGCTAGATTACTGTTCAAAATATCACATTTTAACTATTAAATTCAGCTATTTCATTCCAATTATATTATAATAATGCTGTCAAGTAAAGTTGAAATGATGCTAATAAGCCAAATAGGTCTACATTAAAAAAAAAACACAATAAACCATGACATGCATCATCTAAACAACCATCACAATGTAAGTCTGAATGTGTAGGACTCAAGCTAAAACAAACCGTTCTCATGTGAAATCTATACTAAGCTGGAGATGACATTATGTGCAGAGTGAATTATTCATTAACACATCAGTGGAATTGCAAATGAATGGTAGCAGTGCCATTCGGAGTCACTGCGCTGTGCTTCCAGGCATTTAAAGCAAACATATCTTTAACGGTTTGATGTACATTAGAAACAGAAATGTTTCAGAGAAGTTAGAAAAGAAAATAAAGGCATAAAAAAGTTAAAAACAAATTACTCCATCTCTGAAGAAATGGGAAGTCTTTCTCTCTGCCAGCAGCCTTCGTCCCTGGTAGGGATGGCAAACGGCAACATTTAAAGCTGACCATGTAAAGATTAAAAAACAACAACTCTCCAAACAATCTTTTCCTGTTTCAGCGTCTGCTCACAATGGCATGAAATGCATAAGAATCAGTGACCCTCGCAGCGTTCATTACATATTTGGAAGAAGGGCTGATGGCGATAAGGCACTCTCCGGATATTTACAAACAAAACAAAAGAGAGAGTGATAAAGTAAGAGACAATAAAAGACAACATCCTGGCAGAAGAGCCACAACACAAACACCCGAAGTCCCTGACCAGTTTGTCTGCAGAGGAAAACAGCGGAGGAGAATTAAAACAAGACAAGGCTGTAAATGCATGATGACAGGAATACGTGCAAATCTAGCACCAGCAATAGAAAAGCTCAGTTAAAGCATAACTCGCCTCACTGATTTGATGTGTGAACTACATGCTCATTGACAAAAAATACAGTATTTCACTGAAAGATGTGTTAATAAGTGTGTGTGGCGTTTTCACCAGCATGTGAAAGTGAATTTGTGCACCTGTGCTAAATCTCCACCTTTTGCCAGTCAGGTATCTCTGTGGTGTACCACAGGGCTACAGAGGCTCATTGGCAAACATGAGCTGCGCTGCCATAACAACACTCACTCCACACAGGAGGTGGAAGGGAAGATATTACATTGTAGCACAGGGGTTGAACGACAGTTTCAGTTTGAGTGAATGGCAGCGAGAGGGAGATGGGGAGGGCGGGAGAGCAAAAGAAAAAGGTGCTGAGACAGACAGAGGAGGTGAAAACGAAGAGCTGACAGCAGCAGCCGTCACAGTGAACACTACAAGCGACAGTTACACATCATTTCTGAGGATTTTTCTTCTCAAACTCACTGTGACTCACTGACCAACTGACTGACACTCTGCTGCTCCAAAGCAAAACTTTAGACCAGGTGTGTCCAAAGTGGGTCCTCGAGGGCCACAATCCTGCAGGTTTTCCACGTATCCCTGATCCAACACAGCTGACTCGAGTTAAGCCGTCATTATGCTGAACTTGATTGTGTTCATTTATTGGAAACCAGGTGTGTTGGATCAGGGATACAACAATAATCTTCAGGATTGTGGCCCTCGAGGACCCACTTTGTACACGCCTGCTTTTAGACCCTTTCTTTAGAGCTTTGCATAAAGTTGACCAAATGTTATATGTGAGCAACATATAAATGATATCCTGCAGATATGTAGGATATCCTGTATATATGTACACATAGAAGAGGCAGTGGTAGATAAAAGCATTACCTATAACTTTGTTTGATTAGAGCATCATACGGATGGAGCGTGCAGAGAGGAAGAGGTCTGAAATGGATCCAGCTGAATGGAATTAAGCCTGTGTGAATTGTGTTATGTACACCTGTGTGTGTTTGCTGTTACAGGTCAAAATGTAAAAAAAACAAAAGGTTATTAAAACAGAACATTTGCTAATTTACAGGGCTGCTTAATCCAAATTAAAGGACCTAAACACCCATACTGCACATAAGCAGCTGTTTTCACATATTGCATCTAATCTTGTTTGCGTGAATGTGTGCAGGCTGTTCATGACGAACATTCGCCTCACACTCGGATGCATTTTGCTGCACCTGTTAGGGTATCATTTCCATCATAACTCTGCCTTTGAGTCTCCTCAAAGCCAAACACGGTGACAATACATTTCATACATACTGACGGTATTTAAACACTACATTTAAAAGCAGTGTTTCATGGGAACTATTGCTTTACTTGAAAGTAACTATTTGTTACTGCTCCAGAGACACGCAGACACATTTTTAAGCTCCCATTTGCCTTTGTGGAACAAAGAAAAAGAATTGCATATTTTTGTCAGGGAGCTTGAAAATGATTTTTTCCTGCAGTTGCTTTGCTATTATAAGAATGTTACATCTTTGTGTATCATATCTAGCATGTAACATGCAACTTCAATAAAACAAACATAATGTAACTTTGCTCAAAGGTGTACCACTTATTAGAGGAAAAAAAAACCTTTATTCAATCATTTCTCCCTTGAATTTTCCAGAACTCAAACTTGTGACCTTCCTGTTTCAAGACTCGAATACAGCTCTCACTAAACAAACTCCAGGTAAAAGGGAAATTTGGATTCAGTTCAGAAATAATAACCTTATCTCGCCAGATGATAAAATCAGATGCTTTAGATGTGAAATGTTTTTTTAAGTCACAGATATCTTGAAACTGTGCTATTTGCAGTGAACCACAGATGCACCCTTTTAGCAACATTTACACTGCTCAGCATTGTCTGAATGCACACACACATGCACATGCACATGCACACAGTCAACACTCTTCACTTAGTGAGGGCTTCTTGTCTCTTGGCATCAAGATGAAGGCCAAAGACAAACTCTAAGTGCATCGTGCTTCGATTTTGGTCTAAAATATGGCTCTTGTTCTCCCAGAAAGGGAAGACAGCACTGCAGCAATGATAGTGCACCCAGAAGAATAGAGAAAAAAACATCTGGTAATCTAGTGTCTATGAATGTGTGTGTCAAGAGAAAGCACAGGGTAAAGATGCAAAGATGTGATGGACTGGATGGCTTTCAAGGCTAATACTTTGCAGGCAGAGAGCTGAAGCAGGGTTCTGTGCTAATGTGTATGCTTTTTTCTGTATACCACACATTTATACGTGTAGGTATACACAACTTTCACGGTAGAGTAGAGCGGATAAGGACTTCAGCTGTGACAAGTAGGGCAAACAAAATCATCCATTGGGGAGAAACATAAACAGAGATGGACTTCTGAAAAGGAGGAATGACAGACGCAATGATGGAGGTTTGGAAAGAGAAACAGTGCAAAAGGAAGATATAAAGGTGAAAAAAGATAAGAGAGGATGAAGAAATAAATATTAGAGATGAATTAAGATGCAATAAAGAAAGAAGAGTCGTGAGAAGCAACATGATGAAATCAAAAGAGGAAACACTGCTGGGAGCTTCATTAAAAAGCGTTTGTTTACTCTTCAATATGTGAATGTTGAAGATAGTAGTTGGGGGACCTGAAGGTAGATGTTGTAAAGGAAGGACTGAAAAGTGGAATACAGATAATAAAGGTTCATAACAATTCAATATCTCACTATATAAATGCAACAAAACAACAATCAGCACTTCTTAGTGCTTGAAATGCATCACTTGCATGAGGGACAGCAGATGCATCACCTTGTGTACCTGGGTCACCATGCTGAGGTGTATGAATGGCATTGTTTTCTGCTAATGGCGTCATCAACAGGAGCACAAGCAGAGTTACTAATCCAACCACTCTAAGTAAATCACCAGAGTGAGCGGTTCGTGTTCATGAATACTGACAGAGTGTGTGAGTGTTATTAAGTTTCAGCATGTTTATCTTATATCTCTCTCTGTGTGTATGTTACATGAGTGGATGGCTGCACATCTGTATGCACCTCTGGCTCCCTATTCCTATTCCTCCTCCCTCTGTTTCCTTTCCATGCAGCGCCATCATGATGAAGTCCGTCGCAGGGTCCCCGACCCAATATCCAACGTCTAATAAACTAATACATCATTAATGAGAATGAGGGAGGAAGGGAAGGAGAGAGGGATGCAGGGAAAGAGAGATGAACTGAGTCCACTGCCAGGCTACGGCGAGCTATAGCTGCACAGCTCAATAGGCTTTCTAACAAGGCTCTGTCCTTGAAAGAGGCTGCATACTAAAAACTTCTCCATCGGCTGCCGTGCAGAGCAAGGGGAATTCATAAATAGAGGACGGAGAGAAGGAGGGAGGGATGGAAGAAGGGAGGGGCGAGAGAAGAGAGAAAGGTTCATAGAAATGGGAAGGAGAGAGGAAGAAAGATGAATTGTGCTCTGCTTTAATTGTCCTTCTCTTATCTGACTGCTTGCTTTGGGTCTGACTGACTTACAGTAACGACACATGATCAATAACCAGTTTATTGGTTTGTTTGTATCTCTCTTAATACGTGTGAGTGTGTCAAAGACAGAAACCCCGTGGGTATAAGGATGCAGTAAAAAAGAGAAGGCTCCACTTATAGCTTTACAGCATCTCCATAAAAATGAGTGAGGGAAGCCTCACAGGTAGTTTGTACACAACACAAACCTCCACACCGGACACACACACACACACACACACCTACGCAGACACAAAAAGCACGACTGAGTGAATTGGAAAGAGACTGAGTGAGCTGAGAAGCCTTCCTGTCAGTTAGATATATGCAAACGCACACACCCACACACACACAAGTACACACAAATTGGACCTCTCTGAGCAAATACTGCCGCAGGCCTCATCTGAATGGAGATAATTGAAAATCAGACTTGTTTATCAGGCTAAATAGAATGACAGACACTCACAAAAGGAGGCAGAGAGAGCGAGCTTAGTGAGTATTAGCATAATGTTCATGCCTGAATGATTTCTAGGTCCATTAGGCCAGAAAAGGACATTTGAGAAGTTCCCCTTTTCGTTTTCCTACCAGGGCTAAATGCTGAAATATCACTTTGTTTTGTTTCTTTTACAGTTTTTCTTTAAAAAAAAAAATCACGTCCTGGTATTTCGCCGCTGTGGTGGTGGAGGGAGGTTCAGGGAAGATGGCAGATGCAATTAAGAAAAAAGGAAAGAAAACTAACAGAGTTCAGAGAGGATGGTTACAAATACTCGAGAGAGATTTGGGAGACTGTCCAAGACTTTCATTATCTTTGATGCAAATGATCAGACCCCATAATTAGGCGTCTCATATTGCTCGCTCTTATCCCCCCCGCCTTCTTGTGATCAGCGAAACACAGTATGCAGTAGAGAAGGGTGTCATATCTCTCTTACAGTGTTTGTTTCTCGTGAGGCCTCTGGCATGACTCGATGCCGGGTGGTTCCATTCAGGATAAATCTAGCTCCGATTAGAGTCAGATCAAAGAGTCTCAAACAAATGCTCTAAATATGAAACACGAGTACCTAGATTTCCATCAATTGTTTTGTCTGCATTGCAATTTGTATGTTATTTAAAGGAACTGTCCTGAGGCATGCCACGGGGGTTTTTAATGATATGAATGAAAATTAAAACCCAAACGCAATCAAAATGATCAATTCCAGCAGAAAATGACACCAAAATGGGTAAAATTAGGATTTATAAGAGAATATGAAAAAAAACATACCTGCATCTGTATAAACGTTATTACAACATAAAGAAGAACACAATCAGTCCAAATATTCACCCAAACTAGCGCACCACAGTCCATTACAGCTAGAAATCACCTGCTGGTTTTATAACTACAAAGCACTGAAAGAGCAAAGAATTTCTGTGTACAGTAGAAATCCTCAGGCCAAAGCCTGAATTGCCTCAGGACAGCCCTCAGATGAAACATCGCTGCCCTCAGCTTAACAAATTACAGCTACACAAGAAAGAAAAAAATAAATAAAAAAGCAACCACAGCACCTGGAAGGAAAATGCAGCTAAAAGTCCATCTTACTTTATCCTGCTGTTAAACCGGAGATGATACTGTGTTAGCTTACATGACAGCAGTGGAAGAGGCAGTGAAAAAACACTGGCGAGAACAGATGCAATATTTACAGAAACGACAGCTACATGGTCTTCCACGTTGGGTTCTGTTTGCCTGAACAACGGGAACCACAAATCTGAAAACAGCAGGTTAGCGGACTACACGGAAAATTCTTCTGCTTAAAAACGAGTCAATAAAACCTGGAAGTAGATCTGAATGGGCTTGTGTGGGTGAATGCATCTACATATTTTGCTGCAGCTTAGGGTCAGTTATTAGAAATAAGTTGAAGAGTTTGAGGTGTGGGCTGCTTTTGGTAATGTAGGCCCAGTTTGTGGACAGAAATCAGCGGCTTGGTCAAGGGAAACTAATATAACAAACGTTTGGTGCAGCGGATTTGATAACTTTTGCTTTTGGCATGTCTTTCTATTTGTGAAGAAATCAATTGTTGTTGTGCTCATTTCTTAAATAATCACAATTTAACCAATGCAGAGTGTCATCTCTAAGGTGCTTTTGGAGGATCATATCAGCCTCTCTTCAGTGAAAACATTTTTAATAATCCTTCACTCTGCAGAAACTTAAAAAGATGCAAACGGCTCAGTTTGGCCGCGTTTAACCAACCCTACATGGCAGCTAAGAGCCAGTGAAATGTTCTAAATGATAAAAAAGCTTCAATGCTTCTTTTATGATTTCATTCTATAGCATAAAAAAGTTGAACTGGGAAGATCATTCTACCCTGCAATTTATTGCCAGTGCAGGTTTACTCAATTATCTCGAATCACTTAGACTGACAGACTCATAAATACATATGTGAAAAGGATGAGTATGATACTGTATATATATA
>JBAMHV010000021.1:7000128-7011290 GCA_037177535.1 Pseudomugil gertrudae | reverse complement strand
TCGCGGGGGGGCTGGAGCCAATCCCAGCTGTCAACGGGCGAGAGGCGGGGTACACCCTGGACAGGTCGCCAGTCCAGCCAGGCAGTACACAAACCTTAAACTTGTAATCAAAGCTCAAAGATCCCATACCAAATTATTGGTATGGGATATTAAGTTATATTATAGTACATTGCTTTACTTGCACTCAGCAGGTACGTTAAAACAAGTTGAAAACCACCAGATGTAACTTGTAAACTGAGGCCACTTCCGTATATGTGAAAGTATTGAGGTGGATCACTCATGTTATTTGTATTAAAATACATTTTTTTTTCAAAAGTAAATAAAACTCTAGATCAGATCAATTTAATAAATAAATGAAAAATACAGTATTTGCTTTTTACTTTTATTTTATTTTTATTACTATTTAGTGTTTTCATGTCGCACCTTATCACCGAAATAAATTCCTACTCTGTAAACTTTGTTCAATGGCAACAAAAAAGTTTCTGGTTTCTGATTTTCCCAAAGAAAAAATAAAATTTTCTAAGAAAAATATTAATTTAAAAAAGACTGCATCAATTAAAAAAAACATATAAAACATTGTGATGTATTTTTATGCATAAACTTGGTAACAGATCAATTTTTTATTAAATTGTAAAGTAAGCAAAAAATTAATTTCTAGTGAAGTAAAGCTGCTGAAAAAAATAAGAACATTTTCCCAAACAGAAAATGGCAGAAACACAATTATTTTGCCTCTCTGAGCATTCAAGTCTAGGTTGTTGTCAGCTTTGTCAAACCAAATAATGGAGCGAAAATGAAATGGCAATTCAGGCAGATTATCAGACTAAAGACACAGAAAGAAGTTTCAATTATTTAATTTAGAGCATCAGTAGGGGATAAAAGAGTGAAAAATTACAGAGATTTAAAGACTGAGAGGAGAAGACAAACAGGATGAGATGAAGAAGAAAAGAAATTTGATAATAAAGGGAGCACAAAAGAAAAGGGAAAACAGAATTAAGGAATTAAGGTTGTGTATTTGTTGCTCTGTCTGAACGCAGCAGGAAACTCAGTGGATTGACGTCCTTCATTATGCAGCCGAGGCACGACTGACTGAAGAGCTGCCTGTTTATACAGTTAAACCAAAATGCACAGTCGGCTTGAGTCATTCCACCTGACACACACACAAAAACAAAGATAGAAGTACAAAGTGACCCCTGTGATGCCTTGTCTCACACACAGGCAAACCCACACTGACCTGACCACCGCCACAACCACATGCATTTTTAATCATAAACAGGTTAAATGTTTTACTGAGGTTAATGTAAGCAGAAATACTTACAGAGCATCCAAATTTGAATAAGCACACAAATTCAGCCAAAATGCAAATACAAACAAAAGCATACCAACACAAAGCCATGCAGAATTAAAGCTGACAGCAAAGACAGCTGGATCATCACTCATACATTTTCTCTGTTCTGTAATTAAAAAGGAGAGATGGACCACACGAATAAGCGTCGGCATCCAGATGTAAATCTTCCATTACAAAGTAGAGGCCAGACATCGTTAAGAAGGATAAACACAGCACACTAATAACTCTGCATCGCCACCATTTCTTCTCATAAAGCTGATTGCACTAAATATGTGTAGGCTACGTCTGAGCCCGTACTGCCTCTCCTTTGACAGTGACAAATCTTTTTGTCTTCAAATTCACGGATCATTTCCCAAGGAGCTTATAGCGAGATAAAGAACAAATGGATGCGTACACACCCCGCAGTACAACAGCATCACCACCACACACACACGCACGCACATGCATGCACGATGAGCAACAAATGATAGGCAGCCCAGCTGCAAGTTAATGCATGTGCAGGCAATGGTGGTGAGCTACAAGAGAAGGAGACAAACACAGACACAGGGTCGCGTTGAAACTCAAAAATATGTATGTGTCATAGCAGAAATATAAAAACAAAGACATAATATCAGCAGAGAGTGAATAAAAAGATAAACATATTTACATTAACACTGCTTGTACTTGACATTACACATTGTTCTTATTAATAAGTAGGCTACGCTTAAAGGATTATTCATCTCTCTGCCTCTTTAGCTCTTTCCTTGTCAGTCAGTGTTCTAGGTAACACCTCTTAATGGCATAAGGATCTTACAAACAGGTATTACCTTTCCTAATACAACCCTAGCACCTCATGTTTATTTCCTAAAGGCCTTCCTAGAGGCCTCTCCCTTAATTTCAACCCTTCTTCTTCACCCTCTTCCCAAGCTGTTGCACTTATGATATGTGATATTTCATTTTCCTACCCAACTAACTACTCTAAATAATAGAACTGTGCTAGTGACAAAATAACTATACGTATATAATACTGCAAACGGGTGTATCTTAAAAGCCAGAACTACTAAAAAGAGTCTTTTCTATAACAAAGTTTACAGAAAATATCAAAACAAATTCTTAAACAGAAGATATCAAGTGCAGATAAATTTATTCCAATGGATTTTTTTTTTTCAAAAAATAACTTTCCGACTTGTTTACATATCCTAATCCCGTAGATGTAGCAGGCTGTGGTTTGGTGCGTCTGTGCTGGCGGATGCGTCTAATGAGCGATCCTTCCCTTCCAGCGCTCCCAGTATCAAACGTCTCCTTCCACTCCAGTCGTTTACCCGGGGACTGATTCTCTATGAAGTCAATGCTGTTCCAGCGCTTCGGCTTCAAACACCAACGTGCCTTTTGGGGCTGCTCACATATCTGCTCTCTTCCTCTTCCTCTCCCCCTCTTCCTCTCTTTCTCTAGTTTTTGTTCCCCTTTTCAAGCCTTCCCAGGCGTCTTTGTCTTCTCCCCCTTTCTTCTTTCAAGTCAAGACAGGTGGGAGCAAACAGCCTGGCAGTTTTCCTCTCCTTTTCATCCCCTTTCTTGTTTTCTCTCTGTGGCTGCTCTCCCTCTATTCTTCTCCTTCCATCCTTCTGTTTCTCCAAATTGAGCTGGGAGAAGTCCTTGATCTACCATTTTGAAGGAGGAAAGTGAGCTTTGGTGTATTTTTACAAGCACATAAACAAACACAAAGCCTCGTGGATTTGGACTGCTGCATGTACACAGATATCCAAGAACATAAACAAATAATGTGATTAAAACCTGATGCTGAATCAGACACTATGGCACAGCTTTGGCACACAAGCATGACTTAGCATGTGTTTAGAAATTAGAATGAATAGATGTAAATTTAAAGCAAAACCAAAAAAATACCATCTTTGTTAACTAACTAAATAAAAATGTCAAATCTTATTTATAGAAAGTGAAAGTGACACATTTTAATACTTCCTGAAAAATATTCGTTCATCTTAAATTCTAATTGTAGCAAAAAAAAACCTACAAATAATAATTAATATTTTCTTAAATCCCATTGTGACAATATTTCTTTGCATTTTAGCCACTATGTGTACTTGGCTACAATAGGAGCAGACTGGCACATTAAAAGTTGCTGGGGAGGGTTTAAGGGGCTTATTCAGGGACCCGGAGTCCTTAACCTTCATAACTAGTCTGGAGATGTAACCCTGGATCCTCCAAGCCAAAGTCCACCTTTGTTACCAATATAGTCCCCAACTCCCCCCTAAAAAAGAAATGAATGAGAAAAAGAAAAAAAAAGTCTGTAAAACTAAAGTGAACAGCTCAGTAGCATGAAGCATAACTTTCCTCACTGTAAGAAAATGAATATTTTATTATCGGTACATAATATCAAAAACAGAGAAGTCCAATAATACCAGCATACCAATATATAGATTAATATCAGTAATCTATAGTTTTCCAGATATGTTTGCTTGTTTGGCACAACTGACCTCATCAAACCATTATGGTCAGCTTGGAACTGGACTCGTCCACATGGTTTGGGATTATTTCACATTCGCTGCAAAGCAGATGATATATATTATTTACATGAAGCTAAATATACTGATATCATTTGATATTGATATTTGAAATTCAGAGTTGGACTAAATTGATATATTGGTATATCTGTAAAAAAATCTATGAACATTCTGATAATCCAGTGCCATCAGGTGGCACCACAATAAAAACAAGCATGATCCTGTGCTGGAAATCGCTGCATGAGCTCAGAAAAACCTCCAAAAATCCTTGTTCCTTAGCACAGTATACTTTGAACCTCAAACATACTTGTAAAGTTTTTGAGGCCAAAATGTATTTAAAATGTATTGATGCCAGGAGTTAAACTGGTTTTTGGTGTGACATTTCAAAATTCTGTCTTGTAAGTCAAACACTTTATCACCGGAGGGGAGGGGAGGGGGAACTGTATCAATACCTAGACTCTTTTTCACTGTTCTTCCCCCAGTGGTGGAACGATCTATGAACTCTGTCCAATCCACAGAGTCCTTTTCAAGAGCAAGGTAAGGGCTAGTCTGTTCAAAGAGCATTTTTTCATTTAGTCTAATTATTCTACTCGTCAGAAAGATTTTTCCAGCTCTTCGGCACTACTCAGCTACGTGCACTGACACCCAAGATGATATTGTGTGATGAAATCATGTTCTCATAATTAAACAAAGGGACTATCGTAGAGAGAGTGAAGGCAGCACAAAAAATGTATTAATGCATAAAAAAGTGCACTGCCTCTAACATGAACGTGCACCTGTTTCCAAATGGCCTCGCAGCAGTTTGACTAACAATGAAATGTTATGTCCTAAGTGCTGTAATATATCTCATCAGGTAAAATAAACTATCCAACAGGATTAACACTTGCATCTGCTGCAGTATTTCTGTCATGTCTTATTATAAAACAAAGGATGATGCTCTTAAATTAAACTAAGCCTCAATTGTCTACATTTTCAATGCACTGTCAACAGTCTGCTTTCACCAAGTCACACAGACGTTGCCTTGCATGGCCTCATTTGCATGAAGCAAAATAGCAACCTACTAAAGCACAGCATATTTCAAGGTCAGAGAAAGAGCAGCAAGTCGCAGGGCAGATTGTCTTTAAGTCTTTACAGAGCTCCAAAGGCACAGCAGATGCTTTTAAATGTGAGCGCAACAGTGAGAGTTAATAATAAAATAAATAAACCCAGTCTTTTCCAACTTTTTTTCCCCAAGCAAAGCAAACAAGCCTGTTTGGAAAATAGTTTTTTTTCCATGAAGTAAAACTCTGGGTTGGACTGCATTTAATAAGAAGACAAAGTAAAGAAACATAATTGAACAGTGAGTGGTCAAAGAGCACAATCGACCCTCTAGGAGGACTAAGTTAATTTATGAGTAAAAATCCTATTACTATGTGTCCAGTGGCACAAAGCCATCAGAAATAAACAGAAAGAAGAAAGCTCAATTTAAAATGAAATGTAGTGTGTAAGGGGAGGGAAATATCCCTCTCCCTTTTTCACTGCTTCCTCTGAATCCCTTCATTACTTTCCTCTAAAAATCATCCCAATTACAGAGTTAATTTTAGCCTCTAGTTGCTGTGTTTTTACCTTTCCAATACATCAGCAATGAGGCTTAATATAGCAGGAAGAGGTCAAACTAACTACCCTTTGTAGGCTTTGCTCGTCTCAGAAGACACAGCAATCAGCTGTGTGAATATGTGTGTGAGGAAAATGGCAGAAAAAGAGCAAGAGATGCTAAGCGTAAGCTCCCCCCAAAAATGTGTGAGAGACGTGAAAACGACAGCTTGCATGAAAATCCCTACATTTGTGACTGTGCGTCACACAAATATAGTGTGTATTTGAGCCTGTTACATTATGTTGTGGCGTGTTTCAGAGTGTACACAACTGCCAAAATGTCATTCCAGTAACACAACTATCATCAAAGCCTGCACTATCTATCCTAAAGACCATCTAGTGATATTCATAAAGAGCATAACAGATAACAGCCTTGTCATGTTAGCTTCTCTATAATCCAGACGTCTAGCCTTTCATCTACACCAGTGTGTGTGAGACAGGGCTACAGAGAGAAGATGATCATATATGCTTGTGTTGTTAAGGCTTATCTCTGAGATCAGAGTAATGTCAAAACAACTGTGCACTGGCAGGTGACAACACGTGCACAGTGATGCACACAGACACCTGAAAGATTCACATGTTCGCACATCATAAGGGCATCAGCACCTACTGTCATCAGCAAGGATCCACACATATCCATGTACATTACATCGTTTGGAAGATTAGGCACAAATGCACACACACACACACACATACAGGGCTTTTCCCTCCAGACAGGTGTAGTAGAGTCAGTCGAGGTATTTGAGCTGCTGTAGCACAGCCAGCAACAGCCTCCGTCTAATTACCTCTGGGACGCCAACATCATGCCAGCAGCAAAACCAGGTGTGAGTGCGTGAGTGTACACACAGAGCGAAAGTGAGAGTCATGACTGTGTTCGTCTCTATAGACGCTTCAAATTGAATGTATTTTGGGAGAGAAATGTTAATAAAAACTTGATAAATATTTTACAAACCGCAGTCGATTCCCTTGTTAACAGGTCCACCGGAGAATGTTGGGAACCTTTCCTTAAATAACCTTTCTGATGTGACATTTTATTCTTAATTAATGTGCAGTTCTTTCGTGACTAATCGCTGACATGAGCTGATCAAAGGTTCAAAATTCCTGTTCATTCCTTAAAAAGACTCATGGGTTGGGGAATCGTTCACAGCGTCTTCTGCCAGAAGAAGGTGGACACAGTTCAGATCGGGGGGGCAACACGGCTGAACAATACAAGAAAAGAAGCCTCACAATGAAACACATCCCTATATACAGAGAGATCTCTGATAGGTGGCAACATACAAGAAAGGTGTCCACAAAAGAAATAAATATGTAAACAAACAAAAAAAAACCACAAGGTTATGTGTGTTGTTTTCATCTTGTTATGACTTTATTTTGTATTCATTGCTCGATGTCTACATGTGGATATTGTTGCCTGGTTCAGCGTTTCCATGAGAGATCAGCAGCAGCTTCCAGCTCAGTCCAATCAATAGCTTGTTACTGCAGCCTAATGTCTTTCACTGAGAGAGCTGACACAAACAAACACACATGTACACACACAGAGCAGGATGAGCAGCAGTGCATGCACACACACACATTAACATGTACACAGGGTCAAAACAAAGTCTAACTGAGTAAAGCACGTGCACATACGTGGAGGAATGGGCACATGGTAAAGTGTTTAAGGCATCAAAATCTTTCACAGCGTTGTGTTTTCTAACTGTACTTTGCCTCACAAAACATGCTAATTTTCAAGGTCTGCAGTAAACAAATGGCTCTCTGGAGGCTGCATTTCAGCTTTACAGCCTAAACTCTGTCAGCCCAGAGGAGAATAAGACCAAGTCTGGAAAAAAGAATAGAAAAGATGGTTTAAAAAACAGAGGTAAAAAGGGGGAGGAGGAAAAGAAGCCATTAAAACGTGCAGGAAACGACATTGTGACTCCTTCTTTCATCTGATCAGATGAGCCTCGTGGTTAAAATCTGTCTTAGCAACTCAATCGCTCCTTATATTTATATAGTGTTGGAAATATTGTGTAAAACAGATATTTCCTTTCATATTTATTCTCTGAATCTCAGCACAGGGAACCTGCTACAAATCTATGTTTTAATGGCTACCTTTAAAAGGTCAAAGGACACACAATACTGTTTTTACAGCTTCCCTGAGATCAATGTGCAATCAAGATGAAAGCACACTAATGAAATAAGTCAGACACACTTTATATGTTAAGAAAATACTGTATTATCTCTAAAGGACAGTCAATTTTCTGTACATATAGACAGCTGCTGAGTCGCTATGCTGCTCTGACTGGACATCAGTTGATTTCTTTAAGAAAACAATGTGAGAATGTACATGTCAGTCATTTAATGCAAAATACAGACTAACAGCAGGGAAGATACATTTAAGTAGCATTTAAATCTCCCAGTAGCTACATTCAGCACTTACGATAGTTTGAAGTGAACAAGAAATGCCTGCAGGGAAACATTTTACCAGACATGGACGTGATATGGAAGTGGACAGTTCTCATCATAAATATATATTAATGTGTTTAATCAAATGGAGAAGTGATTCTCTTCCACTCTGTTTGAGCTTCTCTAACCAGCAGAATCCAGTGACCATTGACCTTCCCCTCCAGCTCCATCCAGCCTTGCAGATGGCAGTGCACTAGTAGGTTTGCAAAAACACAGAAAATGTTCCAGCTGAACCACACACAAGCCCACTTGGAACACACATCCACCTCTACACTCACAGCAGACATACCAACAACAGCACAGCATCCTTTTGTTTCGGCCTTTGTTTTGCCGTTTCTGCTGTTTCCCTAGCTGAGGGTTTGAAAGTGATTACCGATGCAGTCCACTTCATTAGCATGAGAACAAAAACAGTGTGGGGAACACATTATCACTTCACAGAGAAAGACCGAGAGCTGTCTGCTTGTTTGTTTACACCGTTGTGTTCGGACATTTTCTACCAGCACCGCCACTGCTGTCTCACGAGGACAGTGTTTTCTGCAAGAGGAGGCAGAGCCAGGAGGTGCAGGAGGAAGAAAATACCAGCGGATAAAGAGACAAACAAGAGTGGATGTAAAGCACACTGATTTCTGTCATATTAAAACAGCATTTTGTATCAGTTGGATTACATATTTAGATCATATATCCAAGAGAAAGCTTCAGTTCCTTTTTCTCTCAATGGCTTCCTACACATCTGAGGCTAGTTTACCATATAGCAGTGAGCCAGAACATGGAAAGCATCTGTCTAATAATGTGAAGATAATGACTTCCTTTTATTCCACCAAAACTGCTCTCAGCCTTTGGGCCATGGAGATAAGACCACGTGGGTGGTCCTGTAGTGATTGTCAACAGGTCTTTTGGATCTTTTGGGTATAAACCTCTGGATTGGGCATGTTCTGAAGCATCCTGTGGATGCTTGAACAGGACTCGGACAGTTTGGAGGCTCAGTCTCAAAATTAAGATATTCTGTTCAAAAACAAGAAAAGAACTGGGAGAATCCATAAACCACTACACAAAAACCATGTGCATCGTTCTCTCTCTTCATCCTGCAGTTTGCAGGAAGGCAGACAGAAAAGAAAGATAGGACAGACGACTGTAGCACTCCAGAAAAAAGCTATTTGGAGCTGGTTGACCTTAGGGTCAGCTGGCTGCCTTGCTTCCTGGTTAAAAGGGATTGGTGGGGAATGGAAGCAGTTCTGGTTAGCCAATCAAAATGTGCCGAGCACAAATCAATGAGGTTCCACAGCAAATGTCAGCTTGGACTGACCTTTTGGAGACTATAGCCTCTTGAGTCAGAGAGGAGAAGAGGAGGAGAGGGAGGAAGGAGGAGGACAGGAAATAAGAGGTTATGAGGTCAAAAAGAAATAGGAGCACAAAGAAAACTAAACAGAAATGAGAGGAAAGAAGGATGAGGAGAAGTTTGAAAAGGCAAACATTAAAAGGGAAAACTTGTAGAAATGAAGGATTAAAGATTAAAAAGTACTGTCGTTAGATGTGAAGATGGTCAATTTAAACACTTTATTTTACATGTCAAAATAATATTTTATTATCATCACTTATTTTAGTTGTTTTCAGGTTAAATGAGTCTTATTTTGAAGACATTAGTTAAACACAAAGTGTGTAAAAAATATGTGAAAGGCAAAAACATATTCAATGGACACACACAGACTTTCTTACATCATTTCCTTCTTTATTCCTATGTGATGCTTTGACATTTCTCCAAATAAAGGAGGGAAAAAATCACGCTGGAAAAGCAGTTTTAGTGGAAAAAAATATCCAGAGATGGAAAACACGAGTAAAAGAAAGGAGGAATATAAGACAGGTTGACCTTTATTGTCTCTTTCCCTGCTGCTTCCTCATCTTAAACCAGCATCTGTGGACCCAGGAGGAGTGTGTAAGAAAGAGAGATGGGGGAACACACACTCTCCATCTGGCCTAGTGAGGATGTGAATCTCAGTCTAACTCTGGCTTATAATAAGCTATATTTTCTCTTTACCGCTCAAGGTTTTAAAGCTTTCCATTTTATTAATGCAGTTCTCCTCGATTTTATTAAACTTTTCTTTTAATTTCTTCCCTTTTCCTTCTTTTAATCTTTTCACATGTGATGCTAGCAATTCAGTCAAACAAAGAGCATCTCTGACATTATTCTCATTAGATTATCTTGTGCAAAAGCCAGCAGTAAATATAACATTTACAGCACTATTGAGCGCTAATCTCAAACTGTCATTTGTTTCAGCTGGTGACCTTTAGGACGAAAGTTTTGATAACTCTTTGGTAGTATGAGTGTGTGCCTCTTTCCCTGCACACATACAAGTCTAAATGTAGACCGTGCAGAAATATATTTCATGCACACAAAGTTTGTACAAACACTAAATAATATAGACCAAACATGCAGTCTAATCTCTGCACATAATGAATAAAAGCACATGCACTTCACATTGGCCTCCAAAATAACACTAGTCCCAGATTGGTCCACTTTAGCTCAAAGTGGGAGGCAATGAGTACGCGCCCATGTGGAAAATGGATTACTTCAAATTTTCCCACCTCTGGAGTTTACTGCTCTTCCTGTCCTGAGCAGAAACAAAAAGGTAAAAGGTCATGAGGCTCAAATGAAAACTCTCCGTGATGAGTCCACACCGAGTTGATTCACCTCTTTCTCCATCACTCCCTCCCTCCCTACACTGACCTTGTCTCGTCCTCTCCCTCCCCTCTCCTCCTCTGTCCCAGGTTGTTTTTAATTGGGAAGCGAGGTGATGGGAGAAGGACGAGCGCTCCTCTAAGCCTGGCTGCTCTTTGATGAGCGAAGGAGAGTGTTGCAGCGGGCCTTTTTCTCCTTCTCCCTCTCAAATCCTGCTGCCTATTCTAACACACACCAGCATCCAGGCACAGACTCCATCTCCTCCCCACACACACACGTATGCACAAGAAGGCATTTCTCTTTGAACTGAGAGCTGAAGTGTGTTCAAAGCAAAGACGAAGGCAAAAAAAAAAAAACGGGGGTGGCGAGGAGAGAGGGAAGGACACTTCAAGGTGAATTTGATTTCCACTTCGTTTTAGACACACACACACAAACATGGTCTCATGCACAAAAACATACATACTACCCAAGCTAGCAAGCTAGCACATGCTTGCTAAGTTACCTCCAAAAGGCCACTAAGATACCCCCAACAACTGAGACACACTATATACTTCCTCAATGTGTGAGG
>JBAMHV010000021.1:6989856-7000064 GCA_037177535.1 Pseudomugil gertrudae | reverse complement strand
TAAATAAAAGCGTGCATGATTAGTGTGTGAAGGAAGAATGCATCATGCAAAGTTGAACTAAGTAGTCCTATATTTGCTGGACACAACACGATAGTACATCTGGAACAAAAAAAAAGGTGGTGTGCAGCTTGTGTGTGTTTGTGTGCTGTAACTGTGACCAGCCAATTAAAGCAATTAAGTCAAGTACAAATCGCCCACTGTGTTGCATATTGATAAGGCTAGGAGTGCAACATGGCGATCAGGGTCACTGTGCCAAACTACTCTGATCACAGCGTGCACTTCAACGCCAACGCCAACAAAACCACAGCGTAAACACTTTACACCACTTTGCTTCACCACAGTCAAGACACAGGAACACACACTTATGGCTTGACAGAATGACAAATATTGCTTCCCAACAAGAATGAATGAGGTAGTGACAGAAGAAAAAACAAGAGAATCAACGCCTCATTAGAAAGATAAAAACCTCCCAAAGCCCTAGGGGCGAAAGAGAAAGGGGTGGAAACAAGAAATGAAAAAGAAGAGAAAGAAAAAGACTTGAGAGACAACAAATCATAACAGCTGTAACTCAATTCACAGGCCCTGCTAGAGATGATTTCTTCATCTCTTTCGCTCTCTCCTCATCTTTTTGTCTCCCTCACTGCCTCTCCCGTCATCCTGGCTTCTTGGTAATTTTCCCCACCAACCAATAAGCCATTACGTGGCAGTAATATGATTGCTAATGGATGCGCCGACCTGGGAGGAAGCACACGGCAAGCTATTAGCTCAAATGCTATGCAAAGCTATCACAAGACTTTCAAACTTACTCAGACTGTGTGTGAGTTTGTGAGCGTGTGTGTTTGCTTGTGTGTGAGAAGCCCTTATTGTACGAACAGGAATAATTGATGCTATAAAGCTCTGCAAAACTTTGCTCCATCTTTTATCTAGTTTCTGGGGGGAACAAACACTTCCTATTCCCAGAACACAGCACACAAAGTGCGTGACCGTGAAGTAACATGAAGAAACATCATTAAAGTCACACATAATACCTTATATTCTAAGAGGGTTAGACATACAGACAATGCTGGTTCCCTAAATATAAAATGAAAACAGTACAAATCTGAGTTTCATTACCTTTAAATTATTGATGACTATTTGTGAAGGATGGACAGCTGCTCTCTTTTTTACATGGTTTTAGTCACAATGTGGACTTCAAGGGATTAAAATATAATGTAATAATTAAAATATTAAAATGTTCTCACTCCACAGAGAAACAACAATTAAAACTTAATAAGAACCAATTATAAAAACCAAAACTTACTCAAAACACTCAAATACATTTGCAGGAATTAGAGCTCATAAAAAATCCATTAAAAGAAGATGTTTTTCTCCGAACAGAAGGGTTATTGTTTCTTAATTTCCAGTGTGGCACATTCATCTGGTGATGGAGGTTTTTATTCCAGAAAAACACAAAGACTAAACACACACTGCTGGCAGAGGGAATTTCCATGCTTCTTGGTGGTCACAGGTTGTTGCTATGTGCAGAGAAACCAGTCTCACACTCAAAGAGAGAAAGAGGATTTGTTTAATCGTCTGGCCAACTCTGACAGATGGTTGTACTTTTCCAAAAGAGCAGTGAGACTTAAAAAGGGCCATCAGTGACCCTCGTGGTGGTGTCTTTCTCTGTGTTTTTGCATGTAGGACTATTACAAAAGCAAATGTTGCACAAGCATTATTTCAGACCCACTGTTGCCCACTGGCAGCCCCCCCACAGGAATAGGCTGGCGGAGCAGTTGAATAACAGGCATCAGAAGGGGCTGAATGCCATAAGGACACAAATCCTCTACACTTCAGCACATCTTACTTTCATTCTTTCCTTCACGGTTAAAAGCTCTCCTCCTTTCCTCCCTTGTTCTATTCCAGTCTCCCTCATTTTTTCTCCTACACCTTACCAAACTGTGTGTTTTGCAGGTTTCTCCCCCTTTTCAAACACTATCACAGTAAACTTGCCCCAGCAAAGAGGGGCCCACGCACTCACAAACCCCAAATCCATACACATGTACGTGGCAGTAAACGGCCACACCTTAGATATCAGACACATACTGCTGGGACTAACACTTTGTAACATAAGCAATTAACACACAGTTGAACTGGCCTGGACATGAGCCGAGAGATCAATTACACACACACACAGGAGCAAAAGAACGTGCACACACATATGCACACAGAAGGGCTTAAACAAATATCGTGCACTTTGGCAAACACAGACATATACACACACTGGCGGCCATCCAGACAGAGTCTTGTTGCGTGTGTCTCTAAAGCCCTGAGCACCATATCGACAACTGTAATAACTGTGGCTGGCAGGAGATAGCAGATTACAGCAGCAATCACACATACACTCACTCACAAACATATATATCTTCTCCTCCTATCCAACAACATGATTCTTTTCATCTCCCATATCAGAGCCTCATCCTATGACTTGTGAAGTATTAATAATGTTCCTATGGACAGCAAACAACATGTAACAGCAATCTGATTAAATCCAAGTCAGTCGTTATAATATATATTGTTTGAAAATATATTTCATCTTAGATCAGAAAGAATATTCTAAAAATAATTATTTTGAGACTTTATGGTATTAAAGTGCTAAAAGAATTGTAGCCTATTAAGCTGAGATGGCATGACAGGAAAGGGTCCTGAAAAAGCAGGGAGGAAGAGGATAGCCAGTTTGTAAACCAGTCGGTGTAGCAGTGAGCCAGTCAGTAAGCTACTTACAAAGGGTCTAGGACAGCAGCCAAGGCCACCAGTGGAAAATGAAAGTGAGCTATATTGGAGTGGAGAGAACTGGCTAAGATTGGGGTCAGAACATTAAGGTGCACAGGCCAAGGAGAGGAAATACAGAGGAGGAGGGAAGAGAAGTGAACAAAAAGCACATATTATATACAAATAAAGCTTTACTGTAACCATGTTTAGTATATTGTTGCATCCAGGAACATTTCCTTTACAGCAGCAGTAGAAATTTAAATACTCAAACAATAGACCATCAACTCCCTCTCTTCATGCCTCACATCTCTTACAATAGTCTTGTTCTCCTTTTCGGTTTTCCACCTGACGCTGCATTATGCCCATCTCTCTTAAATCTTGCCATTCTTTCTATGTACCTTTTCCTTTCTCTCTCCATATGCCCCCGACCAAGGAAAAGCAATTTGCAGCAGCAATCCGTCGCTAATTCTCGCTCAGCGTTCATGAAAAATGTATAGCACTCTGACTGTAGGGAGATGCAGATTGGCACAGTCCTCAGCAAGAGGCTCTGTATTAGTGGAACATTATTTTCATCCTCTCCATCCCTCCCTCCCTCCCTCCCTCCCTCCCTCCCTCCATCCATCCATCCATCTTCCATCTATCCTCCATCTATCTATCTCTCCATCTATTTATATATGGTCGTTCTGATGGTTTCTGACAAACACAAACCCATAAATATTCCATAACTCAGTGGAGCGTTAGCAGATTAGACAATCCAAACATTGGTATCTGCAATCTTAACAACTCTGTATGAGTGTGTGTGTTCTTGAGTGTGTATTGCGTGTGAATCAGCCTGTAAGCACAGTGTGCAGCCGACTAAACCTTCGCAAAGATAATAAGAGGAAAAAACTTTATCTTAATCTTTAAAAGGCACGACATGAAGCTTGAATCCAGCTGTGAAATGGGTTGAACGTGTGTGTGTGTGTGTGAATGCTTCTTAGCTTGAACCCATAGCCGTGTTCGTGGGTGTTTGGGGATGTGTTTAAAGTACACATATCTTATGAGACTAGATTAATAACACCACTGTAATGCCATCAGGACGAGTCACAGTGTGGATCATGCATAATAAACCTCCTAAGGAGTTTACATACACACACTTCTAGTCACTATAGCAACGCTGGCGATGCTGCTGCCCTTAACTTCAAAGTCAGATGTAATTTCAGCCTCCCAACAGCCAGAGGGAGCCATGGTGATGACAGATTATTCCTCCTCTGATGGCTCCTTCCTCCTTCCATCCCTCTCCTTCTACTTTGTTTCCACCTCTGTCACATACAGAGTCCAGGTTTACAGGACCAGACAAAAATATAACGTGGAAATGTGGGTAAGTAAAGCTTGGGAAGGGGGCGTGAAAGAGAAGAGGATGAGCACAGTGGAAGCTAAAAACGAATAAAGATAAAGAGAAAAGAAGGATGGATATCTTGTCTTCAACTCATCCTTTCTAGCTCCATCTTCCTAAGCTGGAGAATGAAAATAAGCCGGAGAGAAGATGGACCGTGTAAAGAAAACACTATGCAGCAAATGTCACTCAGCTTCAAATATTTATATCAGTCCATGTTATCTAATGAGAGGGAGAAGTTTTCACATATTCATACACTGAAATGTCATTTGACAAGAAAAAAAGTTTCCACACAAAAACCTTTAATGAATATAAAATAGATGTTTCTAATCTTCAGCTCAGATTGGCTCAATAACATTGAGACGTCCTATTTTAACAGTTAATTTAAATATTAATGTGGCAACAGAAAATCGCCATTTATAATGTAAGACGTAGGGCCAGAAGGGTGTATCAGCCATTAATAGTGGGAGAAAATGAAATCTATACATCAAGTGAACACTTGAAATCTATTAAGTGTTCTGAAATTATTATGAACGAGTGTATTAAAGCGAAAGAAAACCAAAAACACACATTAAACCAAGTTGTTCAACCAAGGTCTTCCGATTTTATGTAAAACTCTGAATGTTAGAGCTAAAAAGATGATGTCTTCTAAATGAAACAGGTGTTCACTAAGATAGATGTAAACAAAAACATTCAAATGAGAAAATCTGGTTGACTAAAGGAGCAAAAAGACCTTCACTAACAGTCATTAGAGGTTTATTCTGTCAACACACTTTGGATCTACCTCTTACATACATAACACATTGGTCCTGTTATTTAAAGTGTTAATGTCTGAAAACCTGAAATACACAACTGAATACTGATTACTTTCCTGATGTGAGCTACAGATTACAGATCTATCCCCCACATTTTCTTTTACTTCCATCTGCCCTCTGCAAAACACTGTGTTTATCCCTGAAATGCGAATGTTGCGCCGCATGTTTGTGTGAGACTTTGTTGATGCAATCAGCCGCTGCTTCTCTGTCGCCTTTTGTCCTGAATTTGAACCAGTCTGAGGAAAAAAGCTCAGACAAACGACACGAGTCAGAGGAAGGGAACTGATGGGCAAAGGATTATAAAGAGATGCAGAGAGGGGGGGGGACGTTTCTCACCATGTAGGGTCAGTCTTCACTTGCCTTCCTCCTCCTCCCTCCTTATCTTCCCGCTCTGTCTCTCTCCTCTGTAGGAGAGCTTGGTGGAGAGGCGCCAGTGGAACCGAATAAGTGTTTTCTTAACCAAGTTCATCCCTCTCTGTTTCCTTCTCACTCTCAAATCATGCAGCTTGACACACTGGGAGTGTGCGCATGTGTAAGCATGAGGGTAAGAGGAATATTGGTGAGAATGTGTGTAAAAATACACACAGGTTTACTATCCTTCCTTTGCTCTGCTGTGCAGCCTGTCAAGGGTGGTTGGGTATTTACATGGCCTCCTCTGCAACTGAGTCCCCCTCTCTCTGTCCCGCTGCTGCTCAGCCTTGTGTTACCAGTTTGCTTTACCAACCTGCACTGCTCAGCATAGTCCCTGGTGGTTAAAACAATGTGTAGACATTAAATCCAGCCATAAGATATAGCAAAAACTTTCTGTAAAGATATTTTCCAAGCTGAATCACCAAGCTTTAGGTTATTTTTCTTGTTTTAAACCTGACTTGCTGTACTTGTTCAAGTGAAGAACTTGAAGTTGTTCATATCAGACTTTACTGATAGGGATCATAAACAGTAGCATAAGTTGAAACATATCTGCTGAGTGACAGCTGCACTTGACTTTGAGTCAGATCTCATCTCAGATATCTTCACTCTTGAATTCTCTGGGTTGAAAACTGATTTTGATGATGTGTGAAGATGAAAGAAATTTCCCCACAGATCAATTCCACTGCATGTACATCTGTGTTCTCAAGCTGTAGGGGAACAAATGGTAAGCCCTGGCAAAAACACATGTTCCCGCCTCTTGAGAATCAGAAAAAAAACCCTATGTACATGAAACTGTGCGTGTGCGCTAAATGATTCATGAGGAGCAAACGAAAACAGGGCGGCATACAAGCAGAAAAATAGCCCGTCTGCATTTTAGATGAAGTCAGAGTCCTCTGACTTGCTGTGTCATGATATCTGAGTGTGCAGTGAAACAGGGCAAAGAGTAAAACAGGGAATAGAAAAAAATCTAAACAAAAAACAAACTAAAAATATTTGAGATTGTGTGGATCTTTCTGTGTAAATTCCCCCAACAGTGACACTAAATCAATCACACCTACACATGTCAGGACGAATGATTTGAGATATGCATGATCGTGACCATCTCTATATACCTCAGAGTGTAAAACTGGCTTTAGATTGGATGTCCTATTCTCAGAGCCACTGTAATGGCAGGGAGCTGCTGTGGCCTTCAGTACTGCTGTCTGTTCTAAGAATAGGCAGCAAGGTCCAGAGAACAGCTCGTCTCTGAGTCTCCCTGCCTCCCCGCATACCCTCTGCATTCTGCTATTGTGCATTTTAAGAATTTAACTCATAAACACAGGTATAGTCATTGCCAAATTTAGTGCTTTTTTGAGAAGATGTGCTAAATGATGTGAATCAGCTGTCGAGTCCATACTCTGAGAGAAGTATTTTTCCTTCCACATCCACTTTTTCCTTCTTGTCTATCACTCTGTTCCTTTACTCTTCATCTCCCTTGTATTTCTTTGCTCTCCTGACTTCCTGTGCCTCCTTTCCTCCTCTCCTACCCCCCGTGAGCACTAATGTGGAGGTTGAATCTAACCCTGCTGGATGACATTACTCCGTGCTGCCTGCTGGCCCTGTCTGCCTGCCTGGGGACTCTAAAATAAAACACAGCAGTGGGGAGAGCCAGAGTGTGAGCACATACTGTATAGGCAGCCTGACTGACATGCTCTGTTAGAGCACACACACATACACGGTGTGTGAAAACGGCTCGCACGCAGAGGACAGAATGTGCATCAAAGTATGGGCTGAATAGATGTTTGCCCAAAGTGTGATTCCATGTGTGTGTGCGTGGTTGCAGTTAGGGAAGGAGGAGGGAGTGCAGGCCTCTCCAGCTGTGCCCTGTCAATCACTTATGACCTCACACTTGGAAAAACAAAGAAGGGCAAGGTGGACAGGAGAGAGGGAAGAGACAGAGATTATGTTTTGGAATTTTTCCTTTTTTCTGATGGAAAATAAGTCAATGAGGAGCAAATGAGCACTGGAAGACATACAAGAAGGTTTTTGTCAGTGTGTGTGTGTCAGTGTGCATGAACTAGTGTGAATAACACACCACTGTTGAAACCTCATAGCCTGAATTCAACATCCCTCACCCTGAACAAGTGACAAAAAGATAACCACGTTTCACTTCAGTGCTTCACGCCCTTTCTCTCCCCCCTCTTTCCCTGTTTCCTCACACTCCCACCCCCAGCTCTCACTCTGTCTTTCCACATGGCTGGCCATCCTCTCCCATGTCCCAGAGGATGGGAGGCTGTGCGGCAGCTTGGCAGGCTGTCAGGGGATCGCAGGAGAGCAGGGAACATGTAGTGACTGGAACAGGGGTGGCAGTGGGTTGAGGGGGAACTGAAGTGGGGGCAGTGGGTCTAAAACCCTTGCTTTTTCACCTAACAGTGGCATTGGAGGAATCAGTTTTAGCAACATAAGGCTAAGGGTGATTCAGAGAGGAGAGAAAGACTCAGCCATCACTCGTCTTTTCCTTCCAACACATATAGAAACATCACTGCCAGACACAGCTGGAAATAACAAGGCAGCAGACGATGTGGCAGCCGGTGCCAATCAAGCAGACCAGCTCGGAAACAATGCCAGCAAGCAACATGTTACCTTTTATTGACCTACAACTGCACACATCCTGGGGAAATCAGAGTAATTTTGAAAATGGCACCACTCGACCGAGAAGTACGATTCCATCAAGTCACTGTGCAATCTGAGCGGCGATTTCTGAAATATAGCACGGGGGGAAAAAATGATCAAATCACATTTTATCCAAAGTCATGACCTCTGGCTGAAAATACACAGTTTTATTTTTAATGATTTCCACAAAATCAAAGTAAAACTACTGCCTACAGGTTTAAATTGACAAGGAAGAAAATAAAAAAGGCTTCATAGTGAACCTTTTGCAAAAGGGGACTTTATTATCAATTTCTCCTTTTCTTAAAGGTTGACCTTTGCCCTTTGTCAGGTACCTGATTTTACAATTTATTGGATCTACATGAAAGAGACTAAAACCACTTAGAGAAGCTGATATACTGGATCCAAAAAGTAGCTTACAGATTTTAGAGGAGGACATGTAGGCTATGATGTGATTATACGTTCAACGCTTTCTTTTCTGGTATTAACAAGTTTCAAACTTTCCATTCTTAACAACAAGTAATTACTCTAAATGTGATTTATTTTTACATCTTTGTAAAAAAAGAAGTTTTTTCAGTTCTTTGTAACTCAGAAAAAGATACATTTATTTTTGTTGGAAATAATTCTTTAAATTGACACAGTTGTAAATGAATAACTGCCCAGTTATTATAATTTATCTCAACTCTAATGTTTTGGTCTGAAAATGGCTTGAGGATGCGTGTTTTTATCTTGTGTGTTGTAACTTGTGCTAGCTGGATTAGCATCCGGTAGTAGACCATGATACACCACTGGGGAAGAGGTAGCGTGGTTGTTACAGAAGCAGACACGAGTCTGGAGGACCTGAGTTTGGGTAGGAGTAGAGGTGAGCCACTGTGGACCCCTGAACAAGGTTCTTTATCACTCCCAACTGCTCTCCATGCACTAAAACATGTCACTCCACTGCTTTCTAATAAATCTAGAGATACTACAGATGGGTCTGATGCACAGCCAAATTTCACAATTGGGATTAATAAAACTGTAGTGGTTGTTAGATCTCACCAGATGACTGTTCACACTTCTACTGCTGTAACTCTAACAATGACCTACATAGTTTTTATTTCCTAATTTGCTTCTATCTAAGAAAAACTAAAAGATTTCCACATCCAAGACCACATGAATTTAAAAGCTTTGTGCTTCTGACTTTTTAATAGCCCACAGACGCTTATTACATAATGAAAGAAGACAAAAAATTATGCAAGCCAAGTGCTGCAAATAACCAAGGTTCTGTAATGCTACCTGAAATTTAAGTATTGATTATCTGACATTGTGCACTGCTGGGATGTACTGGTACCAGTGGTGCTTTAAGCCTGTACGGGATTTGCACAAAGCAGTTATTATTAATCATGTGTAAAATGCAAAACTGGTCCATAAACCAGTTTTTGTGCATTTAATTTGATTCACAGGTCTGCCTGATGAATTCATTGTTAAATATTTGAGTTCTAATTCATGTTTATTTTATTTTATTCTTTAAAAAAACTAATTATAGGTTAAAAAAAAACTTAACACGGGGGAGCCTGTCTATATGACGCAAGTATGTTAAGTGATTACACAAATCTATAAGAGTTTTATCTTTTCAGCCCTACTTCATATGAATCAATTGCTCTTAAATATGATCATGTTTTCTTATTTTGAGCAAAAATGTAAATAAATCTGTTAAAGGTGTAGGGAAATTTAGCTTTCCTAAAATTTTAAAACTTTTTTACTTTTCTTGATAATCATTTTTATGCACACCATTCATTCATCAGTACTGAGACAGAGCCTTCTCTTTGTCTGGATGAAATCAAATTAAAATAAACTAATTAAAATAAAACAGAAAATATTCTGTTTCTCCAGCACATTGCATTTTCAAAGACTCGAGGGGTGCTGTGACTTGCTTTTGTGATGCTTTACTAAAGCACTTTTTCCCTTTGGTCTCTCTTCAAAAATCCCGCCACATTACACTGCCGACTCGTCCCAAAACAACAACATGACACTCTGCCGACCTGCTCGCCCTCGCTTCTGACAGAGAGAGAGAACGAGGAGAAAAAAAGATGACAGCAGCTTTAGATCTGACATCAAACGCCAGCGAGAGAGTGAGAAAGAGAGAGAGAGAGGGGGGGGGGGGGGGGGGGGTTCCCCCCCCCCCATGACAAGTTTGTGGGAAAGGTTTGCCAATTCCAACCCCTTTTTCC